>JAANYP010002058.1:0-33605 GCA_020465985.1 Centrapalus pauciflorus | reverse complement strand
ACAGTTTCCATAAGTTGAAAATTGAGCTTGATGAATTAAAACACATCAACTCTATTTTACTGGAAGAAAAGAGAGAAATAGATATAAAGCATGCTAAGCTTCAAAAGATAGTTAACTCTTGGTGCCAGTCTGCACAAAAAGTCAGCCACTGTATAAGTCAACAGATCCCTGCACAAATTCAAGCTTATCTTGGAGGGGATCTTGATACAGCAGCTTCCATTGTTGAGATTAATAATCTGAAAGAAGATTTATCCACTCTTGGTGAGCTTCCAAACACTTTTGTTCAAAAAGTGAATGGTAAACTAATTTCAAAAAACAGGTTTGTCAGGCCTCAAAATACTGACAGCTCGTGTGAACCTAGCTCAAAAGCTGGTGTTGGAATATGTTCTCCATCAATCCAGCCTGCTAAGTGCTCTGCTGATTCACACAAGCAAAAGAAAGGAAAACATGTCCAAACTACAGCTGTGGATACTAAACCTGTTGACAAAACAGGTTCTGTGTCCAAAGCTGATGGTAAAAGACATAATAATCCTTTTGATGCTAAACATTTTGAAAACAAGTTTTCAAAAGTTAAGCAGTCTGTTTTCAACAAGGGCAAGTCTCATGTTGGAAGCAAACCTGCTGTGATTTCTAATAAGTTTACTAATCGTAGTGGTAAACTGGTTTTACATGAAAATAAGTTTTTCAAAACCAGAAACAATGATTATGTTGATAGGCAGCATAAATCACGTCTCAGTAGTGACAAAGGCAAAGCCATTGCTCAACCTGAGAAACATGGGAATAAGTTCCCCAAACCTGTGGAAGTTCAAAAGCAAATTAAGCTTCCTGTCTTTGACATTTGTCCTCCTAAAAGGAGGAAAGAAGAGACAAACAAAGCTGTGACTTTTGAACCCTCCACTCAAGCTGTTGATTCATCAAATAGTAATAAAGGTGCTAAACCTGCTAAAAGAATCAACAAAAATAACTCAGAATGTGTTTCTGAAAGTTCTTCTTCCAAAAATCCTAAAAAGAGAAAATGTTATAAATGTGGGAAGAAGACACATCTGGCCAAAGACTGTCCTGAACCTGAGGACATGAGGCCTGTTGACTCTGATAGTTCTCTCACAGCTGTCACAAGCAGTGTTGGAAACATCTCAGTCAATAAAAATGGTATCCAAGCTGACACCATTCAATTTGGGAATATTAGTGTGGATATTATAAGTCCATCAACAAATGTTGATGAAGTAGGAGAACTCATCTCTGTGATGAGTTCCTCTAAAACTGACTAATATTTCTCTTATCACTCTGCAGGAAAAACAACCTTCCCAGGTTTGGTACTTGGACAGTGGCTGCTCAGGGCACATGACAGGTTGTAAAGAATTGCTGAGTGATCTCAGGCCAGAAAAAGGGCCAAAAGTCACATTTGGTGACGATGTACAGGGATCCACTGAGGGATATGGAACTCTTAAAGCTGGTGCTGCAGTATTCAAAAGAGTAGCCTATGTGGTTGGGCTAAATCACAACCTTGTTAGCATAAGCCAACTATGTGATGCTGGCTACAAGGGTAACTTTGATGAGCACCTGGGTTACATATTGGATCCCCAAGGCAAAGTTGTGCTATGTGCTCAACGAAAGAAAGGTGTATATGTTGTGGACATGAAATCTGCTGACTCCACAACTGAAACCTGCTTTCTCACAAGAACAAATGCAGACTTAAACTGGTTATGACACAAAAGGCTGTCACATCTGAACTTCAAGAACATCAATAAACTCTGTAAGAAAGAGTTGGTGACAGGTTTGCCCTCTATAACATTTGTTAAAGATAAACTCTGCACAGCTTGTGAAAAAGGCAAGCAGAGGAAAACATCTTTTAAATCCAAACATAATTTCTCTATTGAAACTCCACTCTTCTTAATCCACATGGACTTGTTTGGACCTGTAAATGTCCCAAGTCTAGGAGGAAGAAGATACACTCTAGTAATGGTCGATGAGTTCTCCAGGTACACATGGGTGATCTTTCTGAAGAGCAAAGGAGAGGCTGCTAGAGAAATTATTGGATTTGTGAAAAAGATGGAGATGCTAAACTCTGTTCAAGTGAAGCAGCTTAGAAGTGATCATGGTACTGAATTCAGAAACAGTACTCTTGAAGACTTCTGTGAAGAGAAAGGAATCACTCAAAACTTTACAGCTGTAAGAACTCCACAACAAAATGGAGTTGCTGAAAGGATAAACAGAACTCTTATTGAAGCTGCTAGAACCATGCTGTGTGCATCAGGTTTACCTTCATCATTCTAGGCTGAAGCTGTCAACACTGCCTGCTTCACTCAAAACAGATCCTTAGTGGTAAAAAGGTTGAACAAGACTCCTTATGAGCTGCTCAAAGGAAGGAAGCCAAATGTCAGTTACTTCCATGTGTTTGGATGTCCCTGCTTCATTCTGAATCAGAGGGACCAACTGAGAAAGTTTGAACCTAAAGCTGATGAAGGTGTGTTTGTTGGCTACTCTGCTATCTCTAAAGCCTACAGAGTATACAACAACAAAAGAAAGGTGATAGATGAATCTATCAATGTCACCTTTGAAGAGTCAAAGAATGCTTTCATCAAAGCTGTTCCTGAATCAGTTTCAGGAGAACTTAACTTTGATGATTTGATGCATTCAAACAATGAAGAGGACTCAAAAGCTTCCACTACACCCAGTGTGGAACCTGTTAATTATGATGGACATGATGATTATGTCAATACATCCTATGTGAATAAATGTACTGACTTAATTACAACTGCATGTCCTGAACCTATCAATGCTGATTTTCCCAGTTCCTCTGCTGATATGTTCAACAGCGGTCACACATGTTCAACAAGTGAACAGGCTCAAGACAACAGTGTGTCTGAAAATCTTGAAAACTGTTCAACAGGACCTGCTGAAGATGTTAACAACTCAGGTGAATCATCATTGAAAAATGATCCTAAGTGGATCAGGTGTCACCCCAATGATCAAATAATTGGTGACATCAACAAAGGGATACAAACACGGTGGGACAGCTTAGGGAACTTTTGTATGTTCTCTAGCTTTGTTTCACTAATGGAGCCAAAGAAGGTTGATGAAGCACTAAAAGATGCCAATTGGATCACTGCCATGCAAGAAGAGCTCAATCAGTTTGAGAGAAACAATGTATGGAAGCTGGTCCCTGCTCCTAAAGGTAAAACCATAATTGGCACTAAATGGGTTTTCAGGAATAAGATGGATGAGCAAGGTCATGTCATTAGAAATAAGGCAAGACTGGTTGCTCAGGGCTACAGACAGGAGGAAGGAATTGATTATGATGAAACATTTGCTCCTGTGGCCAGGCTAGAAGCAATTCGTTTGTATCTAGCCTACGCTGCTCATAAGAGCATTAAGGTATTTCAAATGGATGTGAAGAGTGCATTTTTAAATGGGAAGCTGCAAGAAGAAGTTTATGTCAAGCAGCCTCCAGGTTTTGAAAATGAACAACATCCAGGTTTTGTCTATAAGTTGGACAAAGCTCTCTGTGGTCTCAAACAAGCCCCTAGAGCCTGGTAAGACACTCTTACTGAGTTCCTTATGAGCAATGGGTACTCCAGAGGTAAAGTGGATACTACACTGTTCATAAAGAAAGTGAAATCTGACATTATGCTTGTTCAAATTTATGTGGATGATATAATATTTGGTTCTACTAATGAGCAGTTGTGCAAGAATTTTTCATTACTCATGAAATCCAAGTATGAAATGAGTATGATGGGAGAACTTACTTTCTTTTTAGGATTACAGGTTAAACAAACCTCAACTGGAATTTTTATAAATCAAAGAAAGTACACTTTAGATCTATTGAAAAAATTCAAATTTGATCAAAGTTCTCCTATTAAAACCCCAATGACAACTAATGTAAAATTGGATGCTAATGCCAGTGGCAAAGCTGTTTCAGTAACAGCTTACAGAGGCATGATTGGGAGCTTGCTATACTTAACTGCTAGTAGACCTGATATTATGTTTGCCACCTGTCTGTGTGCTAGGTTCCAAGCTGATCCAAAGGAATCTTATCTAGCTGCTGTTAAAAGAGTCTTCAGATACCAGAAGGGTACACCAGGTTTGGGTCTTTGGTATCCCAAAGACTCTAGCCTTGAACTAATAGGTTATTCAGATTCTGATTTTGCAGGCTGCAGGCTAGACAGGAAAAGCACAACAGGTGGACGTCAACTCCTAGGTGGTAAGTTGATAAGTTGGTGTAGCAAGAAGCAGAACTCTGTGTCTACTTCTACTGCTGAAGCTGAGTACATTGCTGCTGGAAGCTGTTGTGGACAGATTCTGTGGATGCAGCATCAGCTTGAAGATTATTGTCTTGTGTATAGTAAAATTCCTATTCTGTGTGATAACACAAGTGCCATAGCCATTTCCAACAATCCAGTATTTCATTCTAGAACAAAGCATATTGAAGTCAGACATCACTTCATCAGGGATCACATTCAGAAAGGTAATGTGGAGGTAAGTTTTATTTCCACAAATGAACAGCTTGCAGACATTTTCACCAAACCTCTGGATGAAACAAGGTTAAATTACCTTGTCAGCAAGATGGGCATGTTAAACAAGAGTGACTAAGTGTTTCTCAAAGGTCTAAGAATTTGTGTGTTTCACACTGCTCAAGTTTCTCAGAACAGCTTAGACTAAACAGGTTATACATGTTCTGTACTTAGTCATTTGTCTGAAAAACTTGAACAGCTTGAGCATACAACAGGCTGAACAAATACAGTTTATTCGTCCAGCCTGCTCTGATGGTCCAATCTTCAACTTGTCCACTTCTTCACACTGTCTTACAAGCCATTGTCTTGTAACCTGTTCAACTACTGAACACAACTTGCTCTTACAAAAGAGAGCAGGCTGGAGGAACAGTTTGAAAAATGAACAGCTTGAAGATTGAACAGCTTGTGATAACCTTGGTCATCACAGGGTTGACCAACAGCTTAGACCAAAAATTTTAATTACCTTTCTTCAAACTTAAGTTACTTAATTAATGTTTTATTTAACTTAATTACTGCGGATAATGTGGATTACGTGTGTAAGTGATTAAAAAGGACTCAAGTGGTTTGACAAACGGTCTGACATGGGCAAGCGTTCCGTTTTCCGTTAACGACTTTTTCAAATCAAACCGCCCAAAACCTTCTCTCTCATACACACTCACATTCAAATCCTATAAATACCAAACTACTGTTTCATCTTCCTCATCATTTCCAGAAATCCTCAAGAACCCTAAAAATCGACTAAGTGTCTTTTGCTTCTCCAAACCTCAAAACTTCCCAAAATGGCTCACAGACCTAATCCCCTTCTTCCAGTGTTCGTTGGTGATGATGTTGTCAAACACTCATCAGTCACCACAATGCTGACCATCAAACCCACAATCTACGTTGCAAACCTTACTATCCCCAAAAACTATGTGGGGAAAGGTTACGATCAAATGGTGGAGTTTCTGCAAGTTCATCCGTTGAACTATGTTATGACTGCAACTCCTGGTGTCCTGTACCAGGAGATGGTCTATGAGTTCTGGTACACCTGTTCCTACAACCCCAACACCAAAGTCATCAAAGGGACTATTCTCAATGGGACTCAGACCATTGAGATAACTGCTGATCTTCTAAGGGAGGTTCTTCATCTGCCTGTTGCTGAGTCATATGATCTGCCCCAGCCGGAAAACGAGCAAATGGGAAATCTGCTACGCTTCTGTGGTGTAGCAGAACACAAAATTGGAGCAACATTGTACAGGAAGGATTTGTCTCCTACCTACAGCTTTCTGTTTGCTTCGGTGATGATGAGCTTCAGCAGCAAAGTTGGTTCATTTGACCAACTGAGCAGAGATGAAGTTCCAATAGTCCTACAACTAGTGGATGGGACTACCATTGATATGGCTAAGTGGATCTTTGTGAACTTAAGGAACCTGGTGCAGCAAGAGCCAAGACCAGCTGCTGTCCGTTATCCCAGGTTTCTGAGTCTCATTTTCAGACATGTTTGTGGTGAGAAATTATACAACTCTCAGCCTTTACTTAAGTCTGCTGCATTCCCTGTCATAGGGAATAGAATCTTCAATACTCCTGTACTTCAAAATGAGCCTCCTCTATCCACACCAATGAGGAGGTTGTTAGGTTTGGTGGAAGGACCCTCTGCTGTGAGGGTGGATCCAGAAGCTGCTGCTCCCGCAAGAAAATCCAAAGCCAGGTCCAAACTTGTTAAGAGGACCCTGGCAACTGCTGAAGCTGGGCCTGTGAAAAAGAAGGCCAACTCAGCTCAGACTGAGTCTGTACCTTTAGCCTCTGTGGCTGAGGGGGAGAAGACTCCTCACCCTGTTCATTTGTTGAACCTCAAGCCTCTGTGGCATCTGAGACTATGGAACAGGCCAATCCACCTGTTTCTGACCCAGTCTCAAAACCTGTCCAGTCTGAACCTCTCATTTCCTCTCCTCAATCACCTACTTCATCCATCCTCTATCACAGAAAATCCATCTCCAAAAAGAAAACAGCTAAAACAACCACCTCCTCTGTTCCCTCTCAATAGGGTTCAGTTGTAAAAGAAGCAACCCCTGTTGCCTCTCCTATTTTGGGAGAAGGATCAGCCACATTGGAGCATGCTTCACTCCATTCTGAGTCTACCCAGAGTCAGCCTAGACCCTCTGGTTCCTCCCAACAGGAACCAGTTGTACAAACGGAGATACCCACATCAACTATCCCAGCCTCCCAACAGGCTGAGGATATTGAAAGACAGGAGTCCTCTCCACTCCATACTGCGTCCACACTGTCCCCCACTAAAATCTCCTCACACTCTGAGTCTGCACGAGGTGCCCACGCTGCTGGTATAGACCAATCAGCAGCTCAGCCTCAAACTTCTGCTCCCCATGACACAGCTGTTCTACACCAAACAGCTGCTGAGGGACCAACAACACAAGCTGATGAACCTCAGGGATCACACCATCCCTCTGGTGAGGCTGCTCCCTCCATGCAAACTCCATCAGCAGGTTTCACCACTGCTGATGTTGAAATGCATATCCCATCTCCCAATGATGAGGTGCTTTTAAACCAAGGCACTGCAGAGGGAACCACCACTGGTCTTCATGAGGATGTTGCAGACAAGCAGCATCTGAAAGGCCCTCAACACCAACCCCTTCTCCTGGTGATGCAGCTACAGCCGCTGCTGAAGGACCCTTTGATCCCTCCAAGCTGGGCCATATTACTTTTGCCCAGGCTATGGAGCTTCTATCAAAAGTTTCTCTTCCCTCTCCATCACATCCCCCTACACCAGCCGCCTCATCATCTTCTCCATCTACCCAATCTAAACAGTCAACCCATACACCTCCATCTCCCAAAGACCTGCCTTTGAAGGATCAGCTTTCCTTGCTGACCAACAAAGTTGGTTCTTTGGAAACTACCATGACCTCTCTACCCTCTCTCATTTCAGACTCTGTGTCTGAACAGCTTAAGGGGTTCTTTGATTCGTTCAAAGACTCCTTCCCTGCTACTCCACAAACAGATACTTCTCCACAGCTGATAGCACTCACTGCACAGCTGCAAACAGTGTCCAACTCCCTCTCCTCCATTCTATCACTACAACAGGACTCTGTGTCCTCAATGACAGCCATTTCTCAACAGCTGTCATCTCTCCTCACCTCTTGCAATTCTACCCTTCCTGCCACTCTGGCCAGCTTGACCACATTAATTGGCTCCCTATCTAATTCTGTGTCTTCAAACCTTGGTGATGTGCAAGATTCTCTCGAATTACATCTTGCACAGCTTCAAAGTTTGCTGTTCACAGCGTCTGATAGGGAAAACATTGTTAAGCTGACCTCCCTTGCTGATACTCAATCCTCTTCTCTTCAAACCTGTCTTTCCCAGCTTGCAGAGGTCAAGGACAATTTGGCTTTCTTAGTGACTAGCCTTGTTGGCCCCAGGCCTGCTGCCAAAACTGCTGGCAAGCCTGATGACTTTGTGTCTTCAGGCAGACCGGGTGTTGAAGGTGCTGGTACATCTCCTTCAAAGGGGGAGAAGTCGTCTGCCTCTAAGTCAAAGGGGGAGAAAACTTCCACTCCTAAGGAGAAACCAGTGCCTGCAGCATAAACTGGTCATCCTGCAGGAACAGTAGAGGGTGCTTCTCATGCTGCTCAGTCTACTCAGGTTGAATCTCCAATCCCTGCTCAGTCTAAGGGGGAGGAATCCATTCCTGAGGGCAGGCCAAGCAGCAGAAGGAGGCATCTGATCCTAGAGGAAGAAGAAAGTCCTGAAGCTGCTACCACTACAACAGCTAAAGGAAAAACAATAGCAGAAGATGATCCCATACAGCAGAAAGAAGTAGAAATTCAATTTCACAAAGCCAGGGCTAAAGAAATGGGTCTTCCTATGCACAAGTACTTTGAGTTTAGAGAAGAACAGCTTCAAGCCCTGGAAGTGCTTAGAAAAGAAGAAGAATCTGCCAAAGCTGCCAAAGCATTTGCACTTCAAGAAGCAAAGAAAATTAAAATGTCTACTCTGGAAGTGCAAAAGAAAATATTGGAAGCTGCTAAGGGATCAGCAGAGGAGAAGGAAGCAGAGAAAGAAAAAGGTACTCTGGTCTCTGTGACCAAGCCTACAGTGCCTCATGCAAGAGTTCAATACCATTTTGACAACCTGGCAAAGAAAAAATTTCAAGATGTTGCTGAAAGAAGGCTTGCCAAGGAAGCAATTGTCAAAGCTGTCCCTATATCAAGAAAAGGCAGTCAGTGGAAGTTGAAAATAACAAGGATTGGTGCAACAGGCCCTGAATTGGAAACATATGACTACTCTGACGTAGCACAGATGGGGTACAGAGAATGGATTGAATTGGCAGTTGCCCTGAGTGAGTCAAAGTCAGAAACGGCTAAGACAATCAGGGCATATGTCAAGAAACTTATGGAGAGAGTAAAGAACCTTAGCCTGATCTCCAAAGAAGTAAGTGAAGGTGTCTTGGTGACACATCCAAAAATTAAGGCCAGGAGGACAAGGAAAGACACTGAAATGGAACTACTCCTTACACTGATTGAACAAGGTGATTATGCCATTGAAGTTAAAGGAATTGATTACAGCCTGCCAAGTGGAATAGAGTTTGAAGATGGCAAGATTATTGAAGAGCCTGAGCTAGGGGCATTCTTTGTGGATCCCTTAACTCAGAAGAAATGCTTTTAGAGAGCATCAGATCTGTACAAAGTGGATCTGAGACAACTTGTGGCCTTCAGACTTGCAATTTCATTCAGGCAGTCTAGTAAGTGGAGAGCAGCCATCTGGGATCAGCTCAGAGGCTTCTTTGAAAGAGGAGAACTTGAGGATCCCAAGTTCATGTTTATAAGAAGGGAAATTCAAGAGCTTGAGGATACCAGAGAGCAACTTGAAAAGATGTTTGAAGGTGCCCCTCCAATGTGATGAAGTCCATGTGCCATCTGGGCAGGTGAAGAATGGAAGCTGTCCATCAGTTGGACAGGCTTACCATTTTCTGCTCCCAACAAAAACAGTCCAATGTACATTAGTTGTACTCTATTTTACACATGTTGTAATTTTCTTTACATTAGTTGTAATATACATTAGTACATTAGTTGTACTTTTGTAAGAACATGTGTTGTTCTAATATAATCAAAAATCAGTATATATATATATATATAAACTGATCTTTTACTTTATGTTGATGTTGTAATTATGTTTCAAGAAATGTACTGTAAAAATATATAGTGACTTTTGATAAGGCCAGCTTAAACTGGTTATTGCAAATAGGGGGAGATTTTTAGGCACAAAAAGGCCTCAGTCAAACCTGTTCTGCATCTGAGGGGGAGATTATTAATCAAACCTGTTGATGCACTTGATGGGTAAAAGTTAAGGCCTGTTTATGCCTTTATAATATCTAAGAAGTGATTTGCAATATCAGTCCAAAGTTGTTCTACGTATTGCGTGTGTTGCACCTAAGACAGTTTGTCCAAGCTGCTCTGTCTGCTGAATAGGCTGGACATAAACTGTCTACGCTGCTCTACACTAGTGAGAAGCTTGGGCATTTTACAAGTGTACTGTTCTTTGTGAACAGAACCTGTTCTTTGTGAACACGCTAAACACTTTATGGAATATGTTTCCAAGTCCTCATGTATTGTCTTTGGCTACAAGATCAGTTTACAAAGTCGAAGACAAAGTGGAAAACAGAACTGCTCAGCCTGCCCACACTGTTCTGTAACATGAAGACAAAAGGTTATTTGAAAAAGGGTGACAGACCTTTTTCTTATATCAAAATAGGCCTTTACAAGGAAGAAAGATGCAAAGTTGGCATTCCTTAATTGGTTAAAGGCAATGCAACAGTAGACAAAGTGAAAATACAAAAGTTCTGCACATGTGAAGACAAGTCTGCTTTTCAGAAAAGTGCAGAAAAGTTATGTGCTTTTTTCAAACAAGACTTCTCCTTTTTCATTCCGTCCAATGAAGAAGGTTCTCTTAGATCCTCTGAGTGAGTATAAAAGGAAGCTTCTAAGGTCAGAAAGAATAAGCCAAAAAGCTAAGTGCTGAAGCCAAGAGTGAACGTGCAAGTATATTCTTCATGCATGCAAGCCTGCTTGTGTAATACAGTTTCTTTGTGTCTAAGCTGTTCTATATAAGCTGTCCTCTAAGTCTTGTAAACACAGTGAGTGGTTATTAGTGAGTGTATTCATTGTAATCCAGTTTGAGTCCGTCTTAGACTAGTGAACATACTGTTGTATCTGTCATCTCAGCTTGAACCTTTCCGCATTCAAGCTTGTTTGTAATTAACAATTTGTTGATAATACATACAAACATTGAGAAAATAGTGTGTAGTCTTTAAATAGTTGTATTCACCCCCCTCTACAGCTTAAAGCTATATACTTTGGGAACCTCTCGGGACCTACAGAAACTTATCAAAATCCATGCAAGAAGAGTATATTCAGACATATTCTGATAAAGATTTGTTTGAAAATACATCTGTCACTCAAATACCATATATTCCAAACTCAATCCTGAAAAGTTTAATGCTGATCTTGAATTGAAAATTAAAACTTTTGAGAAAGAAAAGGTAAAACTTAAGGCTGTGATTCAAGGGTTGGAAATGAAACTTAAAGATTAGCCTGAAATCAAATCTCAACCAGATCAGATATTTTTAGTTCAACCTGAATCTATTAATTCTTAAAAAGAGTTTGATCAAAATCCATACAAGTATGTATTTTGAAAAGAATACCTACAAAACCTAAGGATGAATCAGTTTAATGACCTATTTTACACAAAAAGGAGAAAACAATTGTTTCTTTTGTCACTCCTAAATTTGAAAAAGGTGAATCATCTTCGTCTAAGGTAACAAATGCAAATAAAGCAGATGCTTCAAAAGGTAAGAAAGTTTTACAGAATAAGGCTATTACTAAATCGAAAAATTCTTGTTCTTCTGTTATGTCAGATAATTCTGTGAAAAGAACATCGAAGCAAATATGGCGAAAGAAGCAAGTGGAAAAGAAAAAAGACGAGTATTAGAAAAGAGTGGAGATTTAAAGACACTAGTATTACAGAGAGGATTACTTGTGTAAGGAATTCTGTCTGTAATAAATCAAATGATAAACAATGCTCAAAATACTCTCGTACTAAACTGTAGTCGTTTAGTTCTATTAAATGACATGCATTGAATGTTAAATCATTGTATAATTCTGATATGTTTGTATGGGTAGCAATGAACAAGGTTCCAAATTTTAAATAGCAAAGGGATCCAAAATAACAAATTTCAAAATCAGTTCCAAAAAGAACTGTACAAAAATGGATACCCATGAAGACTGTTAAAAGTGGGTTCCAAAGACAAAGAAATTATCTGCTACTCTACATGGAAAAATACCACATGATTACCAAAATCCAAAGTACCCAACTATAAGTGGGTACCTCACATTTTACTTCGTCTTCTAGGTAAATCGTATGTGGTACCTTCACTCCGGATGTTCCAAGCACATGACCGGACAACGAGACACCCTCATATATTTTGTGGACAAATTCTGTGGGACGGTTAGATTCGGCAACGATTAGTTCTATCTGATCAAAAGCTATGGAAGTCTGGAATACGATAAAATTTCTATTCAGAAGGTATTCTATGTAGATGGTCATGGCCACATTCTGTTGAGTATTTGCCAACTGTGCGACAATGGGTTGGAAGTCAATTTTAAGTCGAATAGGTGTAGTATAATATTTTAGGAAGGGAAGGAAATCCTAGCTGGAACTAGCAAAACAAATTTGTACTCCATAGACTTAGCAAACATCAATCTGAAGAAACATGTTTGTCTACTGTCAAAGGCATCGTCAAAAGAATCCTAGTCGTGGCATCGCCTTTTGTCTCATTTGAACTTCAAAGAACTGACCGACCATACAAACGGAGGTTTAGTAAAACGTCTACCGGCTTTCCGATTTCAAAAGGAGCACTTGTGTGCCGCTTGTGAGAAAGGGAAGATGGTGAGGGCTTAACACAAATTAAAAGTTGAACATTATTCAAACAGGCCATTAGAGCTACTTCATATGGATTTATGCGGGTAAAAAGCATCAATAAGAAGGAATATGTGTTGGTGATAGTTGATGATTACTCAACATACACATGGGTGTTCTTCTTGAGATCCAAGTCTGAAGCTACTGAGACAATAACTGACTTCGTACACAAGATACAAGTGAAGTTGCAGCTTTCTGTCCAGACCATTAGATCTGATAATGATACATTGTTAAAGAACAAGTCCCTCGAGACATTTCATAGTTCTGTTGGGATAACGCATCAATTTTAGGCAGCTCGTACCCTACAACAAAATGGTGTAGTTGAAAGACGAAACCAAACACTTGTGGAATCTGCAAGGACGATGATCGCATATTCAAATCTGTCGATGTTCCTCTGGTCTGAAGTTATGGCAGCTGCGTGTTTCACCCATAATACATCGATCATGAATAAAATATTCGGTAAAACGCCATATGAGCTGATCAATAAAGGGGTGCCGAATATAAAATTTTTCCATATCTTTGATTGCAGGTGTTTTATCTTGAATGATAAAGACAACTTGGGAAAATTTAATCAAAAAGATGATGAAGGAATACTCATTGGCTGCTCATAAGAATCAGTGGCATTCCGAGTCTACAATAAACGCACAAAGACCGTCAATGAAAGTGTCAACGTTAAATTCCATGAAGGCATCCTTACGGCTGTTGGACATGCCAGTTCAGGATTCGAGTCTAAACAAACGACTTCTGTGAAGTCACCGAACCTTAAGGAGGATATGAATGATTTAAATAAATTGTTTGAAAATTTATAAGAAGACTACTTTGATAAGACCGAATATGATGTCCCTATTTTGATTCCTGACAGGGTTACTGGAGATCCTATCGTAGTCTCAGATCATTCACATCAACCTATTTCTAGAGATACTGAAGAGATTTCAACAACTGATGTACACATTCCATCTGAAAATGTATAACAATCTCAAGCTCCAGATGCACAAGAAACTCCCTCGAATGCTCAAAACTCTGAATCCCCTATTTCAGTTGATATTACATTAACATCAGAACCTATCCCCCGTACACCCAACCTGGACATGAATTCCGATCACGACCAGCTCCAACCTTATCCTCATTCTTTGAAATAAACAAGGGACCACCCACCTAAAACGTCATTGGTGATCCCTCTGCTTTTGTAAAGACCCGGAGAGCTACCATAAATGAATGTCTCTTCTCAAATTTTTTGTGCAAGATAGAACCTTAAATGGTGAAGGAAGCTCTTCAGGATGCAGATTGGATTGTAGCGATACAAGAGGAGCTCAATCTGTTTGATAGGTTGAAAGTCTGGATATTGGTGGAAAGACCTAAAGACAAATCTATTATTGGCATGAAGTTGATTTTCATGAACAAGAAAGATGAACATGGTGTCATAATTCCGAACAAAGCGAGACTAGTGGCCAAAGCATATAGTCAGTAGGAGGGAATAGACTATGATGAAACATTTACCCTCATTGTCCAGACAGAGGCCATTAGAATGTTTTTAGCATTTGCTGCTCATAAGAATTTCATTGTATATCAAATGGATGTAAAAAATGCATTTTTGAATGGGGATTTAAAAGATGAAGTATATGCATATCAGCCCGAAGGATTTACCGATCCTTCGAAGCCTGATCATGCATATATTTTACACAAGTCATTGTATGGCTTTAAACAAGCACCACAGCTTGGTATGATGCCCTATCAAATGATCTTTTTAATTGTGGATGCAACAAAGGTGCAGTGAACACTACCCTTTTCATTAAACGACAGGGTCACACAGAGATACATCAATGCACACTCTGTAGGTTGGCCACACAGATGTTCTTTTTACAAGTTCAACCAACCAACTACAGGAGCTCTTTGATAAAGGATTTATCATACCAAGTTCCTCACCCTGGGGAGCTCTTGTTTTGTTCGTAAAGCAAAAGGATGGAACCTTCAAAATGTGCATTGACTACCGAGAACTCAATAAGCTAACCATAAAGAACCGGTACCCACTCCCAAGGATCGATGACCTGTTTGACCAACATCAAGGATGAAGCTTCTATTCTTAAATCACTTGAGGTCTGGTTATCATCAGGTGAGAGTTCGCGAGGAAGATATCCTAGAGACATTTTTCAGTACCAGATACGGTCATTACGAATTCATAGTAATGTCGTTTGGATTAACCAATGCACCAGCAGTATTCGTGGACCTTGTGAGTCAGGTGTGCAAACCGTACTTGCATAAATTAATGATTGTTTTCAATGACGATATCTTAATCTACTCACAAAACAAGGAGGAACACGAACAACATTTTATAGTAATTTTTGAGTTGTTGGAGAAAGAAACAATTGTATGCTAAGCTTTCAAAGTCCAACTTCTGGCTAGAAGAAGTGAAATTCCTTGGTCATGTGATCAATAGTAAAGGAATCCAAGTTGAACCCACAAAGATCGAAGCCATCAAGAATTGGGCAATTCCCTAGAACCCCCATAGAAATACGCAAATTCCTAGGACATGCCGGTTACTATAGACGATTCATCAAGAACTTCTCAAAGATAACAGGAACTCTAACTGAATTAACCCAAAAGGACATTAATTATGATTGGGGGTGATGACCAGGAGACACCATTTCAGTTGTTGAAGCATAAACTGTGCAGTGCGCCTATATTGTCTTTGCCCAAAGGAAGCGAGAACTTTATAGTCTACTGCAATGCTTCACACAATTTGTTTGGGATATGTGTTGGTGTAGAAAGATAAGGTCATAGCTTATGCTTCACAGTAAATTAAGGTTCACGAGGTGAATTAGACAATGCATAATTTGGAACTGGGAGCAATAGTCTTTTCTCTTAAGATTTGGAGGCACTACTTGTACGGAACAAAGTGTACCGTATATACGGATCCTAAGAGCTCCAACACATCTTGAACCAGAAGGAATTGAATATTAGGCAGCGCCACTTGATGGAATTGCTGAGTGATTACGAGTGTGAAATTTGTTATCATCTGGGGAAGGCTAATGTGGTTGCCGACGCTCTGAGCCCTAGTCATGACCATTCAGCCAAACCTTTATTCCTTAATTCGTGATGCCAAAAAAAAGTTGTTAAGGAGGAAAATGCGAAGAATGAATCCCTGAGAGGTCTGGACAAACTGTTTGAGATAAGGGCTAATGGGAACCGATAATTCATGAACAGATTCTGGTTACCAAGATTTGGTGGAGTAAGAAACTTGGTCATGGAAGAGGGACACAATTCAAAATATGTGTGCACCATGGTCTGACGAAATGTATCATGACCTCAAAGAGTTGTACTGGTGGCCTAACATGAAGGCTGATAGTGCCACATATGTTGGCAATTTTTAACATGCTCTAAGGTTAAGGCGGAACATCAAAAACCATCCGGGTTATTACAGCAAAAAGAGATTCCCCTATGGAAGTGGCAATGGATAACCATGAACTTCATAACAAAACTACGAAAGACACCCAGTGGTTATGACACAATTTGGGTAATAGTCGATCTTTTGGCAAAATCGGCGCATTTCGTACCCACCAGGGAGACCGGAAAAAAGAACAAGTTCACCCAAATTTACCTGAAGGAAGTCCTCTCTAGATATGGAGTGTCATCTCAATCATTTCAGATAGGGATAGCCGATTTACATCTAGATTACTGGGTGTTTTTTATCATGTTTATGAAATGTAAAGTTTGGGGGTGCATATTTTAATTTGTCTATTCTTGTAATAAATAGAATGGTTTAAATATGTTAGGCGGCGGTCAATAGATAGTGATCCACAGATTTCTGTGTACAAAAAGTCAAATAGTAAAGGAATGAAACCGCCATTGTAGCCGTGGTTGATGTAATCAATTTCAAATTTCATTAATGAAATCATTCGGTCAGGTTTGATTTTAATTGTGGTTACATTTTATTGATCTTAATTGCATATAGATTTTGATATAACAATTGGTATCAGAGCCTAATGTGGCAAATTTTTGAGTAATTTTGTATATGATTTTTTTTTTGCTTGGATTGTTCATATCCACAGTTGGTAATAATATGAAAAATCCCTTGGGTTTTTGATTCAGTTTTTGTTTGAATCTGAATTTTGTATCGAGTATAGCGTTTAAAAACACGAATCCAATTGTATCAATCTCAAATCTCATGTCCAATACAGGATTTAATTGAGATTTTTCTGATTTTTTCGAAAAAGATGAGTTCTTACTGTTTTGCATAATTTTGCAGTTTTAATAGGAAATTAGCCATAATCACTTCAACAAAAGTGTTTCCGTGTTAAAAACGCATCTTCGCTGTTATTTTGGTACCAATTCGTGAAGTGTTTGTTAAAAATATTGAATCTCAACTAAGATCTGTTCAAAACTGTTGAATCTCGGGAATCATCAAGATTTTAGTTTTATTCAAGATTGATCACGCTTTGTCCGAGTTTTACAAAGCTTCAACCGAGTTTTATAACTCTTCATTCAATTTTTATAAGGTTTCAAAAGAGTGTGTTCCATATATTCAACCGAGTTTAATCGACCTTCTTTCGAGTTTGGTAAAGTGTCTTCCGAGTTTAAATATACTTCATTCGAGGTTTATGAAAGAGTATTTCGAGTTTCATCTCACTCTTTTAGAGTTTCAATACTTCACATACGAGTTTAGTTATTCATACTCCAGGTTTCATCAAGTGACATTCGAGTTTTGTCAAAGAGTATTTCGAGTTTCATCTCTGTTCTTTCGAGTTTTACTAAGGGTACATCATGTTTTTCTATACTTCCTGCGAGATTTATCACACACAATTCGAGTTTCTTCTAGTTTCAATTAAGATTCACTAAATTCACTTCACAAAATCACTCAGTATTCCATACAAGATATTGGAAGATGAAAATCTGCAATTCAAAATCACTAAGGGCGCTCTTGTAATGGGAACAGAGACCAAACCTCTTAGTCTGTACAGAGGTGAATATGTTCAGTGCAGGGAGAGGTTTCTTGAGTTTATAACCTTTTAATATTTGGCTGATGAAATGCTAGAATCACTAACTGACAGTCCTGCAAGGTTCTATGTCACCGTTCCTGCTATTCCTAATTGTAATCCTCCAGTTCAAGAGAGGACTGAGTAAGTTACAAATGCCAATTTGTTTGAGGCTCAAAAGATAGGGAAACTTGGTGACAAGACAGCTCGAAAGTTCTTGCTATTATCCATTCCAGATGACATATGTATCAGTGTCTCGAACAACCCCACTGGAAAATACATCTGGGATAATGTCTAGAAACTGATGAGATGTTTTGAGAAGGCTGCCACGAACAGAGCTACGAACAACTTGATAACATTTGAGAATTTCAGAGATAGAGAAGGGGAACTGTTGCAAATACGTACTTCAGATTTGTCAGTCTTGTCATTGAAATGAAGAGGAACAGGGTAACAAAGTCAAACTTGGACATACATGTCAAGTTTTTGAATATCCTAAACTCTGAATGGGATAAATATACTATGATTTTCCAACAGACCATGGACTTTGACGAAGTATCATAAGCGTGAGAAATATGATAAATACGGGGAGAGTAATGGAAAGAAGCATGAGAAGTACGATCAGAAAGGGAAATCTATCTAAAAAGACGAAGGGCCAAAATTCTTTAATAACGGCAAACCAGACCACTATGCCAGGGCATGCAGAAAGCTAGCCCTCAAGAATTCTAAAATTACATCAAAAAGTCTTTGCTGGCAAAACAACAGGATGCTGGAAAGCGCTTTTGGCAGAAGATGATAATTGGCTTCAACTCTCCGATGATGAAGATATTCTAGATGTGGACGCGCACATTTTCTTTAAGTCTGAAATATTTCAGAACATATCAGAGTCTGAGAAAAGCTAGTCAGCCATGATTGCTGAAGATGAAATATGGGTTAGGCTGACTGATCAGGAAGAGGAGAGTGTAAAAGCTGAAGATACAAATTTAGAGAATGAGCTAAGAAAAGATGTTGCGTTGATGGCTACTTGAGGTGAAGGTTGCAGTAAAGTAAATGAGGATGATGGATCACATTCTTAAACATCTGACAATTCTGATGCACCTGATTCTTATCCTGACTCAGATAATGATAACTCCTTTGAGCTTGAAAATAAGTTAGTGCAAATGGATTGTATGCTAAAACGTTTCAAAAAATCGTTAAAAGTCGGGAAAGAGAATGTCCATTCTTTGGAAACTAATTTAAGAATTAAGCATGCATGGATTTTAGAATTTTCCAAGGAGAAGGGATTCGCTTTGCGATCTATTTCGGTTATGGAAGAAAAGTTCAACAAACTTCACCTTGTGAATAAGAAACTGAGTAACACTATTAATAACATTACCGAAAAACTTAAATTAGCTGAATTAGAATATGCCTATTGAATAATAAAATACAATTCAATCTTTGAAGAAAGAACTAAGCTTTATGAAAAAATAAAAGCCTTAGAGGATGAAATCTTGAAAAGAGGGCCAACATATCAAACAATTCATTTAAATCAACCAAAAGACACTAATTTTTATACTTCAAAAGTTGGTATTGGTTATGAAACTCCTAAGTATCCTACAAAAGCCATTTCGTGTTAACCAACGTTATATGATAGAAGATACATGAATTTAGGATTAAAAATGGTGTAATTAATAGGTAACGAGGAAGTGGAATCGGGAAAATATCTGAAAAAGTTGAGAGAGGGAAAAATGCGAATTGATTTCGATTATAACCTTCTCAATGGAAGTTATAATGATCCACCAAAAACAGAAGATTTAAATCAAACATATTCTGATAAGGATGTTTCTGAAAATACAATTTTCCCTCAAAAGCCATATATTCCTACTTCAGTTCTTGAGAAGATATACTCTGACCTTGGATTTAAAATCAAAATTTTTGAGTAAGAAAAAAAAAAGCTCCATGCAGTCATTCAAGATTTAGAAATAAAACTTGATGAACAACCTGGACTAACACCTCAACATATTCAGAAATCTTCAGAACCCACAACTTCAGCTTTTGCTGTAACCATTAACTCTGAAGAAGAATTTGATCTATTCATGACCTCTAAGGTTCATCCTATAGATGAACTTTTTGTCAAGATAGATGATTTTGTTAAACCTCGACAAGAAAAAGGCATTGTTAAAAATAAGGGAATAGTTGGTATCTTGAAACAAGTACCTACAACTGCAAAAGTTGAATCAGTTTCAACACCTGTTTTGAAATGTAATGTAGGTCCCAAAAGGTTTCTCAAGTATGTTTCTATAGGCTGTAGAAGGGGGGGGGGGGTGAGTACACCTAATTAAATTTCAACAGACTTTCTCAATGTTTGTATGTATATATCAACAAGTGTTAATTACAAACATGTTTGAACTGTGGAATGGTTCAAACTGAGATGATGAAAAACAACATATGAACAACTAATCTAAGACTCAGTCAGACTAGTTAACAATTAATTCACTCACTTATGTGCACTCACTGATATACAAGACAGACAGACAGCTTGGAACAAGAGCAGCTTGGACACACTTAACAATTCTTTTCTAAGCAGACTTTGCATGCATGAAAACACAATTATTTTGCATGTTCTGGATATTTCTCTCTTTGTTGTCTCACATTCCTTAGAAGCTTCCTTTTATACTCACTGAGAGAATCCTAGTAAAATTTCCTCATTAGAAGCAGAGATAGTGGAGAGCCTTTAAAAAATACAAGGTTGCTTTTCTTCACATTCTGACAAAACAGAATTTGTCCCTATGTAGTAGAATCTTTGTCTTTTCATTTTATCTCTGTTGCAGGTTGCTTTACCTTAAAGACGAATGTAAATTTTAATCCTTTCCTGTTCTTGTATAGCCATTTTGATATAAGAAATGGTATGTCACCCATTTCAAATATTCACTTTGTCTCCATGAACAAGAACAACTTGGGCAATGTGAGCAGCTTTCGACTATCCACTTTGCCTTCGACTTGCAACCTGATCATCACTTCCAAGACATTACATGATGAAATTGAAACAAATTCCATAATGTGTATAATCTGTTCACAAAGAACAGGTTCTGTTCACAAAGAACAGAACACTTCTCTTTGGTCTATGTTATTCAACAGATATGAACAGCTTAGACAGTTTATTCCAAACCTGTCCAACAGTTTAGGACAACTTAAACAATTTTGCCTAAGTTACAACTAATGTAACAGGGTAAACAGCTTTAGGCTTATATTGCAAATCAATTATCAGGCTTCAATAAGGCATAAAAGAACCTTAACTTATACCCTTAAGTGTATCAATCAGGTTTGATTTATAATGTCCCCCTACGATATTGAACAAGTTTGATTGAGGTCATTTTATGCCTAACAATCTCCCCCTATTTGCAATAATCAGTCTAAGTTGATTCTATCAATGATCACTATATATTTTTACATTACATTTGCTGAAATGAAAGTGTAAGATTGAAGTAAAGTAAAAGATTAGTTTATACCTACTTATATTGAAGTAAACAACATATGTTTTTACATAAGTACAAATGATGTACTGGAAAGGATTACAACAAACGTAAAAATGTACAACTAATGTACAATGACAAGTTTCAACATATTTGGACTGTTGAAGTTGGGAGCAAATAATGGTAAGCTTGTCCAACTGATGTACAACTTCCATTCTTCATCTACTCATCATTAGATGGACCTTGAACTTCTTGTTGTTGCTGTTGTGGTTCAGCATTCTGACTGTAATGTTCCACAGTGTCATCAATTTCTTCTATCTCATGTCCTAGAAACATGAAGTTTGGACTGTCAATTTCTCTTCTTTCATAGAACGCCTTGAGCTGTTCCCAAATAATTGCTCTCCATCATGAATGCTGTTCAAAAGCATTTGAGAGTCTGAAGGCAATGACTTATTTGAGACCAACCTTGTGAAGATCTGAGGCTCTCTAGAAACACATTTTCTTTGACAAGGGGTCCATAAAGAATACCCCTAGTTCAGGCTGTTCAATAAACTTACCATATTCAGGCTCAACTCCCTTGGGCAGGCTATGATCAATTCCTCTCATTTCAACAGCGTACATAGCATGTTCAATCATTATGATCAGCTCCTTAAGCTCTGTATCCGTTCTTTTTCTCCTAGGCTTGATCTTTGGTTCCACTTGTGAGATACCCTTGATCAGTTCTTCAGAGATCAGGCGTAGGTCATTCACTTTTTCCATCAGCTTCTTGACATATGCCGTGATAGTTTTAGCAGTCTCAAATTTGATCTTCTCAGGGCAACAACCAACTAAACCCATTCTCTATATCCCATGCAGGCAAGATCTGTGGATTCATAGGCTGCTAATTTGGTACCATTAGCATCGTGCCGTGTAATTTGAAGTCTCCACTGTTCACCTTTTCTTGAGATGGGGACAAGTTTGACAATTGTTTATTTGGAAAGTATTCTATTTGAAACATCAAAGAACTTTTTTCTTGGCATATTGTCAAAGTGGACGTGCGCTTTAGCTGATGAGGATACATGCTTTGTTTTGATCACCAAGACCTGTGAACTCTGCTCTTTCTCAGTGACTGACTCATTAGCAGCTTCTATCAGTTTCTTTTGAACATCCAAGGAAGCCATTTTGATTTTTCTAGCCTCCTTGGCTGCAAAGGATTTAGCAGCTTTAGCAGAAGTTTCTTCCTTCTTGTTTCTTTCAAGGATCTTCGAGGCAGATTTAGATTTCTCCCCCTTTGTAGGAGATGTCACAAAGCCTTCAACAACAGTTCTTGCTGAAGGAACGGATCCAAACGGCTGGGCTGCGGCAGGTTTTGGAACAGGTCTTGAATCAACTAGGCTATGCACTAAGAAGCCAGGTTGTCCTTGACCTCTGCTAGCTGGGTAACACAAGTTTGAAGAGAAGAGGAATGGGAATTTGCAAAGGATGAGAGCTGGGAAATAGCAGCCCTGTAAGTGTCTGTGAACACCAAACTTTGAAGCTGTGCAAGAGTGAGTTCAAGAGACTTATGCATATCATCAAAGCCTTCTGCCATAGAAATTGACAGAGATACCACTAAGGTATTTAGAAAGGCCAGTGTGGAGGGTAGTGTGGTAGGTCAGGTTTTAGCAAGACCTGACAATTCACTACAACAAAATGAACCTAAAGCGACATGGGAAAAGTGTTGTGTTAGGCCTTAAAAGTGTTGCTATAGCCCTAATGTGACACTTTAGTGCCACCTTAGCCTACGTCGCCTTAGGTCTAAAGCGACACTTTCACTAGACAATGCAACACTTTTCAAAAGCGTTGCCATTATTTTATAAATGCAACACTTTTTAAATGCAACACTTTCTGTATTCTAAAGCAACATTTTTTAATGTGTTGCCATTATTTTATAAATGCAACACTTTTTATACTCTAAAGCAACACTTTTAATGTATTGTTACCAACTTATAGCAACACTTTACTTATCAAACGCAACACTTATCAAATGTTGTCATTATGTAAATGCAACATCATTATCAATCTATTGCAACACTTTTTTTGTGTTTTAACTTACATAAATGCAATATTTTCTAGACAAAAGAAACACATTCATTATTTATTAAATTTAATGCAAATACAAATATTTATTTAATTTTTTCGTGATAGTTTTTCTACTTACAATTCAATTTAACAAAAATAATATCATTTCATAACATATGATCAAAAAATATTTTAAGTACATAAACGTCTACAACTAAAATAAGAATCATCAAATGTATAAGCGATACAACAAAAAACTAAATTACTATCTTGGGAATGCATATTCAATTTCTATTCTTATAATTTCTTTCATACTAAACCGACGCTTATCATGCACAACTCTCCTTCTGTCGATCACTTCGCATATGTCAAAAGAATGTGTTGGTACACCCTGTGTGACGATAGCAGTCTAATCGATCTGCGTTATGATTTAAGTAATATTCTGAATATTAACAAGTGTTTTGATATATATGTTTAATATGTGTTTGTCTGTTATTGATTGTGTGTTTGAACTTGATGTAACATATTACAAGAGGTTCAAACATAAAAGTCAAAGAGTATGTCAAGCATAAGTTAAAACATAAGTTTCATCACGTAAGTGTTTAAGTGTATTGGTTAGATTCGAATATGTAAAGGAAGACATTCGAATCTGTGATAGATTCGAATGTATCCTTAGATTCGAATAGGTTAGATTCGAATCTGTCAGATGGACAGATTCGAATGAGGCCTTAGGCCAGATTCGAGGTTGGCCCACAACAGACTCGAATCAGGGCCTATAATTAGGGATAGACTCGAATAATTAGAAGACCTTTGGCAGAATTCGTGAGGAATTAAGCAATAGGCGATCTCGAGTTTATCAGCTAGGTGAGTCCCGTTTCGGAGAGAATTAGTACGTAGGATCGTTCGTGTGTCGTTCGTTCAGCGTCTAATAGTCTCCGTGTTTTCCGTTGGTTGAGAGTTGTCCGTCTGACCGTCAACGAGGATTCCGCACTCGTTAACGGATCCGCGTCTAGATAGATCTGTCAGTGGTAGACCTTACAAGTGGTATCAGAGCCTACGGAGTGTTCGTGGTGTTCTTCGTGTTCATCAGAAACATTCTAGGTTTCTTGACGCTAGTTGGACGGTTTTTCTCTCAAAAACGTGTTTTTTGAGCTTAGCAAATTCATATTCGGGAAATACTGCGCTCGAATCTATAGGGGTAATTAGGGTTTTACTTTATTTTTCGAGTCTAACCAAAATACGCTCCTATCGAGTCAATTTCAGTCAGTTTCGAGTCTGAGGTGTGTCGAATCTGTTAATACATTCGAATTGGATCTCGAGTCTATATTGTTTCGAGTTTGTTTCGAGTTTGAAACTGTTTCGAGTCTGAGCTTCGATTCTGCTGAATTTCGATTCTATTGTGCCTTCGATTCTAAGGGTGTTCGAATCTATAGTCTCCTTCGAATCTGTCATCACTTCGAATCTAGGGAGTTCCTCGAATCTGACATTATTTCGAATCTACTTGACTTTTAAGACTTAATCGAATTTAATTTCAAAAGATTAAATATTAATTAGTTTCGAATCTATCTAGATTCGAATAAGTTAATTTAAATCAGTTTCTAATTAAATTAATTAAGTTCAAATTCAAATTCTTTCAGAAAAGATGTCGAACCTTCAGAAATTCCTTGAAATGGACCACGAAGTTGGGAAGGCCAATGCACCACCTAAGCTGATGAAAGTTGAGGATTACTACTGGTGGAAGGATAGATTCACGGATTTTGTACGATTCAACGATATGCGCATGTGGGTGTGCATTGATGAAGGGTACATTCCACCAGTATCTGAGGTTGAAGGCCGTCAAAAGGTTCTGTCATACCAGATGATGAAAGAGGATGACAAGAAACTATTTGAAGCTGAAAACAAGGCTTTCTCTATTATCCGAATGGCGTTACCTCAAGATATCTTGCACACATTTCGGACTCAGAGGACGTCGAAAGAGCTTTGGGAGTCTCTTCAGAAACGGTGTGAGGGTAATCCACGGGTACGTAGAAAGCGTACAGAGCTGTTGACCCAACAGTTTGCAATTTTCAAGGCTCTTAAGGATGAACAGTTGGATGATATTATCACACGATTTTATCATCTGATAACAGAGCTTGAAAGTCATGGTATTGAGTATTCTGACACAGACAAGAACAATAAGCTTCTTGATGCCCTACCGGCCAAATGGGCTATGTACGTGGCTATGATTAAGCTGAATGAAGATAAATACTATGCTCAAACGCTGGATGACATCGTGGGAACGTTGAGGGCATATCAATTCGAAATGATAAAGGCTGAGACTGATTATGAGCAAGTCCAAAATCCGGCGATGTATTTTGGAAAGACATCAAAATCATCAGTGACAGCTGATCAGAAGAGTGCTACAGCGTTTTTCACCAGAGAAACGTCATCACCACCAGAGTCCGAAGACTCTCTAAACCGCGCGTTCTTAGGGTTAGGAAGATCGGAAGAACCGCAACCTCAAGTTCAACAGGCATCGACCAGTCAGAGCTATTCTAAGATGCCAATGAGCGCAAAGTCGGCGGAAGAACATCTGAATCTGCTTGCTTCGTTTGTGGCTGCATACGGAAATTGCGTTCAAGGGAAGATTAATGATCCGGCTCTTTGGGATGAAGATTACGATCAGGTCGACCCTGATGATCTTGAGGAGATGGATCTTAAATGGCAACTGGCCATGGTAACCCAGAGGGTTAAGAGATTCATAAAGAGAACTGGAAGGAATCTCCAGATGAATAACAAGGGGATAGGATTTGATAAGTCCAAGGTCAAATGCTACAACTGTCAGGGATTGGGACATTTCGCGAGGGAGTGTCAAAGACCGAAGGTAGAGTCATACCAGGGACAGAGTCAGCACCAAGGACAGTACCAAAATCAGTCCCAACAGAGATATCTTCCGAGTTCTTCATCTGGTCAAGCCAATCTAGCGGGTCTGATATCCAATGTCACTTCTGACAGACAGCTAGATGGTTCGTATGACTGGAGTTCACATCCGGAGTCCAATGCTAGAGCTTTTATGGCTGAAGTTACGGAGAATGGTTGTGAAGAGGATGAGCAGACCACAAGGGAAAACAGTCCGATGTGGGTAGAGAAAGCGAATGATCAGACCGTGCTGGAGTTTGCTGCTCAGATGGCCAACGTGGAATCTGATAACTCTAAGGTTAGTCTTTCTAATTCTCTATTTCGTGAATTATGTGCTTTATGTGTTAATTCTAATGATAGGTTAAATCTAGTTTTAGACTCACATAAGACCATAGCTGCTCAAAATGAAAACTTAAAAATAGAAAATGCTAGCCTAAATGACATAAAACAAGATTTAAAAGAAAAGCTTAAGGCTGATGCTCAAGATTTAATCGTTCTAAAAGACAAACTGAGTGAGCAGTGTGTTAGGATAGAACTTATGTATGAGCACGTAGAGGCCTTGACCAAAAGTCTGAAAGACAAGGACATAGAGCTAGCCGAGACCAAGGTAAAGGTAGCAGAGGCAAATAGCAAACTGGAAAAGTTTAGGAATTCGAGCCTAAACCTAGGGAAAGTCTTAGATGCCCAAAGACAGTCTAAGAAGCCTGTAGGTCTAGGTTTTCACGAAATTCCTCCACCTTTCAATGATAACTATGTGCCTCAGCCTCAGGAGAAAACTGACAAGTCAGTAGTTTTAGAGGACCTACCTGAACCTACACCTGAGCCTAAAGTTGAAAATACACCTAAGGTGGACGACTCTACTGTCAAGGTCAAGAAAGTGAAATTTGTGTCTTCCTCCAGTGAAACACCTGCAGGAAAACAGAAAATTTCATGGGCTGACCAGGTCGAAGAGACGGACACTGTAGATGTACCAAAGGCAATAGACACTAGTGAGACACCTAGATCTAAGGGACCAACCAAAAAGTCCATGGATAAGATGTCTTGCTTTAGATGTCACGAGAAAGGGCACGTTGCTTCTCACTGTCCAAATAGGAAAGCAGAACTTACCCCTAAGACAGTGAACCCAACACCTGTTAAGCCCTCACCAACTGTGGCGAGCACGAGTAGTTCTCAGAGTACCGAGAAAACTGTGCAGGCCGCACCAAAATCTGTTGTGAAACAAACACCGGTTAAGGTTGGACCTAAAGAAGTGGTTAGGACAAATTCACCGAATCGTGTCATTACTCAATCTAGGTCAGCACCTCAACAAGTCTATAGGAGCACAACACCTAGCAGGTCACACACTCCAGTTAGGTCACATACTCCTGTTAGACAATATGTTCCGGTAAAAGCTCAGGGATCACAGTCTGAAATGCATTATAATAAGACTTATTCTAGAGCATCACAACAAATGCCTACTCAAAGGCAAAGAGTGAATCTAAATCACTCGGCACCACAACAGAATTCAGTTCAAAGGCCCAAGTCACCTGAAAGGCGAGATGGGTACTTGAAAGAGTTCAAGTATGTGGACGAGAATGGTATTACCAAGTCAGTCATGGCTTGGGTTCCCCGTGATAACTAACCTATTTTCTTTCATGTGCAGGAGATAACTACCGGTCCAAACAACAAGTGGTTCGTCGACAGTGGTTGCTCCAGGCATATGACGGGGAAAGAAGTCTTCTCACAGACTTCAAGGGGGGTAATAGGGGATTTGTATCATTCGCGGGCAACAAAGGAGGAAATATCACTGGAACTGGAGAAGTCACTAATGGGACGATTACATTGGATCAAGTTTATCACGTTGATAAACTGGTTCATAATCTCATTAGTGTATCTCAAATCTGTGATAAGAAGAACTCGGTGTTATTTACTGACACTGAGGCGTTAGTGCTAAAGCCGGGATTCAAGATACCTGAAGATTGGATATTGATGCGGGCTCCAAGGAAGAATGACTTGTACATGCTCGACATGAACAAGCCAGATAATTCGATGGGTCCGATCTGCTTACTATCAAAAGCTTCGGAGACGGAATCGGTTTTGTGGCACAGACGCATGGCTCACTTGCACCTAAGGAAAATGAACTACATAACAAAGAATGGTTTGGTGCAAGGTGTGCCTCTGAAGAGCTTTCAATTTGAAGATAAGTGTCTACCGTGCATGAAGGGCAAGCAACATAAAAAGACACACAAGTCCAAGAAGCTGAATTCCATAACCTCGACATTCGATTTGTTGCATATGGACCTTTTCGGCCCTATCAACAAAAGGAGTATAGGAGGTAGTTGGTTTTGCTTAGTTATCACTGACGATTACTCACGGTTTTCTTGGGTTTTCTTTTTAGGTACGAAGGACGAGACGGCTACAAAGCTCATCGGGTTCTTAGACCAAGTGGAGAATTCCTACGGAACAAGGGTTAAAAATATACGTAGTGATAATGGGACTGAATTTAAAAACTCTGTAATTGGTGTATATTGCCTATCAAAGGGCATCGTGCATCAATTCAGTGCACCATATGAACCTCAACAGAATGGGGTGGCCGAACGTAAAAACAGAACATTGATTGAGGCTGCAAGGACTATGCTTTCGGATTCAAAGCTTCCTACCATGTTTTGGGGGGAGGCAGTGAATACCACGTGCCACATTTTAAATAGAGTCCTTACAGTCAATTCATTGAACAAAACATGTTATGAAATTTTGAATAAAAGGCCACCTAACTTAACTGGATTCGAACCGTTTGGAGTACCATGTACACTTTTAAGAACAAAACATCAACCGAAGTTTGGTGAAAAGGCTGACGAAGGATACTTCCTAGGTTATGTGCCAAACTCACCAAACAAACGGGTTTTTAACAAAACGAGTGGTACTGTGGAGATTGTGTATAATATTGAAGTCACAAGTTATACACATGAACCTCAAACTGGTCCGGAATGGATATTTGACTATGATAAGTTATTTGAGTCATTTAACATTCCTTTGGATGATACTGCAGGTACAATCGATAAAGACATGGCGACGTTGCACCTAAATGACGATGGCCATATTTTTCCAAGGACCACGTTCGAATCTACGTCCGACCCTACTGCGACTGTAGATGGGTCTCCAGAAGTTGCTAATCCAGAAGAACCTAACACTGAGAATCAGACTCAAGCATCAAGTTCTGCCTCTGAGGAAAACGTCCGTGAGGAAGAGAATGTGGAAGCTGAGCCAGTTCCCACTTTAGGTGAAATAGGATCCAACTTAGGAGATAATCTAAGGGTAGACGAAATAGAGACCTCTAGGATTAACAAGAACCATCCTATAGATAGCATCATAGGAAATCCTAACGAGGGTGTGAGGACTCGGAGTAGTGTAAATAACAACACTGTGTTGTTGTCGATGATAAACGACTCCGAGGCATATCATACATGTCTATATTCGTGTTTCATATCGCAAGTAGAGCCCAAAAATGTGCAAATGGAACTTAAGGACAACTCCTGGGTTGAAGCGATGCAGGAAGAACTGTCACAATTTAGGAAACTAGAAGTGTGGGAGTTAGTTCCGTTACCTCGAGGGGAGATTGCAATAGGAACCAAATGGGTTTTTAAGTGCAAAAGAGACGATCTGGGTATAGTCACGCGCAACAAGGCAAGATTAGTTGTAAAGGGTTTCAACCAAGAGGAGGGAATCGATTACAACGAAGTGTTTGCACCAGTAGCAAGGTTAGAAGCAATTAGGTTGTTTTTAGCTTTTGCCTCCTTCAAAGGATTTAAGGTATATCAACTGGACGTTAAGAGTGCTTTCCTGTATGGGAAAGTGAAGGAGTTGGTGTATGTAGAACAACCGCCCGGGTTTACAGATCCTAAATATCCTGATAGAGTATATCGATTAGATAAGGCTCTTTATGGATTACATCAGGAACCTAGGGCATGGTATGAGACTCTATCCAACCATCTTTTAGAAAATGGCTTTGAGAGGGGTAGGATAGATAGTACTCTTTTTGTGAAGAGAAAGGGAGATCATTTTATCTTGGTACAAGTGTACGTAGATGATATCATTTTTGGATCATCAGACGAACAGATGTGCAAAGATTTCGAGAAGGTTATGAAGTCTAAGTTCGAGATGAGTGCTATGGGGGAGTTGAATTTCTTTTTGGGGTTACAAGTTGACCAGAAGAAGGAAGGCATGTTTATCCATCAGACCAAGTATGTCTATGACATATTGGAACGGTTTGGGATGGAAGGAACAAAGTTGACTGCCCACTTCAGCACGCCGATTCAAGTGAATCACAATCTCGGGCCGGGTACTGAAAGTGATTCCGATGTGGATCCGACTTTATATCGGGCCATGATTGGGTCACTTATGTATTTAACTGCTTCAAGACCTGATATTATGTTTGCTGTTTGTATTTGTGCTAGGTTTCAAGCGAATCCGAAGGAGATGCATATGAAAGCTGTGAAGCGGATTCTACGATACCTCAAGTCGAACCCGAAGCTGGGACTTTGGTATCACGCGGAGGGAGATCTAGAGTTGGAAGCGTTCACAGATTCTGACTACGGAGGATGCAGCTTGACGCGCAAATCAACGACTGGAGGTTGTCAGTTCCTCGGAGGGAGATTGGTGTCCTGGCAATGCAAGAAACAAACATCGGTAGCCGTGTCAACGTGCGAGGCCGAGTATGTTGCTGCTGGTAGTTGCTGTTCACAGGTTCTGTGGATACAACAACAATTGCGGGATTACGGTTTGGCTTATACTCAAACTCCAATTAGGATAGACAATCAATCTACTATTGCGATAACAAATAATCCAGTTAAACACAGTAAAACAAAGCACATTGACATAAGGCATCATTTTATTCGTAATTGTGCTGAAAAGAATTTGATCAAACTGGTAAAGGTGGCAACTGAAGATAATAATGCTGATTTATTTACCAAAGCGTTTGATAAGTCACGTTTTGAGTATTTAATTCAACTTAATGGAATGCGCAACCCAGAGTAAATTGACCTTAGTAGTATTTTTTTTCCTTTTATAGTTGTTATATTTCTTTCTTTTTAGTGTAGTCTGCTAAATTAGGAAAGTTTCTAATTTAGGAAAGTTTCTATTTTTAGTAAGTTTCTATTTTTAGTAAGTTAGTAGATTAGCTTAGTTTAATGCGTTTTGCTATGAAAAACAAAAGAAAAAAGAGAGAAAATTTACAAAAATACAAAAAAAAGAGAATATCAGAAAAGGAGTTAAGTCTTAGATACATAGGTTCAAAGTGACGAAAATTAGCACCGTCGTTACAGACTCTAAGTGTTTAGGCTTTCACATATAATGCAACTAAATCCTAAGTGTTATACTTTATTTAGTTTGATGTGTTGGTAGGCATAATACATATAGGGTATCTAAAGGCTAATAAAATATTCTAGAAAAAGTCAAACGTGTCACTAGCTTAGATGTATGACCAATCGGTCTTAATTTTTATGTACAAGACATACAAACATTGAGTCTAAATGAGGTATGCAAACTTTCTGGGGATGTATAGAAACATCAAATACGTCTGAAGATGGAAAGAATAGAAATATCATGAAAAACTGAGAGTCGAAAACATGCAACTCTGTTGTACGTAAGTACAGACCTGTTGTCTCTGTTTAGATTCGGGTTAGCAGACATGTCGCTTTGTTGTACGTCAGTACAGACCTGTCACCGCTATCTGCTAACTTTAAAGTTAAACCTTAAGTCGAACTAAGACACTTTGTTGTATGAGAATACAGACCTGTGTCCGATGTTTGTCTTTTAAAGAAAGTTTGCAAATACCAACAAGTTAGAATTTTGTCTGTGTGCCTTGATCATAAAAGTATGTCTATGTCTGAGTCACGTAAGATAATTTCCTGATAAATAAAAAGGCCAAGGGATATTCCGAAATGTAGAATGTTTAAAAGGGGTAAAATACCAACAATCGGCTAAATAGGTATGTCACGACAAACAAACAAAGGAATAAAAAAATTCCTAAGTGTGAAAGTTTAAGTACTGAAAGTTAGTATCAGACATCGCTATCTGATTGAACCTTTCTTAGACTATACTCATCAAAAATATGTTGTTTGGTATTTAGCTTAGCTTGTAAATTTATTTTTATAACTTAAGTCTAGATTAAATTTTTTAGTCAAAATTTTATTTTATTTTAATTTTATTTTTACCTTAGCTTATTTTATTTTCTTTTATTTTATTTTGGTTTAGTTTAATTTTTACTTAGGTAAAAGGTCAAAAGTTACTAAGGGTGCATTCAAAGTTGAATAAAATATACAATGCGTGAAATATCTGAGCTTAGGGTAAAAGATTTGGCATAGTTTATCTGGTTACACTACACAGTAGAAAATAGTTGGAAAAAGTTGAAATTATTTCAAAATTTCTGAAATTTTTCTAAGTGTTGAAAATTTCGAATCTAAGACAGACTCGAATGTGAGATACTTCGAATCTGTCAGTAGACTCAAAATTGCATAGACTCGAAGGTAGTTAGTATATATAGGTCAATAGTGAAGTCATTTATTACTTTACTGTTGTCGAATCTGATTTCTCGAATCTGTTCTGGCGATCTCGAATCTAATCTCGAGTCTATCGTATTTCCACTAAACGAAATTTCGTCGATTCTAAAGCTTTTGTGGTCGATTCTACTTTCAAATCTAGGTATAAGCAACATGATTGTACAAGATTTTGGTGGTTTAATACACAAATTTGGGCTTAAACATCACATTTTGAAGTTTTATAGGTCAAAATAGGGTTTTTGCAAAATTACCAAGTTTGGACTAATAAAAGATCAAATTAAAAGCATAAATCTATAATTAGAACCTAGTTGAACTAATGTATGTGATTTGCTACGTTCAAAATGGTTAAAATTGTGGGTTTTTGTTGAAATAAAGGCCGACGGGACTTCAAATCTGATAATGGACATTCGATTCTGATCATGGGTTTCTCGAATCTATCAATAGATTCGAGATGACCAGATATTCGAATCTGTCCATCAGACTCGAATAGGGTATACTCGAATCTGTCCATTAGACTCGAAAAGAGAGACTTCGAATCTGTACTTTGTTTAATTTGTTTAATTTAAATTTTATTAAAACTTGTGGAAATTTAATTGTGTTAGATTTTGTAAAGTACAAAATAAAGCAAATTTAAATTTAAACAAGTTAATTGATTTTTAATGACTCTAACATTTTAACTTACTGTGCAGATATGGCAGCTCGTGCTTTCGTCCCTAAGCACAATATGGTTCTTAATCCAGATAATCATATCCCTGAGGCGCAGGGTTTTCGGGAAGTGTTGGACTTCTTAGCTGAATCCAGAATTAGCTACGCTTTGTTTCAGAACATTCCGATTGTAATCTCATATGTGCGGCAATTCTATGATCATTTACAAGTTGACTGCTCTGTCACCCCGACAGTGCTGAGAACAAGGATCGCAGGGCAACCGTTGGTATTCTCTGCCGATATGCTGCGTCAAGTGTTGCAGCTAGGATCTGAGGAAGAGGAGTCTGGGCCTATTGACTTTCCACTAAGTATTAGGCAAGCGGCTTTTCAACGAATGGGTTACAGTCTAGATGTAACAAAGTCGTCATACATGAAGAGTGGTCTGATTGGGCAATGGAGATTCTTGGTGCATGTCTTCATGGTCTGTTTTGCACCGAAGAAAGCTGGATTTGATTACATTGTATCAAAAATCCAATCAGCAATGATCGCGATGGTGTACAATAAGAAGTTTAGTTTCTCGCAGCTGATTTTCTC
>JAANYP010002057.1:0-300139 GCA_020465985.1 Centrapalus pauciflorus | reverse complement strand
GTGACCGAGCAGTCTACTTGCAGATGGTCATAAAATTGACAGATGTAGGTTAACACTAGCTGCACATTATGCCATAGTGCATGTCCTATCCTTGATTCAGCTAGAAAATCCAGTACTTCGCGGAATCCCTGCGCCTCAGGTAGATTCATGTCTGGATTAAGTACCATATTATGTTTAGGGACAAAAGCGCGAATCGCCATATCTGCACAATAAATAAAACTGTTAGACTCATTAAAAATCAATAAACTTGTTTAAATTCAAATTTGTTTTATTTTGTACTTTATTAAATACAAAATCTAACACAATTAAATTTCCACAAGTTTAATAAAATTTAAATTAAACAAATTAAATAAAGTACAGATTCGAAAGCAACAGATTCGAAGTGTCCATATTCGAGTGTAATGGACAGATTCGAGGAGTCCCTATTCGAGTCTAATGGACAGATTCGAATATTATGGTCATCTCGAATCTAATGACAGATTCGAGAAACCCATGATCAGATTCGAGAATCCTAGAACAGATTCGAAGCCCCGACGAATGAATTTTCAACAAAAACCCAAGATTTTAACCATTTTGAACTTGGTAAATCACATACATTAGTTCAACTAGGTTCTAATCATTGATGTATGTCTTTAATTTGATCTTTTATAGGTCCAAACTTGGTAATTTAGCAAAAACCCTATTTCAACCTATAAAACTTCAAAAATCGATGATTTGGCCTTAAATTGTGTATAAAACTACATGAAACTTGTACAATCAAGCTGATTATACCTAGATCTAGTAGTAGAATCGAACACACTAGCTTGAAACTCGACAAAATGTCGTTTAGGAGAGATACGATAGACTCGAGAAAATAGATTCGAAATCGCCTGAATAGATTCGATAGTATAGATTCGAAAACAGATAGTATTAATGACCTACTGTTAACCTATTTACTCCTTATTCGAGTCTGTCTTAGATTCGAAACCTCCAACACTTAGAAAAATTTCGAAAATTTTGAAATAAGTTCAACTTTTCCAACTTTTTTCTACGGTATTGTGTAACCAGATAAACTATGCCAACTCTTTTACCCTAAGCAACAGATATTTCACGCAATGTTTATTTTATTCAACTTTGAATGCACCCTCAGTAACTTTTTACCTTTTACCTAAGTAAAAATTAAACTAAACTAAAATAAAATAAAATAAACTAAGGTAAAAATAAAATAAAATAAAATAAAGTAAAATAAAATTTTGACCAAAAAATTAATCTAGACTTAAGAAAAATTTACAATCTAAGCTAAATACTTAACAACATATTTTTGATGAGTATAGTCTAAGAAAGGTTCAATCAGATAGCGATGTCTGATACTCACTTTCAGTACTTAAACTTTCACACTTAGGAATTTTTGATTCCTTTGATTGTTTGTTGTGATATACCTATTTAGCCAATTGTTGGTATTTTACCCTGTTAAACATTTTACATTTCGGAAGATCCCTTGGCCTTTTTATTTATCAGGAAATTATCTTACGTGACGCAGACATAGACATACTTTTATGATCAAGGCACACAGACAAAGATTCTAACTTGTTGGTATTTGTAAACTTTCTTTAAAATACAAACGTCGGACACAGGTCTGTATTTTCATACAACAAAGTGTCTTAGTTCGACTTAAGGTTTATTTTTAAAGTTAGCAGATAGCGGTGATAGGTCTGTACTGACGTACAACAAAGCGACATGTCTGCTAACCCGAATCTAAACAGAGACAACAGGTCTGTACTTACGTACAACAGAGTTGCATGTTTTCGACTCTCAGTTTTACATGATATTTCTATTTTTTCCATTTTCAGATGTATTTGATATTGCCATACATCCCCAGAAAGTTTGCATACCTCATTTAGACTTAAAGTTTGTATGTCTTGTACATAAAAATTAAGACTGATTGGTCGTACATCTAGGTTAGTGACACGCTTGACTTTTTCTAGAATATTTTATTAGCCTTGAGATTCCCTATATGTATTATGCCTACCAACACATCAAACTAAATAAAGTATAACACTTAGGATTTAGTTGCATTATGTGTGAAAGCCTAAATACTTAGAGTCTGTAACGACGGTGCTAATTTTCGTCACTTTGAACCTATTTATCTAAGACTTAACTCCTTTTCTGATATTCTCCCTTTTTTTTTGTATTTTTGTAATTTTCTCTCTTTTTTCTTTTGTTTTTCATAAGAAAAAGCAGTAAAATAAGCTAACCTACTAACTTACTAAAAATAGAAACTTACTAAAATTAGAAGCTTACTAAAAATAGAAACTTTCCTAAATTAGCAGACTACTGTAAAGAAAGAAATACAACGACTCTAAAAGAAAATAAACTTACTACTACTAAGGTCAAATTACTCTGGGTTGCGCATTCCATTCAGTTGAATTAAATACTCAAACCGTGACTTATCAAACGCTTTGGTAAATAAATCTGCATTATTATCTTCTGTTGCCATCTTTACCAGTTTGATTGAGTTCTTTTCAGCACAATCACGAATAAAATGATGCCTTATGTCTATGTGCTTTGTTTTACTGTGTTTAACTGGATTATTAGTTATAGCAATTGTAGATTGATTGTCTATCCTAATAGGAGTTTGAGTGTAAGCCAAACCGTAATCCCGCAATTGTTGTTGTATCCACAGAACCTGTGAGCACCAACTACCAGCAGCAACATACTCGGCCTCGCACGTTGAAATGGCTACCGATGTTTGTTTCTTGCATTGCCAGGATACCAATCTCCCTCCTAGGAACTGACAACCTCCAGTTGTAGATTTGCGCGTCAAGCTGCATCCTCCGTAGTCAGAATCCGTGAACGCTTCCAACTCTAGATCTCCCTCCGCGTGATACCAAAGTCCCAGCTTCGGTTTCGACTTGAGGTATCGTAGAATCCGCTTCACAGCTTTCATATGCATCTCCTTCGGATTCGCTTGAAACCTAGCACAAATACACACAACAAACATTATGTCAGGTCTTGAAGTAGTTAAATACATAAGTGACCCAATCATGGCCCGATATAAAGTCGGATCCACATTGGTATCACTTTCAGTACCCGGCCCGAGATTGTGATTCACTTGAATCGGCGTGCTGAAGTGGGCAGTCAACTTAGTTCCCTCCATCCCAAACCATTCTAATATGTCATAGACATACTCAGTTTGATGGATAAACATCCCTTCCTTCTTTTGGTCAACTTGTAACCCTAAAAAGAAATTCAAATCCCCCATAGCACTCATCTCGAACTTAGACTTCATCACCTTTTCGAAATCTTTGCACATCTGTTCGTTTGATGACCCAAAAATGATATCATCGACGTACACTTGTACCAAGATAAAGTGTTCTCCCTTCCTCTTCACAAATAGAGTACTATCTATCCTACCCCTTTCAAAACCGTTTTCTAAAAGATGGTTGGATAAAGTCTCATACCACGCCCTAGGTGCCTGATGTAATCCATAAAGAGCCTTATCTAAGCGATATACTCTATCAGGATATTTAGGATCTGTAAATCCGGGCGGTTGTTCTACATACACCAACTCCTTCACTTTCCCATACAGGAAAGCACTCTTAACATCCAGTTGATATACCTTAAAGCCTTTGAAGGAGGCAAACGCTAGAAACAACCTAATGGCTTCCAGCCTTGCTACTGGTGCAAAAACTTCGTTGTAATCGATTCCCTCCTCTTGGTTGAAACCCTTTACAACTAATCTTGCCTTGTTGCGCGTGACTATACCCCGATCGTCTCTTTTGCACTTAAAAACCCATTTGGTTCCTATTGCAATCTCCCCTCGAGGTAACGGAACTAACTCCCACACTTCTAGTTTCCTAAACTGTGAAAGTTCTTCCTGCATCGCTTCAACCCAGGAGTTATCCTTAAGTGCCATTTGCACATTCTTAGGCTCTACTTGCGATATGAAACATGAATAAAGACATGTGTGATATGCCTCGGAGTCGTTTATCATCGACAACAACACGGTGTTGTTATTTACACTACTCCGAGTCTTCACACCCTCGTTAGGATTTCCTATGATGCTTTCTATTGGATGGTTCTTGTTAATCCTAGAGGTCTCTATTTCATCAACCCTTAGATTATCTCCTAAGTTGGATCCTATTTCACCTAAAGGGGGAACAGGCTCAGCTTCTACATTTTCCTCCTCACGGACGTTTTCCTCAGAGTTAGAACTTGAAGCTTGAGTCTGATTCTCAGTGTTAGGTGTCTCTTGATCAGCAACTTCTGGAGATCCATCTACAGTCGCAGTAGGCTCGGACGTAGATTCGAACGTGGTCCTTGGAAAGATTTGGCCATCGTCGTTCAGATGCAACGTCGCCATGTCCTTCTCGATTGTACGTGCATTATCATCCAGAGGAATGTTAAATGACTCAAGTAACTTATCATAGTCAAATATCCATTCCAAACCAGTTTGGGGTTCATGTGTATAACTTGTGACTTCAATGTTATACACAATCTCCACAGTACCAGTTGTTTTGTTAAACACCCGTTTGTTTGGTGAGTTTGGCACATAACCTAGGAAGTATCCTTCGTCAGCCTTTTCACCAAACTTCGGTTGATGTTTTGTTCTTAAAAGTGTGCATGGTACTCCAAACGGTTCGAATCCAGTTAAGTTAGGTGGCCGTTTATTAAAAATTTCATAGCATGTTTTGTTCAATGATTTGACTGTAAGGACTCGGTTTAAAATGTGGCACGCGGTATTCACTGCCTCTCCCCAAAACATGGTAGGAAGCTTTGAATCCGAAAGCATAGTCCTTGCAGCCTCAATCAAAGTTCTATTTTTACGTTCGGCCACCCCATTCTGTTGAGGTTCATATGGTGCACTGAATTGATGCACTATGCCCTTTGATAGGCAATATACACCAATTACAGTGTTTTTGAATTCAGTTCCATTATCACTACGAATATATTTAACCCTAGTTCCGTATGAGTTCTCCACTTGGTCCAAGAACCCGATGAGCCTTGCAGCCGTCTCGTCCTTCGTACCTAAAAAGAAAACCCAAGAAAAACGTGAGTAATCGTCGGTGATAACTAAGCAGTACCAACTACCTCCAATACTCCTTTTGTTGATTGGGCCGAAAAGGTCCATGTGCAACAGATCGAATGTTGAGGCTATGGAATTCTGCTTCTTGGACTTGTGTGTCTTCTTGTGCTGTTTGCCCTTCATGCAAGGTAGACACTTATCCTCGAACTGAAAACTTTTCATGGGCACACCCTGCACCAGTCCATGCTTCGTAATGTAATTCATCTTCCTCAGGTGCAGGTGAGCCATGCGTCTGTGCCACAGTACGGATTCCGTCTCCGAAGCTTTGGATAGTAGACAAATTGGCCCCATCGAAGTATCTGGCTTGTTCATATCCAGCATGTACAAGTCGTTCTTCCTTGGCGCCCGCATCAACACCCATTCTTCAGGAATTTTGAATCCAGGCTTTAGCACTAACGCCTCAGTGTCAGTAAATAACACCGAGTTCTTCTTATCACAGATTTGAGAGACACTAATGAGATTATGAACCAGTTTATCAACGTGATAAACTTGATCCAAAGTAATCGTCCCATTAGTGACTTCTCCAGTTCCAGTGATATTTCCACCCTTGTTACCCGCGAATGATACAAATCCCCTATTACCCCCCTTGAAGTCTGTGAGAAGACTTCTTTCCCCCGTCATGTGCCTGGAGCAACCACTATCGACGAACCACTTGTTGTTTGGACCGGTAGTTATCTCCTGCACATGAAAGAAAAGAGGTTAGTTATCACGGGGAACCCAAGCCATGACTGACTTGGTAATACCATTCTCGTCCACATACGTGAACTCTTTCAAGTACCCATCTCGCCTTTCAGGTGACTTGGGCCTTTGAACTGAATTCTGTTGTGGTGCCGAGTGATTTAAGTTCACTCTTTGCCTTGGTGTAGGCATTTGTTGTGGAGCTCTAGAATAATTCCTATTATATGCCATTTCTGACTGTGATCCCTGAGCTCTTACCGGTGCATACTGTCTAACTGGAGTATGAGACCTAACTGGAGTGTGTGACCTGCTAGGTGTGGTGCTCCTATAGACTTGTTGTGGTGCTGACCTAGATTGATTATTGACACGATTCAGTGAATTTGTCCTAATCACTTCCTTTGGTCCAACCTTAACCGGTGTGTTTTTCACAACTTGTTTGGGTGCGGCCTGCACAGTTTTCTCGGTAGGTTGAGAACTACTGCTGCTTGCCACACTGGGTGAGGGCTTAACAGGTGTTGGATTCACTGTCTTAGGGGTAACTTCTGCTTTCCTAAGTGGACAGTGAGAAGCAACATGCCCCTTCGCGTGACATCTAAAGCAAGACATCTTATCCATGGACTTTTTGGTTGTTCCCTTAGATCTAGGTGTCTCACTAGTGTCTATTTCCTTTGGTACATCTATAGTGTCTGTCTCTTCGACCTGGTCAGCCCATGAAATTTTCTGTTTTCCTCCAGGTGTTTCACTGGAGGAAGACACAAATTTCACTTTCTTGACCTTGACAGTTGAGTCAACCACCTTAGGTGTATCATCAACTGTAGGCTCAGGTGTCGGTTCAGGTAGGTCCTCTAAGTCTACAGACTTGTCAGTTTTCTCCTGAGGCTGAGGCACATAGTTCGCATTGAATGGTGGAGGAATTTCGTGAAAACCTAGACCTACAGGCTTCTTAGACTTTCTTTGGGCATCTAAGACTTTTCCTAGGTTTAGGCTCGAATTCCTAAACTTTTCCAGCTTGCTATTTGCCTCTGCTACCTTAACCTTGGTCTCGGCTAGCTCTATATCCTTGTCCTTAAGACTTTTAGTTAAGGCCTCTACGTGCTCATACATTAGTTCTATCCTAACACACTGCTCGCTGAGTTTGTCTTTTAGAACAACCACGTCTTGAGCATCAGCCTTAAGCTTTTCTTTAAATCTTGCTTTATATCATTTAGGCTAGCATTTTCTATTTTTAAGTTATCATTTTGAGCAGATATGGTTTTATGTGATTCTAAGACTAGATTTAACCTATCATTAGAAGTAGCACACAAAGCACATAATTCTGAAAATAGAGAATAAGAAACACTAACCTTAGAGTTATCAGATTCCACGTTGGCCATCTGAGCAGCAAACTCCAGCACGGTCTGATCATTCGCCTTCTCTACCCACATCGGACTGCTGTCCCGTGTGGTCTGCTCGTCTTCGTCACAACCATTCTCAGTAACTTCACCCATGAAAGCTCTAGCATTGGACTCAGGATGTGAACTCCAGTCATAGGTCCCATCTAGCTGTCTGTCAGAGGTGACATTGGATAGTAGACCCGCTGGATTGGCTTGACCAGATGAGTAACTCGGAAGGTATCTTTGTTGGGACTGATTTTGGTACTGTCCTTGATGCTGACTCTGTCCTTGGTATGACTCTACCTTCGGTCTTTGACACTCCCTGGCGAAGTGTCCCAATCCCTGACAGTTGTAGCATTTGACCTTAGACTTATCAAATCCTATCCCTTTGTTGTTCATTTGCAGATTCCTCCCAGTTCGCTTGATGAATCTTTTTACCCTCTGGGTCACCATGGCCAGTTGCCACTTAAGATCCATTTCCTCTAAGTCATCAGGGTCGACCTGATCGTAATCTTCATCCCATAGAGCTGGGTCATTGATTTTCCCTTGAACACAATTTCCATAAGCTGCCACAAAGGAAGCAAGCAGATTCAAATGTTCTTCTGCGGACTTTGCGCTCATCGGCATCTTCGAATAGCTCTGACTTGTCGGTGCCTGATGGACTTGAGGTTGCGGTTCTTCCGATCTTCCTAACCCTAAGAACGCGCGATTCAGTGAGTCTTCGGACTCTGGTGGCGATGACGTTTCTCCGGTGAAAAACGCTGTAGCACTCTTCGGTTCAGCTGTCACTGATGATTTAGATGTCTTTCCAAAATACATAGCCGGATTCTGGACTTGCTCGTAATCAGTCTCAGCCTTAATCATCTCGAAGTGATATGCCCTCAACGTTCCCACAATGTCATCAAGTGATTGAGCATAATATTTGTCCTCATTCAGCTTAATCATTGCCACGTACATAGCCCATTTGGCTGGTAGGGCATCAAGAAGCTTGTTGTTCTTGTCAGTGTCCGAATACTCAATTCCATGACTTTCAAGTTCCGTTATCAGATGATAGAACCTTGTGATAATATCATCCAACTGTTCATCCTTAATTGCCTTGAAAATCGCAAACTGTTGGGTCAACAGCTCTGTACGCTTTCTACGCACCCGAGGATTACCTTCACACCTTTTCTGGAGAGACTCCCAAAGTTCCTTCGACGTCCTTTGAGTCCGAAATGTGTGTAAAATATCTTGAGGTAAAGCCATACGGATTATGGAGAAAGCTTTGTTTTCAGCTTCAAATAGTTTCTTGTCATCCTCTTTCATCATCTGATATGACAAGACCTTTTGACGGCCTTCAACTTCAGATACTGGCGGAATGTACCCTTCATCTATGCACACCCACATGCGCATATCATTGAATCGTAAAAAATCTGTAAATCTGTCCTTCCACCAGTAATAGTCCTCAACTTTCATCAGCTTAGGCGGTGCATTTGCCTTTCCAACTTCGTGATCCATCTCAAGGAATTTCTGAAGATTTGACATCTTTTCTGAAACAAATTGAATTTGAACTTAATTAATTTAATACGAAACTGATTTAGACTAACTTATTCGAATCTAGATAGATTCGAAACTAATTAATATTAAATCTTTTGAGATTAAATTCGATTAAGTCTTAAAAGTCAATTAGATTCGAAATAATGTCAGATTCGAACAACTCCTTAGAATCGATGGTCCTTAGAATCGAAGGCTCAGCAGATTCGAATGTCAGCAGAATCGAAACAGTACCAGACTCGAAATAAACTCGAAACACTATAGACTCGAGATCCAATTCGAATGAAGTAACAGATTCGAAACAAAGTAGACTCGAAACTCTCTGAAATTGACTCGAAAGGAGCGTATTTAGGTTAGACTCGAGACTAAAGTGAAACCCTAATTACTCCTATAGATTCGAGTGCCGCAAACTCGAAAAACGGCTAACACGTTGATTTTTTGACGTTTTACAGATTAAATCACTATTTTTCAAACGAAAAATAATGATTTCGACCAAAAACGTGAAAAACGACAAAGTGTTTCCCGAATATGAATTTGCTAAGCTCAAAAACACGTTTTTGAGAGCAAAACCGTCCAACTAGCGTCAAGAAACCTAGAATGTATCTGATGAACACGAAGAACACCAAGAACACTCCGTAGGCTCTGATACCACTTGTAAGGTCTACACTGCAAGATCTATCTAGACGCGGATCCGTGAACGAGTGCGGAATCCTCGTTGACGGTTAGACGGACAACTCTCAACCAACGGAACACGGAGACTATTAGACGCTGAACGAACGACACACGAACGATCCTACGAACTAATTCTCTCCGAAACGGCACTCACCTAGCTGATAAACTCGAGATCGCCTCTTGCTTAATTCCTCACGAATTCTGCAAAAAGTCACTTAATGATTCGAGTCTATCCCTAATTATAGACCCTGATTCGAGTCTGTTGTGGGCCAAGCTCGAATCTGGCCCAAGGCCCATTCGAGTCTGTCCATATTGACAGTCTCGAATCTAGCCCATTCGAATCTAAGGTCTCATTCGAATCTATCTCAGATTCGAATGTATTCCCTTAAGTAATTCGAATCTACCCAAAAACACTTAAACTCTTAAGTGATGAAACTTATGTTTTACTTATGCTTGAGTTAATCTTTGACCTTTATGTTTGAACTTCTTGTAATATGTTACATCAAGTTCAAACACACAATCAATAACAGACAAACACATATAAACATATATATCAAAACACTTGTTAATACTCAGAATATTACTTAAGCCATAATGCATATCGATTAGACTGCTATCGTCACACAGGGTGTACCAACACACAAGACAAACAGGGATGATGGCTATAGGGTACCATATGGCCATGGCTAAGCTGAGAAAGTTGGAAAACTCAGTGGTTTCCAATCGGCAAAAGGGACTCATGGCAGAGACTTGTGACTGGGAGGAGTCTGATTCATCATCAGATGAAGAAGACAATCAATGTCTGATGGCCAACACTGATGTCCCATCAACAAGTAACTTCAAACAAGACTTGGCTGAAGCTGAAGCTTTCAGCAGCTTGGAGAACTGGAATCCTACAATGATGTATAAGGTACAAAATTTTATGGCTTACAGTTCTGAAGAAAAAGTTAAAATGTTTGAATACATGCTTGTTGATCTGAAAGCTGCTGTTGAGAAGCATACTGTTTTATTATCTGAAATCTCTACGCTTAAAGCTGATCTTGAAACAAAATCCAGTAAACTTGACAGTTTCCATAAGTTGGAAACTGAGATTGATGAATTAAAACACATTAAGTCTATTTTACTGGAAGAAAAGAGAGAAACATATATAAACATGCCAAGCTTCAGAAGATAGTTGACACTTGGTGTCAATCTGCACAAAAAGTCAGCCATTGTATAAGTCTGGAGATCCCTGCACAAATCCAAGCCTATCTTAGAGGGGATCTTGTAACAACCTTATTTTTGCCCAACTTATTATCTGATTATCGAACCAATAATGTAATTTAATTACATTATTTGAATTATAATTTAATTAAGTTTTGAAAGATTTAATTAAATTATATAAATATTTAAAGTTATGATTTAATAAATTATTAAGATATATTAAATAAAAGAGATATAAGATACAAAAATAATAGTGGGTTAAGTAGCAAACGTAGCTGATTAAGTATATAAACGGAATTAAAGGTTCGTAAAACATAATCTACTCTCTCTCTACTTTCTCTCTCTAACTTTCTCTCTCTCTACTTTCTCTTTCTACTTCTCTCTAACTTATCTCCCAAACCGACCGGCCGATTATCAAGATTTATACATCTTCGGAAAGATCTCGAAGAATACTACAAGAATATATCGTTGCATGTATGATTACATACGAATTTGAGGTAAGAATTTACGTTTAAAGTTTCTATATTTTCGGTTTTGAAGAGATGAATTCGAATTTAACATTTTCATATGATTTAAAGCTAATCTAGCTTAAGTTTTAACTAGAATATGATAGACTTATAAATTTATGTTTTAAAGCTGTAGAAGATGAACAAATTCAAGAAGCCAAGAACAAACTCGAATATAGCTAAAATCGAACCAAGTATTTGAGTTTTGTCATTAAAATCGAAAGAAGTCTCGAATTTGTTCATCAAATTCGAAAGAAGCTTCGAGTTTAGCTTATGATTCGATTATAGTACATTCGAATTTATCATCATGATTCAAATTTAATCCTATAGTGAATTTAAGCGTTTCGAATTTGGCTATAAATTTGGATAAAGGTTCGAATTTAGCATTAAGGATTCGAATTAGATATATATTTCGAATTAAACCATATATTCGAATTTGATGATTCGAACTTAAGCACATAATTCGAATTTGTTGCATTCAAATTCATTTACATGTTCGAATTTATTCCCTAGGTTTGAAGCATCCATTTCAAATTTAACCCTATATTTAATATATAAACTTGAACCCCTCTCCCTAAAATTTAATATCTTGAATAAGACACATAGACAACACATTAAATAACAAAATGATTAACGAAATGAATATATATATAGATACTGATCTTTTGAGGATATTAAGTCTAATGAGATTGATGACCATATAATCAAGATATGGTATTTTGAGATTAAAAAGATCAACGAATGAACATTGAACTTATTAATCGAATGAATACTGAATATACTATTCAGATGATATAAAGGCTAATAAATATCAGAGATGATATTATTAACAGATTGAGCAACAAGTAAAATGGCAAGCATTTGAAAGTTTGATATAAATCAGTTAGTGGTTCTAATCCGCTACAGATTGTGACCAACAGAGCCAGAGCCAGAAAGTGAAAGTGCAAATAACCAGTAACTGTGAGTTGTAGATTTTACTTTAACTGCAAATTATGTGAATTGAGACTTTTGTTGCATGATCCTGATTTTATTGGCATTCTGATATTATTGAGCATATTGATAATTGCCATGATTACTATGAAATGTTGAGCCGATCATGTACTCTTGTAGCTTCTATTTCATTGACGAGTCATTTAATTGTTAAGCTTAACTCCATCCCTATTGCTCAGTGTTGGGTTAATGTTAGGCTTATGATGTGCTGATTTACGTGATGAAAGCACAGAGGGTAGCTAGAGTTGAGCATTCTGATGATACCCATATAGCAATTATTGGTAGCTAGCCCAGTACGTGGCTGATCCCCACTAATGATGCATGTGTATGGAGTTATCCTCATCCGAGCATTCCTTATGAATTTGTCTAAAAGTCTCAAGAGCAACAACAATTTTATAACTGGGAGCTGAGCAAAGTCGCGCATCAAAAGAGCATTAATTGGCCAATGTCCCTTCGAGATTGAGCTGTGCATGAGCCTAGTGCAGTGCATCAGCAATGGAGATGAGTCGTGCATGAGCCGAGTGCAGTGCATGTGCTTCCGCGTTCATAATTGCATGTTAAATGTGAAATTCTACATTCTCACTAAGCAATTAAGCTTACCCCGTTGTTGCATTATTTTTCAGTTAAAGGCAAAGGATTGGCTGGACCTAGTTCATAGGTCAGGACTTGAAAGTGCTTGAAGTGCTTTAGAACCTGTTTCAACACCTTGGTACTTGACTGATGATTGAGCTTTGGGGTTTGGGGCTAGTTTACATTTGTGCTTTGATGTAATAGTCAAGAAGTCTGTCCCTATTACTAAATATTGTCTCTGATTGTAATTAACTGTAATTCCGCACTGTTAATTTTATCTTAGTTTCATGATTGATATTGTGTTGCTACTGGGCCTAGAGTTATGACCTTTGAGAAATCATGGGTCTTACAGGATGGTATCAGAGCAAATAGTTTGAGTGAATCGTTGTATTACGTGTAATACATGATCTCAAACTTGTGCAATGCTATAGTATCAATCATGACAGGATGGCTTGAACTAAGATATGTTTCAGAGACTAGTAGGACGGGGCATGAAAGGGTACAATGTGCTAGACCAATGAGCTAAATAATTAGTGATTTGAATTTCAGAGCTATGTCAGGAGAAGGTGGACCATCGGGTGGCATGACCCCAGAGCAAGTCCTGGAAATGATGCAACAACTAATAACCCAGAATAATGAGCAACGAAACAAGTTTATGCTAGAGCAAATTGAATCAATAAAGAAAACTGAAAAGGGAAATAAACATAAAAAGAAGCAAACTGAACAGTCAAGCAAATCGGAATCCGATAATGAGCATGTCAATAAACGAGTTGTGCAGCCAAAAGGCTGTAGATTTAAAGAGTTCAAAGCAAGTGGTGCCATAACGTTTGAAGGCACAGTAAATCCAATACAAGCGTTAGATTGGATAAGTCACACTGAAGAGATCTTCAGTATCTCAGAATGTCTGGACATCAATAGAGTTAAGTTTGCTACAGCACTGTTCGTTGGAGCTGCTAGAGCCCGGTGGAAAACACAAAGGAGCATCTATGGTGAGGAAGCAATTATGACACTAGACTGGGAGCAGTTCCTGGAGATGTTCAACGCCAAATACTGTCCAATAGACAAACAAGACGAACTCGAGATGCAGTTGATGCAATTGAAACAAGGAACTAAGACCGTTGATGAATATGAGCATGAGTTCTCGAGACTTTACGGCTACTCGTCATATCAAGTAGCAACAGAAGAACGTAAGATAAACCGATTCAGACTGGGTCTGAATCCAGAATATAGAAGACAAATGAGTAGCATAAAATTCAAAACGTATCTCAGCATAGTGGAAGCAGCAAGGATGGTGGAGCGGGAATTCACAGATTCGAGTTGTGAACCCGTTATGATGGCTATAAGTCCTACTTGTCCATCTCCACTTAAGAAACAGAAATCTAGAAGATTCTTTAGTTCATCAAAGTCCAGTCAGCAGCAGTCACAAGCATCCTCTACACCTCAGAAGACTAGAGTCTATTCCATACAGTCAGGAGCACGACCGTGTAAGCGCTGTAATAAATTTCATAGCGGACGCTGCAACCCTAGAGATGTGATACACTTGTAAGCAGATTGGACATGGAAGCGATGAGTGCCTAGAAAGAAACGACGTATGCTACAACTGTGGTGAGCGTGGACATTATGCCAAACATTCTCCAAATGCACGCATGCTTACCAATCCTGAGCAACCAGTTGGCAGAGTAATCCAACAGAGTACTACAATGACACCTACAGCAAAGGCGCGAACTTTCCATATAACTGCTGAGGATGCTGAGGAGACACCAGAGACGCCAAAAGACCCCAATGGTAACTAATAATAAGTTTCTTATACAAATAAATGATTTAATTCCGTTGCCAGCTGAAGTTCAATTCTAAAATAAGTATTGAGTTAACTGTACAACCCTGTCATCGATAGTGAATAATGCGGATGACATATGGGTTGTATCAGTTGAAGTTACGATACAAATACTTTTCCAATCAGAAATTATACCTATAAACAATATAGGTATTATTATCTGAATCGTGTATGATTCAGAAGCTCTAAAAAATCAAAATATAATCCTAAGCACAAGCTACTTCGTAAATCCTTGTAATCAAAATGATTACAGAGTGTCTTATAATGAGACAGAGGTAGAAGTTGCTGATTCAATAAATATTAATGAGAAGAGTATTTGAATCAAGTAATTAAGCACCTAATGACAACTTGAACGAGAATCAAAGAAGTCAGAGGCACAGAGCGAGAATGACAAAGAAATAGATTGAGATCTTTGTTAAGTCAAACGATTAGTCATGAGTGGCCAATGAAATGCCCGTATATGCCAAAATAAATGTAAGAATGGATTCTCACTATGTCGACGCGAGACTAGTGAGATATCTAATATGGAATTCCTATTCCACCTAACTGCATATAAAATGAAAAGTTTCCACCAAAAGAGTAAAGTAATTTTAAATTTAGAGATTCACCAATGAAAAGTCAAACATAAGTCTATACATATAATTAAACAGAACCAAAGGTTATTGCTTTATCAAAGTCCTCTTGACCGAATTGCACAATGAACTAATAGAGGAAAGCCATGACGATAAAGTAGAAGATGATGTAAATGGTCGTCGAGACGGTTTTGGAAACCTGGTAGCTCGAGACCTGACATCAATAACAGAATCTGCCATCATGTCTAACGAATCACATTGAGAAAGCTTAAGTAAATTGTCGATTTCTATCAAAATCATTTCCTTGGAATTCGATTCTGTATAGCATTTGTTTTCCATGTCGTTAATATTCCTATTCGCTGGAAGATTTGAAAGCGTATGATCTTTTCAAATTCTTGATCATGTTTGACTTGCCTGAAATATCCATCAACTACTGAAACCGTTGCGAAGAAGATGTGGTCGATTGTAACTCCAAAAATTTTGATTCTCTGTTCGAACTCCTGTTTTGTTCGACAAGCTTTAAATGCAGCATTTCAACATTTTGCCTCAATCTCTCATTCTCGGCTTTTAAACACTCGATCATCTTGGAGGATTTTGCTTCTCGAGAGGCTGCTTATGTAAATGATTTAGCGGATATGGCAGCGCAATTGGAGACCAAGGTAGGTGAGGTGGAGTCGTTACACGAAGAGTTGGCTCCGATTGTTGCGCCGGAGGATTGATTACATTTGTTTGACAGAGCAAAGAAAATTATAAGTCTTCACAGTAAGTCAGCACAAATCAAAAATCGGTTAAACGAATGATGATAAAGATATGATTAAATAAATGAAATTGTTCCAAAAAGAATAGATATGAGACTTCAAAAGCTTTATAGTTAATTCAAGATGAAATGAAAGAGAGATATGAGCTAATTATTTCATTAAGTTGTTAGCCGAATTGATTGAAGCAAATTTTAAATCACAAAGCATAAGTCTATATAGTAAAGGTATAAAAGATAAGTCAGAGTTCCTAAAATGTCTTAAATCAGTACATAAGTCAACTAATAAGTGATATAATGCCAAAGAAACCAGTGAATCTACAGGTTATAAAAGTCAAAGAGACAAAAAGGTATGAATTACAGATGGTGCTCGTTCAGTGGAAACACCACAAAGGTTCGCATCAGTCTTGGGAATCAAGAGGTATCATAAAAGCTATCTTCCCAAGTCTGTTCGAACATAGCTAACTTCGGGGACGAAGTTTGTGCGTGGTGGAGCCCATTCGGTAACAACCTAATTATCTGATTATCGAACCAATAATGTAATTTTATTACATTATTTGAATTATAATTTAATTAAGTTTTGAAATATTTAATTAAATTATATAAATATTTAAAGTTATGATTTCCTAAATTATTAAGATAAATTAAATAAAAGAGATATAAGATACAAAAATAATAGTGGGTTAAGTAGCAAATGTAACTAATTAAGTATATAAACGGAATTAAAGGTTCATAAAACATAATCTACTCTCTCTCTCTACTTTCTGTCTCTAACTTTTTCTCTCTCTACTTTCTCTCTCTACTTCTGTCTAACTTATCTCCCAAACCGACCGGCCGATTATCAAGATTTATACATCATCGGAAAGATCTCGAAAAATACTACAAGAATATATCGTTGCATGTATGATTACATACGAATTTGAGGTAAGAATTTACGTTTAAAGTTTCTATATTTTCGATTTTGAAGAGATGAATTCGAATTTAAGATTTTCATATGATTTAAAGCTAATTTAGCTTAAGTTTTAACCAGAACATGATAGATTAGGTATAATATAATCGAATCTAGGCTTAATACTTAGTATATATATGATTTTAGACTTATAAATTTATTTTTTAAAGCTGTAGAAGATGAACAAATTCGAGAAGGCTAGAACAAACTCGAATATAGCTAAAATCAAACCAAGTATTTGAGTTTTGTCATTAAAATCGAAAGAAGTCCCGAATTTGTTCATCAAATTCGAAAGAAGCTTTGAGTTTAACTTATGATTCGATTATAATACATTCGAATTTATCATCATGATTCAAATTTAATCCTATAGTGAATTTAGGCATTTCGAATTTGGCTATAAATTTGGATAAAGGTTCGAATATTTAGCATTAAGGATTCGAATTAGATATATATTTCGAATTAAACCATATATTCGAATTTGATGACTCGAACTTAAGCACATAATTCAAATTTGTTGCATTCAAATTCATTTACATGTTCGAATTTATTCCCTAGGTTTGAAGCATCCATTTCAAATTTAACCCTATATTTAATATATAAACTTGAACCCCTCTCCCTAAAATTTAATATCTTGAATAAGACACATAGAGAACACATTAAATAACAAAATGATTAACGAAATGAATATATATATATATATATATATATATATATATATATATATATATATATAGATACTGATCTTTTGAGGATATTAAGTCTAATGAGATTGATGACCATATAATCAAGATATGGGATTTTGAGATTAAAAAGATCAATGAACGAACATTGAACTTATTAATCAAATGAATACTGAATATACTATTCAGATGATATAAAGGCTAATAAATATCAGAAATGATATTATTAACAGATTGAGCAACAAGTAAAATGGCAAGCATCAGAAAGTCTGATATAAATCAGTTAGTGGTTCTAATCCACTACAGATTGTGACCAACAGAGCCAGAGCCAGAAAGTGAAAGTGCAAATAACCAGTAACTGTGAGTTGTAGATTTTACTTTAACTGCAAATTATGTGAATTGATACTTTTGTTGCATGATCCTGATTTTATTGGCATTCTGATCTTATTGAGCATATTGATAATTGCCATGATTACTATGAATTGTTGAGCCGATCATGTACTCTTGTAGCTTCTATTTGATTGACGAGTCATTTGATTGTTAAGCTTAACTCCATCACTATTGCTCAGTGTTGGGTTAATGTTAGGCTTATGATGTGCTGATTTACGTGATGAAAACACAGAGGGTAGCTAGAGCTGAGCATTCTGATGATACCCATATAGCAATTACTGGTAGCTAGCCCAGTACGTGGCTGATCCCCACTAATGATGCGTGCGTATGGAGTTACCATCATCCGAGCATTCCTTATGAATTTGTCTAAAAGTCTCAAGAGCGACAACAGTTTTATAACTGGGAGCTGAGCAAAGTTGCGCATCAAAAGAGAATTAATTGGCTAATGTCCCTTCGAGATTGAGCTGTGCATGAGCCTAGTGCAGTGCATAAGCAGTAGAGCTGAGCCGTGCATGAGCCGAGTGCAGTGCATGTGCTTTCGCGTTCATAATTGCACGTTAAATGTGAAATTCTACATTCTCACTAAGCAATTAAGCTTACCCCGTTGTTGCATTATTTTTCAGGTAAAGACAAAGGATTGGCTGGACCTAGTTCATAGGTCAGGACTTGAAAGTGCTTGAAGTGCTTTAGAACCTGTTTCAACACCTTGGTACTTGACTGATGATTGAGCTTTGGGGTTCGGGCTAGTTTACATTTGTGCTTTGATGTAATAGTCTAGAAGTCTGTCTCTATTACTTAATATTGTCTCTTATTGTAATTAACTGTAATTCAGCACTGTTAATTTTATCTTAGTTTCATGATTGATATAGCGTTGCTACTGGGCCTAGACTTAAGACCTTTGAGAAATCATGGGTCTTACAGATCTTGACACAGCAGTTTCTATTGTTGAGGTTAATAATCTGAAAAAGGACTTATCCACTCTTGGTGAGCTTCCAAACACTTTCATTCAAAGAGTGAATGGTAAATTAATCTCAATAAACAGGTTTGTCAGGCCTCAAAACAATGATAGCTCGTGTGAACCTAGCTCAAAAGCTGATGATGGAATGTGTTCTCCATCAAATCAGCCTGCTAAGTGCTTTGCTGATTCACACAAGCGAAAGAAAGGAAAACATGTCCAACCTGCAGCTGTGGACACCAAGCCTGTTAATAAAACAGGCTCTGGTCCAAAGCTGATGGTAAAAGACATGTCAATCCTTTTGAAGCTAAACATTTTGAAAATAAATTTTCAAAAGTTAAGCAGTCTGCCTTCAACAATGGTAAGTCTCAGGTTGAAGGTAAACCTGCTGTGATTTCAAATAAAATTTTAAATCGTAGTGGTAAAATGGTCTTAGATGAAATTAAGTCGTTTAAAACCAAAAATAATGATTATGTTGATAGGCAGCATAAATCACACCTCAGTAAGGGCAAAGGCAATGCCATTTCTCGTCTTGAGAAATTTGGGAATAAGTTTCCCAAACCTGTGGAAGCTCAAAAGCAAATTAAGCTTCCTATCTTTGACATCTGTCTTCCTAAAAAGAGGAAAGAAGAGACAGGCAAAGTTGTTGCTATTGAACCCTCCACTCAAGCTGTTGATTCATCAAATAGTTATAAGTTTGCTAAACCTGCTGATAGAATCAACAGAAATGATTCAGAATTTGTTTCTGAAAGGTCTTCTTCCAAAAACGCTAAGAGGAGAAAATGCTATAAATGTGGAATGAAGACACATCTGGCCAAAGACTGTCCTGAAATTGAGGACATGAGGCCTGCTGACTCTGATGGTTCCCTCATTCCTATCACAAGCAATGTTGGAAATATCTCAGTCAATGAGAGTAGTATCCAAACTGATACCATTCAAATAGGAAATATTAGTGTTGATATCACAAGCCCATCAACAAATGTTGATGAAGTAGGAGAACTCATCTCTGTGATGAGTTCCCCTAAAAATGACTAACATTCTTCTTGTCACTCTGCAGGAAAAACAACCATCCCATGTTTGGTACTTGGACAGTGGCTGCTCAGGGCACATGATAGGTTGTAAGGACCTGCTGAGTGATCTCAGGCCTGAAAAAGGGCCAAAGTCACCTTTGGTGCCAATGTACAGGAATCCACTAAGGGATATGGAACTCTTAAAGCTGGTGTTGCAGTGTTCAAAAGAGTAGCCTATGTGGTTGGACTAAAACATAACCTTGTTAGCATAAGCCAACTGTGTGATGCTGGCTACAAGGTTAACTTTGATGAGCACCTGGGTTACATATTGGATTCCCAAGGCAAAGTTGTGCTGTGTGCTCAACGAAAGAAAGGTGTATATGTTGTGGACATGCAATCTACTGATCCCACAATTGAAACCTGTTTTCTCACAAGAACAAATGCAGATTTAAACTGGCTATGGCACAGAAGGCTGTCACATTTGAACTTCAAGAACATCAACAAACTATGTAAGAAAGAATTGGTGACAGGTTTGCCTTCTATGACTTTTGTTAAGGATAGACTATGCACAGCTTGTGAGAAAGGCAAGAAGAGGAAATCATCTTTTAAATCCAAGCATAATTTTTCTATAGATACTCCTCTCTTCTTGATCCACATGGACTTGTTTAAACCAAGGTACTGCAGAGGGAACAACCACTGGCCTTCATGAAGGTGCTGCAAAACAAGCAGTATCTGAAAGGCTACTATCCTCTACCCCCTCTCCTGATGATGCAGCTACTGCCACTGCTGAAGGACCTATTGATCCCTCCATACTGGGAAACCTCCGTCTCAATCACATCCCCATACACCAGCCTCATCCTCTTCATCACCATCTACTCACACCAAACAATCCACTCATATACCTCCATCCCCTAAAGACCTGCCTTTGAAGGATCAGCTTTCCTTGCTGACCAACAAAGTTGGTTCTTTAGAAACCTCTATATCCTCTCTACCCTCTCTTATTTTAGACTCTGTGTCTGAACAGATTAAGGGATTCTTTGATTTGTTCAAGGATTCCATCCCAGCCACTCCACAAACTGACAACACCTCACAGCTGCTTGCACTCACTGCACAGCTGCAAACTGTTTCCACCTCCTTATCCTCAATTCTTTCACTCCAACTGGACTCTGTGTCCTCACTAACAGCTATTTCTCAACAGCTGTCCTCTCTCCTAACTTCTTGAAATTCTACACTTCCTGCCACTCTGGCCAGCTTGAATACACTTACTGGTTCTCTATCCAATTCTGTGTCGTCAAACCTTGCTAATGTGCAAGATTCTCTTGAACTACATCTTGCACAGCTTCTGATAGAGAAAACATCATCAAGCTGACTTCCCTTGCTGATACCCAAATCTCTTCTCTTCAAACCTGTCTTTCCCAACTTGCAGAGGTGAGGGACAACCTAGCTTTCTTAGTGACTAGCCTGGTTGGCCCCAAGCCTGTTGCCAAAACTGCTGGCAAGCCTGCTGACTATGTGTCTTCAGGCAGACCAGGTGTTGAAGGTGCTGGTACATATCCTTCAAAGGAGGAGAAGTTATTTGCCTCGAAGACTTAATCTAAGGGGTAGAAAACTTCTTCTCCTAAGGAGAAATCAGTACCTACAATACCCACTGGTCAACCAGCACGGACATCAACTACAGGTACAATGGAAGGTGCTTCCCAAGCTGCTCAGCCTACTCAGGCTGAATCTCCAAACCCTGCTCAGTCTAAGGGGGAGGAATTCATTCCTGAGGACAGGCCAAGAAGCAGGAGAAGGCATCTAATTTTACAAGAAGAAGAAGAAGAAGAAGAGGAGGAATTTCCTGAAGCTGCTATTATTACAGTAGCTAAAGGAAAAGAAAAAGCAGAAGTTGATCCTCAACAACAGAAAGCAGTAGAGCTCAAATTTCACAAGGCCAGGGCTAAGGAAATGGGTCTTCCTATGCACAAATACTTTGAGTTCAGAGAAGAACAGCTTCAAGCCCTAGAAGCTCTAAGGAAAGAAGAAGCATCTGCTAAAGCTGCTAAATCTTTTGCTCTCCAAGAGGCAAGAAAAAACAAAATGCCCTCTATGGATGTGCAAAAGAAACTAATGGAAGCTGCTAAGGGACCAGCAGGAGAGAAGGAAGCAGAAAAAGAAAAGGGTGCTCAGGTCTCAGTGACCAAAACAAAAGTGCCCTCTGCTAGAGCCCAATTTCATTTTGACAACCTGGCAAAGAAAAAGTTTCAAGATGTTGCTGATAGAAGGCTTGCCAAGGAAGCAATTGTCAAAGCTGTTCCCATATCAAGAATAGGCAGTCAGTGGAAATTGAAAATAACCAGGATGGGTGCAACAGGCCCAGAACTGGATACTTATGACTACACTGATGTTGCACAGATGGGGTACCGGGAATGGGTTGAGTTAGCAGTTGCTCTGAGCGAGTCTAAGTCAGAAACGGCTAAGACTGTCAGGGCATATGTCAAGAAACTGATGGAGAGAGTGAAGGATCTTGGCCTGATCTCAAAAGAAGTTAGTGAGGGTGTCTATGTGACAGAACCCAAAATAAAGGCCATGAGGACAAGGAAGGATACAGAGCTTGAACAACTCCTCATCTTAATTGAACAGGGTGACTATGCTGTTGAGATGAAAGGAGTTGACTACAGCCTGCCTAGTGGAGTAGAGTTTGAAGAAGGCAAGATAATTGAAGAACCTGAGTCGGGGGCATTTTTTGTAGATCCCTTAACACAGAAGAAATGCTTTCAGAGAGCATTAGATCTATACAAGGTGGATCTGAGACAGCTTGCAGCCTTCAGACTTGCAGCTTCACTCAGGCAATCAAGCAGGTGGAGAGCAGCCGTCTGGGATCAGCTCAGAGGCTTTTATGCAATAGGTGAACTTCAAGATCCCAAGTTTATGATCCTCAGAGTTGAAATCCAAGACTTGGAGGAAACAAGGGAGGAGCTTGAAAAAATGTTTGAAGGACCACCTCCACTGGAGTGAAGTCCATCTACCATCAGGGTAGGTGAAGAATGGAAGATGTCCATCTGTTGGACAGGCTTGCCATTATCTGCTCCCAACAACAACAGTCCAAAACCTGATGTACATTAGTTGTACTTCAATTACATAAGTTGTAATGTTTGTTTACATTAGTTGTAATATACACTAGTACATTAGTTGTACTTTTGTAAAAACATGTGTTGTTTTATGAAGTCAAGAATCAGTGTATGTATAAACTGATCTTTTACTTTACTTTAATGTTGTAATTTTATTTCAGGAAATGTACTGTAAAAATATATAGTGATTTTTGATAAGACCAGCTTAGACTGGTTATTGCAATTAGGGGGAGATTGTTAGGCACAAAAAGGCCTCAGTCAAACCTGTTCTGCATCTAAGGGGGAGATTCTTAATCAAACCTGTTGATGCACTTGAAAGGTATAATTTAAGGCCTGTTTATGCCTTAATGAAACCTGTAAAGTAATTTGCAATATCAGCTAAAGCTGTTTTATATGTTGCATGTGTTGCAACAAAGGCAGTTTGTCCAAGCTGTTCAGTCTGCTGAACAGGCTGGACATAAACTGTCTACGCTGCTCTACAATGGTGAGCAGCTTGCGCAGTTTAAAGTGTTCTGTTCTTTGTGAACAGAACCTGTTCTTTGTGAACAGTTTAAAACACTTTATGGAATATGTTTCCAAGTCCTCATGTATTGTTTTTGGCTACAAGATCAGTTTACGAAGTTGAAGACAAAATGGAAAACAATACTGCTCAGCCTGCCCAAGCTTTTCTGTCACATGAAGACAAAAGGTTATTTGAAAAAGGGTGACAGACCTTTTCTTATATCAAAATAGGCCTTAACAAAGGAAGAAAGACGCAAAGTTGACATTCCTTATTTAGTTAAAGCTTATGCAACAGTAGAAAAAGTGAAAAGACAAAAGTTCTGCCAACATGAAGACAAGTCTGCTTTTCAGAATATGCAGATGAGTGATGTTGTCTTTTCAACAAGACATTCCACCTTTTTCCTGTCGTCCAATGAAGAAGGTTCACTTAGATCCTCTAAGTGAGTATAAAAGGAAACGTCCAGGGATTGAATGAATAAGCAGAAAGCTAAGTGCTGAGCCAAGAGTGTGAAATCAGAACGTGCATTAGAGTGTGTCTTTTCATGCATGCAAGTCTGCTTGAATAAAACAGTGCTTTGTGCTTAAGCTGTTCTTATTCAAGCTGTCCTTCTGAGTCTTGTAAACACGGTGAGTGATTCTTAGTGAGTGTATTCATTGTAACTAGTTTAAGTCTGTCTTAGACTAGCTAACATACTGCTGTATCTGTCATCTCAGCTTGAACCTTTCCGCAGTCAAGCTTGTTTGTAATTAACATTTGTTGATAATACATACAAACATTGAGAAAATAGTGTGTAGTTTTTTAATTGCTATATTCACCCCCCCCCCCTCTACAGCTTAAGGCTATATACTTGGGAAACCTCTCGGGACCTACTACTGATATCAGAGCAGTTTAGAGTGAGTGTCATCTCTAGATCTCTCATTATCCCAAAGTTTCCATGGACAACAATGCTGCAAATTCCTCATACTATGACAATGGGTCAATGGGACCTACACTTCTTCCTGAATACCATCTTGAACCGTTCTTCCGGAAAAGGATTCTGGAACTGCTCCGGAGGAAACTTCTGCAAAAATTCTTTCAGGCCCTGACCTGGGGGATCTTCTATCTCAGATGACTTTGCTTCAAGTAGTTTGAAGATTTTCCCCTTGCGTTCTTGTCTCAACTCCTTTTTTAACTCTGGTGGCAGAGAGTGTACGTCACCTTACGAGTACCAACCCACCCAATAAAGATCACCTCTGTCATGAACACCAGGCTGCTAAGGAGGCTCATCAAATCTGTCTACACGCCTGGTTTTTGAAGGTCCTAGTTGTTGGTTTGCGGTTGGGGTACAGATTGGTCTTGGGGAGGACTTTGAGTTCTGGGCGTCCTTTGGACTAGCTGGGATTCTTTTAGTGTGGAGGGACCCTGAATGGAGGATAGGATTTCTTGTTGTGGAACGGGGGGCGGGGAATTTAGGAATTCAAAAGATGAGGATGATTTTTGTGGTGATTCGAGCTCAGGTCTTGGGATGATCAAGGATTGTTCATCATCAGTATCGGAGTCAGAGTCAGACACCAATATGATTTTAACCTTTTCATGAATGGGTTCGAACACAACCATGGCTGACATCGGATCCAATGAAGCAGGACCTTCAATCAGGGGCTCGTCTTCTATCATCAACATCTCCTGGGCCTCGTACCTCTTATCCCCGGACCTGTGTATCTCTGTTCCCTGATATTCGGCTCCCACTTCAATCAACATAAGGTCCTCAGACTGAGTCTTTTGACGTTTCTCCACCTCATGGCGATCAGGGTCGTCCTGATCGTCATGTTTTCTCTTTTGGGACTCGGCCTGGGGACGACACTGGAGCTCGATTACCGCAGACTCAAGACGGTCCATACGGGAGTTGAGTTGCTCTAGGACTTGAAGGATTAATCTGTTTTGCGTGTCTATCTTGTCTGATAACTCCTGAATCATTAATTGGACTGAACGGGTCCCTGGTGGAAGCAGATCCTCAGTAGCGACACCCTTACCCTTAATTAATGCGATTAGGGCGGTATGTCGTTCTTCGGCAGCCTCCTTGTGGGCGTCCAGGGCAGCCTGGGTAACAACTCCGGTAGCACGTAGAGCTGTCGTTAACATCTCAATATTGATTTGGAGATGGCCTGAAGTGGATGGCATAGATGAAGCCACTCCGGGTCTTCCTTCCGTCATTTCTGGCTCCACAATTGGATGCGCAGATCCGGACTTTTGAGGAGCTGCCACGAAGGCAGCTCGTTGAGTGGACGCCGCGAAGGCATCGTGCGTTGTGTGGGGGTGGGGAGTGAGCTGTGGGCGAAAGATGTTCGGTCACATGGTGCGGAGTGTGGCCTCGCTCAACACCACGACTCTCCGAATGAGAGGGTGATGGCGTGTGTGGAAGATCCCCGTGGAATAGTAGCACCCTGATGAGAGGATGCTAAGTGGGTGGTGGGGGTGAATTCGACCATTGGACTGATGGTCTGAAGGTGGGTTGCCCGGCTGATGGGGCTAAGGTCACCCTCGAATGTTGCCTCTATCCCTCGCAAAACGAAGACGGTTCTTTCGGAATCTGCCATCTCTGCTTCCTCGCCTTCTCCTCCCTCCATTACACGCACAATCTCCCGCTCACCCATACCCAAAGATTGTTCAACTTCCACCGCTTCTCCCTCGGCCTCACTCGCTCTTATCTCACCTTCGGACTGGGTAGGCTCAGTCGGATCTGAACGAGCCTCATCCGGATAAAACTCCCTCAAATAAACCCTTACCCTTTTAGATTGCACTGCCCTTTGAAGAACGGACGGTGGTATTCTCATTACAGGCACAGTTGGAGCCCATTTGGGAAGATTTAGCTTTTGAATCGTTGCCGTCATGTATACATCGGCCTCTGGACGTTCATGTATGTCAGCGTCGTTGTCCATGGCATATTGAATGATCAGTTGTAGGAAACGCTGGAGAGGGATGTATTTCCATCCGCATTTTGTGCTCCTCTCCAGGTTTACTTTTCTCAATTCCTCGAACAGGAATGCAGCATAGTCGTAGTGTCTATCATATGCGAACGCTGCGAACATGACAATGACCTGAATTGATGCTGAGTCATGGCCAGCATGCTTTGTGGTGAGACATTTATTATTGACATCAAAAAGAACCCTCCAGTGAGCCTGAACCCGATTGCTTGGTGAGCGGACCATCGTATCCCAAGGCTTTGATTTCATTTAGGGTTTCGAGGGGAGAATGAATTGGGGCAAACTGTAGGCAGGTCATGGAATAGGCTTCAGCGGGTAGGCGTAGAATATGGCGGATGGCTGCGGTGGTGATTTTGACTGGGACACAGTCTATAGTGGAGGTGAAGTACGGTTCGGCATCGACTACAAATTTTAAACGATGCCAGAACTGTTGAAGGTAAATTTGGGGTACAGAGATGGCTGTGGAAAGTGAGTCGTAGATTGGGTGGTTTGTAAGAATGTCAAAGGCAATGGTTTCGGTTTCGTGGCTAAGGATTGATACGTCAAGCTGCCAATTTTGAGGAAAGTACTCGACGTATTCAGCTTGGGGTAGGATAGACTCTTCGGGTAATTGGGCGTTGTTGTTTGGAATTGGGGAATGGGGCATGGTTATGGTGACTGCGGGTTCCATGTTTTTCTGTAACGGTGCAACAAAGTTAGGATAACAGACTTAAGTGATATGGCATTGATACTAAGTCTGGATAAGTGTGAAATAGAAACTGTCTGTTCTGTTTAAAGCATTAAGTTTTTATTAGTAGAATGGAATTCTACTGAATAAAGTCCAAAGTCAATCGTTAAGAGACCAATGTTAGAACAGACATTTTCACTCAAACACTGATCCTAACTCTAACCAATGGTGCACCGGACTGAAAATCTTTTTGGATTTTTGAATTGTAATGAAAATGCAAAAATGGAAAATTTTTAAAAATATTCTAAGTGTTGGATTTCGGGTGAGCCGAATTCAGATGAATAGTACAACCGAGTTTGGATGAATAGTATGACCGAATTTGGATCTGGCCGAAATCCAAATGATGCATGAAAATGACAAGTGAAACAACCGAGTTCGGATGGTACATGAATTCGAATGGTACATGAATTCGGATGATACATGAATTCGGATGGTACATGAATTCGGATGGGGACCGAATTCGGGCACTAACCGAGTTCGAATGAACAGATGATGAAAAATTTAAACTTAGAAAAAATAATTTGAAAAATTTTGAACATGCTTTGGAGGACCGAATTCGGATGCACAGTGGTCCGAGTTCGAATGCACAGTGGTCCGAATTCGGTCATTATTGTTGGAAATTTCAGAAATTTTTCTAAGTAAAACATCTGAATTCGGACCCCGAATTCGGGATGGTCCGAATTCCAACAGTGCAGTTAATGTTCATGCAACATGCTACGTGAACAGTTCGAAAAATAATAAAAATGCATGAAAATGTAGATCCTAGTCTAAAAACATGTAAGGAACATTTTATTTAACTATAACAAACTACAATAAACAGATTTAAAGTCTTAAAAATACCAAAAACCGAAAATAAAAACTATGAAAAATTTGAAAATCAAGTAGTCAAATTTAGTAAGTCAAATGCTGAAATAAAGGTAGAAAATCGTTACCTGATAGTGCCGAAGATGAAATATGCAAGAAAAACGAAGTAAAATGATGATCCACAAAGCTTGAAATCGTGAAAATGGTGGTTTGGCGGTGGTGTTCGACGGTGAAGTGAGAAGATGAAGAGTTTTGAAAATATCTTTGAAGAAGAAGAAGAAGGCGGTGGGTTTAACCGCTTGACCCGCCCTATTTAAAGTGAGCGAGTCGGGTCGAGTGAGACAGTATCCGCGCCCAACATCCCTATGGGCCGCCAGTTTTGTAGTTTAATTAAAAAATTGGGCCTTTAAGTAGAATAACCAAAAACAAAAGCTTGAAATAAAATTTTGGCCCAATAAACGAATTCTTTTTGTATTTTTCTTTGAGACTCAAAGTAAGGAAATGCAAACTAAAATATTTTTGAGATTTTCTTTTAACAATTAAGTTAAGACAAAAGAAATAAAAATAAAAATGTTTTTGGCTTTTTGACGAATTTAAACAAATAAAATCTTTTTTGTGATTTTCTGACCGATTAAATTAAACTTTAAAATCTAAAAATTAACCAACCTAAAATTTAAAATTATAGAGAAAAGAAAAAGAATAAAAATTATAAAAATTAACATCCTATCTATACTCCCCCTCAAATAAACACCTATGCTCTTCTTTTTCTTTTTCAAATTAATTTCTTGAACCTATTTAGCCTTAAAGATACAGGCAAACCTGGATTAAATTTGCGTCCCACTCAGTGATGACCAATTCACACATCAATATGTCAGGATCATGAATTATTAAAGATGTACATAGATAAGGAAATATTGAAATTTAAATTTTTGACACAACCCTTAAATTTAAATAACAAATATTTTCTAAAATAAATGAATTTCAAACATGATAGGTTGAAATAGAATTATTTTACACAATGTCTGATATTTAACTAGAAGGTGGATTCAACATGCTGATATGTGATACTAAAAACTGAAAACGAGGTTCGTCTAAAGCTTTAGTAAAGATATCCGCAAGTTGATATTCCGTTCCAACAAAATACATTTCAATTGTTCCCTTTTCTACATGATCTTTAATAAAATGATGCCTGATATCTATATGTTTTGTTCGAGAGTGCTGCACGGGATTGCAAGAGATGGCAATTGCACTTCGAGAATCGCAGTAAATTGGGATGTTGGTGACTGAGAATCCATAATCACGTAATTGCGTTCTCATCCACAGCACTTGAGAGCAAGCTTGCAGCTGCTACATACTCAGCTTCAGCTGTGGATGTTGAAACACAATTCTGCTTTTTGGACGACCAACTCACCGGCTTGTCTCCCAAGAACTGTATTCCACCTGTTGTGCTTTTCCTGTCAACTCTACAACCTGCAAAATCAGCATCTGAAAAGGCTGTAAGATCAAAATCGTTTCTCTTTGGACACCAAAAACCAAGATCGGGTGTACCCTTAAGATAACGAAAAATGCGTTTTACCGTAGTTAGGTGTGATTCTTTTGGGTCGGCTTGAAAACGAGCACAAAGACATGTTAGACATGTTGAAAACATTATATCAGGTCTACTAGCAGTCAGATACAGTAAGGATCCTATCATCCCTCTGTAAGTTGTATTATCGACACTTTTCCCAGAAGGATCGGTGTCTAACTTACAGTTGGAAGCCATGGGAGTTGCGATACTCGTACAAGAGTCTAACTTATACTTCTTAAGAATTTCAAGAGTATACTTCAACTGGTTCACAAAAATCGCATTTTCAAGTTGTTTGACTTGTAATCCGAGGAAAAAGTTCATTTCCTCGATCATACTCATCTCGAACCTGGACTCCATTACGGCTGAAAAATCTCTACATGAATTACTGTCAGTAAATCCAAATATAATGTCGTCGATATAAATTTGCACTAGCATTATGTGCGGGCCATCCCTTTTTTGGAACAGTGTTGTGTCCACCACACCTTTGCTGAAACCAGCAGAGATAAGAAAATTAGAGAGACTGTCATACCATGCGTGAGGTGCTTGTTTTAAACCATAGAGGGCTTTGTCTAGGACATAAACATGGTCAGGTTTATATGCATCAACAAATCCTTGTGGTTGTTCAACGTACACCTCTTCGTCAAGTTCACCGTTAAGAAAGGCTGTCTTGACGTCCATTTGGTACAGTTTGAAGTCTTTGTGTGCCGCGTACGCCAAGAAGATTCTGATAGCTTCAATTCGTGCAACTGGAGCGAAGTTCTCATCATAATCTATCCCTTCGTGTTGTTGGTAGCCTTTGGCAACAAGTCTCGCTTTGTTCCTTATCACAATGTCGTTTTCATCTCGTTTGTTCTTATAGATCCACTTTGTTCCGATGATTGTTCGGTCGTTTGGCTTGGGAACTAACCGCCATACTCGGAGCTGTTCAAACTGGTTGAGCTCTTCTTGCATTGCAACTATCCAGTCTGGGTCTTTTAGGGCTTCATCCACACGAGCTGGCTCTATCATACTAAGTTTTGATGCAAAGAGACATTCATTAGTAGATGCCCTACGTGTTTGGACACCGGTTGAGACATAACCAATGATTTGATAGGTTGGGTGACTTCAGGTTCATTTAGTCTCGTGTGGAAGGGGTGCTCGGATAGAATCCAGTGGTGAGAGTGGGGATGGATGATGATTCATGGTCAATGGTTTCTAGTGAAGGTACCACTGGTTCCGGTTCAAGTTCCGAATGTTCAGGTGAAGGAAGGATGCTTGGCATGATATGCGAGGGTATTTCTGGAGTAGATTCAACTGCGGATGTATCAGTGGATGATGTTGATGGATGAGGGTATGATGTGGATGAAGATGAATCGGATAAAATTTGTGGTGCAATTGAATTGTTGGATGGATTACCTACATTAGGAGAAACTTTAGAAACATTAGCGTTAGGACCGAAAAATTTTACATAAAAAGGATCAAATAAATTAACTAAATCAGAAGATGAAAAAGAAATAGATTGAGTCGAAGAGTCTCCAGGCATTGGTGTAATGTGTGGTCCTGAGTGATCAACTTCGGGTGCCAGTTCAGCCAACTTATCAAATGTGACATGCACACTTTCATTGACTGTCCTGGTTCGGGTATTCAATGCACGATATGCCTTCGAGTTGGATGAGTATCCAATGAAGATCGCTTCATCCGCTTTTTCGTTGAATTTCCCGAGGTTGTCTTTATTGTTGAGCGCATAGCACCTGCAACCAAATACACGTAAGTACTTGATAAAAGGTACTTTATTCAAGAAGAGTTGATATAAAGTTTTATTGAAACACTTATGGATTATGGAGCAATTTTATGTGTAGGAAGCTATTGACACGGCTTCGGCCCATAAGAACGGAGGTAGCTTTGAGTAGGTCAGCATTGTACGAGCGACTTCCACAAGGGTACGGTTACGCCTTTCAACAACTCCATTTTGTTGAGGTGTTCTAGCAGCAGAGTATTGATGCTGAACACCTTTGGATCGAAGGAAGCCCTCAACTAACGAATTCTTGAACTCCGTGCCATTGTCAGATCTGATTGATTGAACGGACAGTTGCTATTGGGTTTTCACACTCTTTATAAAATCGATTATTTCCTGAGCTGTCTCATCCTTGGATCGCAAGAACTTAACCCAGGTATATCGTGAGTAATCATCAACGATAACCAACACACATCGCTTCCCATTTATACTTTGGGTCCGCATAAATCCATATGAAGTAACTCCAACACTCTCTTCGTTGATGGTTCGGGTTTTGGTTTGTGAGATGATCGTTTTATCTTTCCCTTCTCACAAGCTCCACAATGATGGTCTTTTTCGTATTATAATTCTAGGAGACCTTTCACCAGTTGTTTCGCAGCCAGCTTGTTGATGTTTTCAAAGTTTAAGTGGGATAACCTTCGATGCCACAACCAAGAGTCTTTTGAAGAGGCTTTTGATAAAAGGTAGATGTTATCCTTAACCATGAGCTTAGCTACGTCTATGGTGTAAAGGTTAGAGTTACGGGAACCAGATAAGATTTCTTTGCCATCCATACTCTTAACACTGCATTTCTTAGCACTAAATGTTACTTCTAATCCTTTAACGTAGAGCTGTCCTATGCTAAACAGATTATGTGATAATCCCTCAACATAGTCAACATCCTTGATGACTAGATTGTTTAAGACTAAGTCCCCGTATCCTTTATGTGAGTCTGGTGACTGTTCCCGAATTTTACCGTCCAACAATATTGTTCAACTACGTTGGACAGCAATTCTCTTCTCCCAGTCATGTGCTTTGAGCAACCCGAATCCATATACGAGATGGATTTAGCCTGAAAAACAAATAAACTCACATAATGAAGATATATAAGCATTCAAACACATCCATCTTTTATTGACAATCAAACCGTGTTCAGAACCGAGATGTTCAGAAAACATGATGAATTAAGACCGGGTCCTGAGCTGTGTGCACAGAAGCAAAACGTGTCGGTTTAAGCACAACCGACAAGCAGAAGAACGGGTCCTAGTCTATGATAACTAGAAGCCAATTCATTGAAGTATGGGTCTTGATCAGAAGTAACCAAGAACCATCTACACTAAGATCACAGAAATTTGGGTACCCATCTTAATATGGGTCCTTTTTAGTTAGGAGTTCCAGGTGAATATGGCACGTTTGCAGTTTTAGGAACCCATTTTGCAGTTATGTGTGGTCCGGTTGCATAGCCTTTTGGAATCCATTGAAAATTGGATTTATCAGGCTTTGGAACCTTAGGCGATGATATTACCTTCGGTTTTTGACCTTTTGAGACTTGATTGTCTTTTGCTTTGGTTTTGGGCCTCGGAAAAGGACAAGTCTAATTTTTCGTTGTGGCCGACGATGCAACATTTTTTATTTTCTTTTTGCGAATTCTTTTAGCAGGATATGGCACAAAAGCATTCATTTCAGGAACTTGGCGTCTAAAACGAGTTGGACATAAATTGAACAAGTCACTAAATGAGTACTTTAAACAAGCAGTAGAATTTGATACATCATTACAAATATTGTTTTCAGAGATTACAGGAATTCTATCTCTAGAAACAAATTCAATTGGCATTACAGCCTTCTTCAAAAAAAACTTGTAAAATCCTTCATGGTAGTTTTTGGGACTCTTCTTACATGATCTGTAGGAACAAAACGACGAGTGTCCGTACGCATGGAAGACTTAGACTTTAAAAATTTTTCTTTTTGTTGGTGAGTGGGTTTCTTAAATGACTTGGATTGAATCTGAGTCTTTTTCAGAACCTCAACTTTAAATGGTTTTGAGCACTCACCTTTACAACTGATAGAAGAATTTTCAATTTTAGTCTTGCCTTTGTTGGATGACACAAGTGGGATTTTGGTAGGATGGGAAACTCTTGGTTATTTTAAATGAGCTTTTAATGTTTGAGAAACCATGTCAAATTTTTCTCTGTAGACAGTTAATTCTACAGATTGTTGAAAACTTTGATTTATCAATTTTTCCTCACTCTTAAGAAGAGCTTCTTGAAAATCAAGAGCTTTCTTTTAAGTTGACTTTAATTCCTTTTCTAAAACAGTGATTTGATTTTGAAGAACTTTTGTAGGAATCTAAAGGTGAGGATTGGTTTTACAGGTTCTGCTTTCATTTCAGCTTCTGAATAACTAGACAAGAATTTTCCTCTAAAGTGGGTACTCTGGAAGGATAACTCTCGTTTAGTGATTCATATTTAAAAGATATTTCTTTTTCTTTATTTACAACGCGTTTCTCATCCTCTTGGGTTAAAACTTCTTTTGATGACTCAAAAAAGAAAGATTTAAGCCCAGCACCCATGTAGTTCATGTCATAAAACAAAGGTCAAACTCTTTGAGCCTTTTCCAAATATTTAGGATTTTCAAAACCGATTCGTTGTTTAGAATGGTAAAACCTAGTTTCTTTGGGCTGATTCAAATGAATAGTTTGTTCAGTTTGACCCCGTTTTAAAAATGCATCATCAAGGGTCTTTATTCGAGAGTACAAACTTATTCTTTCTTCTTCTATCATTTTGTATTTTTCTAAGCTTTCTATATTTCTCATACTTACTGTCTCTAATTATTTTGAAAGTACAAACATTTCTTCTCTTAATGAGAGCTTTTCGTTAGATAACCTATCCATACAAGATTCTAGGTACGTATTCCTATCCTGAACATCTACCTTTTCAATTAGCATCTGTTTTATCACATTATGATTCGTTAACCACTTTGATTGATATAATCCAGATGACTCTTTTAAAGTTTGGGCTCGATGTTCAGCCTGCACACACTTTTCAGTTTAAGCATTTAACCTAGCTTCTAAATCAAGTATATGTGTGTGCAATTTACATTCACTATTTACAGATAAATTATTTACATTCTTCAGAATTTAAAAGGAATGTACCTCTCGTGTCTCGGAATCTGATAACAATCATTCGGGATCGTCGGATCTGGCCATCAGACATGCTGGTGGATTTAGCATTGTCTCCCCCTCAGCAGCACTGTCTGAATCTGAATCAGTTGAAGTAGCATAGCTATCCAATCCCAGACGATCAACCATGTAGGAATTCTTTCCTTTATCATCCTCGTCATCAGTATCCTCCGCGTCTCAATAGTCTTCCTTGAAAACGAGAGCCATAGCATCTGTTCGCTTCTTGGCGGCTTCCAATTTCCGCTCATAGTAACTGACGTCCCTGTCAAACTTGTTTTTGCACTCCCGAGCAAAGTGGCCTGGTTTTCCACACTTATACTAGAGACGCTCTTCGGCTCCTTTCGACTCTTCGGCTGTCGGCCTCTCATCTCTCCTCTCCACCGGCCTCTTGTCGGCACGGCGAGGTTCCCTACTATCATCTCTCCTATTATCCCGACGATCATAGTCTCAACGATCGTCTCGCCGATCATCCCTTCGTACATTACGATGATCATCCCTTCAATCATAGTCGCGTCGATCATCCCTACGATCATCTCGCCTATCCTCTCGCCTTTCATAACGGCGGTCATCCCGATAGTCCCTTCGGTCGTCGTATCGTCGATCATCCCTATCATCCATGCGATAGTCGTCCCTACGATAATCATCTCGTCTTTCATCTCTTCTCTCATCCTAGTACCTCCGCGGACCGGTGTCGTAGCGGAGCTGATTATTAGTCTTGTTGGAAAAACGTCGTTGTTGGAGACTATTTGTCCATAAGGCTACCTGTTCTTGAATGGCCGATTCTTCCTCATCCATTATCTCACGCGGAGGAGAAGCATATCGGCACTGGGACGAAGATGAACCTTGAGCAAAAGATACAGTGGGAATGTTCGTGTTGGAGATGAGGGCCAAGGAATCAGTGGGTTTGATGCCGGTGTTGGCAGATAGCAAATGGGACGCCAGTTGATTGGTCATCTGTTTTTCTTGGTCCACATCACCCTGATACTTTTTCAGCTCTTTAAACACCACATTGATCGATACTTCGGGAATGTTCACTCGTCATGTGGCTCGGCATGCAATTTGCCACTCGGGGGCTAAGGCTGAAAAGAACTGGATGTTTCCGGCATCCTTGTCTTTCTTGATATGCAGTTTGTTTAGCTCATTCAGAACTGCACAAAATCTAGTAAATGTAGCCTGCAGCGACTCCCCATCTTTGGCCCGGAATTCACTGAACTTAGCCTTTGCTTTCTCAATTTTTGCACGGTCATCCAGGTCTGCCCCCAGCATTTGAACTTCTAACTCATCCCACATTTCTTTAGCAGAAATTTTGCTGTCTACTCCGACTAAGATATCATTAGGGAGGGCTTGGTAGATCAGATATTCGGCCCTCTTGTCTGCATGTTTCCTGTCTCGCTCGGCATCATTGGCAGGTTCCCTTTCAACTTTTGATGCGAGTTGGATTGAAGCATAAGGTTGCCATTTGGTTGCATACCAACAAACTTTAGGATTTGGGACTTCCACTGCTCATTCTCATCGGGATATAGAACATGTGGTCTTTTCTCGGATCCGAGGACAAGAGCTTCACGAGACATGATATCGGGTGCTGATATAGAAGAATAAGATCTTGAAGGTGGAAACTTGAATCGGATGAACTTAACTGCTGATGAATAGTACTCCGGATGGTATTAATTCGGATGAAGGACTGATTTCGGATGGAACCGAATTCGGGTGAACAGTGCTTTTGGATGGACGAGACTGTGTTGACCAATGGATGGATATACCGAATTCGGATGGTCGAATTCGGATGAACAGTGACAACTGGCTGGAATCTGAATTCTGATGAAACAAAAAACAGTAGACCGAATTCGGATGGTCCGAGTTCGGATGAAAAGTAGTCACTACGGATGAACACTTTGGAAAAATTTCAAGAAGGTAACACCGAATTCGGGTGGTCCGAAATGAAATTACAATTTAAAGCACGAGTCAAATCTAGTGAGTTAAAATTACCTGATCTGAACTTCGGATGGTCCGAAGTTCGGATGGGACCAAAGTGGGGTCCGAATTGGGCAAGATTTGGTCCGAATTACACTTAAGGATGGTCCGAAATGGACTGAAGTATGGTCCGAAATGATCCGAATGGGGGTCCTGGTTGGTCCGAAATACGGTCCGAAAAGCTACAGTGTAGGTCCGAAGTACAGCAGATATGAAATTTTTCGACAACAGTCCAGACTTAAAATGAGCAGATTTTTGGCCTAAAAATTGTTTCTAAATGATTGGAAAATTATTTTAAACACTTTTTAGCCTTTAAAATATACCAAAACACTTCAAAAAATCTTTAAAAAAGGACCAAAAGAGCAAGAAAACCCATGTTTTTCAAGATTTTCAACAATCGATTAAATAAACAATATGAGGTTAAGATTGAACTTAGGTAGCTCTAAATCAATAGGGAATGATGTAGGTCCCAAAAGATATCCCAAGTATATAGCTTTAAGCTGTATAGGGGGGGGTGAATACAGCACTTTAAAAACCACACACAAATTTCTCAATGTTTGTATGTATTATTAACAAATGTTAATTACAAACAAGCTTGAATGCGGAATGGTTCAAGCTGATATGACAGATACAACAATATGTTTAACTAGTCTAAGACTGACTTAAACTAATTACAATGAATACACTCACTAAGAATCACTCACTGTGTTTACAAGACTCTGAGGAACAGCTTGAACAAGAACAGCTTAGACACTGAGCACTTTTTTATTCAAGCAGACTTGCATGCATGAAAGACACACTTTGAATGCACGTTCACTCTTGTTTTCAGCACTTAGCTTTTTGGCTTAATCTTTCAATCCTTGGAAGTTTCTTTTTATACTCACTCAGAGGATCTAAGTGAAGCTTCTTCATTGGACAGAATGAAAAAGGAGAAGTCTTGTTGAAAAGACAACATAACCTTTTCTGCACTTTTCTGAAAAGCAGACTTGTCTTCATATGGGCAGAACTTTTGTCTTTTCACTTTGTCTACTGTTGCATTACCTTTAACCAAATAAGGAATGTCAACTTTGTGTTTTTCTTCCTTCTAAAGGCATATTTTGATATAAGTAAAAGGTATGTCACCCTTTTTCAAAATAACCTTTTGTCTTCATGTAGCAGAACAGCTTGGGCAGGCTGAGCAGTTCTGATTTCCACTTTGTCTTCGACTTTGTAAACTGATCTAGCAGTCAAAAACAATACATGAGGACTTGGAAACACATTCCATAAAGTGTTTGGCCTGTTCATAAAGAACAGGTTCTGTTCACAAAGAACAGAACACTTATAAACTGCCCAAGCTGCTCACCAGTGTAGAGCAGCGTAGACAGTTTATGTCCAGCCTGTTCAGCAGACGAGACAGCTTGGGCAAAACTGTCTTTGTTGCAACACATGCAACACATAGAACAGCTTTAGGCTGATATTGCAAATCATTTTCAGGTTTCAATAAGGCATATAACAGGCCTTAAATTCAACCTTCAAAGACATCAACAGGTTTGATTAAAAATCTCCCCCTCAGATGCAGAACAGGTTTGACTGAGGCCTTTTTGTGCCTAACAATCTCCCCCTATTTGCAATAACCAGTCTAAGCTGGCCTTATCAAAAGTCACTATATATTCTTACAGTACATTTGTTGAAATAAAATTACAACATCAACATAAAGTAAAAGATCAGTTTATATATACACTGATTTTTTATTACATTTGAACAACACATGTTCTTACAAAAGTACAACTGATATACTGATGTACATTACAACTAATGTAAAAGAAAATTACAACATATGTAAATAAAGTACAACTAATGTACATTGGACTGTTTTTGTTGGGAGCAGAAAATGGTAAGCATGTCCAACTGATGGACAACTTCCATTCTTCACCTACCCACATGGTAGATGGACTTCATCACGATGGAGGGGGACCTTCAAACATCTTCTCAAGTTCCTCTCTAGTATCCTCAAGTTCTTGAATTTTACTTCTTATTATCATAAACTTGGGATCCTCAAGTTCACCTCATTCATAACAGCCTCTGAGCTGATCCCAGATAGCTGCTCTCCACCTGCTTGACTGCCTGAATGAAACTGCAAGTCTGGAGGCTACAAGCTGTCTCAGATCCACCTTGTATAGATCTGATGCTCTCTGAAAGCATTTCTTCTGAGTTAAGGGATCTACAAAAAATGCCTCCAGCTCAGGCTCTTCAATGATCTTGCCATCTTCAAACTCAATTCCACTAGACAGGCTGTGATCAACTCCTTTCATCTCAATAGCATAGTCACCTTGTTCTCTCAGGATGAGGAGTTGTTCCATCTCAGTGTCCTTCCTTGTCCTCCTGACCTTTATTTTTGGTTGTGTCACATAGACACCTTCACTTACCTCTTTGGAGATCAGGCCAAGATTTTTCACTCTCTCCATCAGCTTCTTCACATATGCTCTGATAGTCTTAGCAGTTTCAGACTTAGACTCACTCAGAGCAACTGCCAGCTCAATCCATTCACTTTACCCCATTTGTGCAACGTCAGTGAAGTCATGTGTTTCTAGTTCTGGGCCTGCTACACCCATTCTGGTTATTTTCAACTTCCACTGACTGCCTTTTCTTGAAATGGGCACAGCTTTGACAATTGCCTCCTTAGCAAGCCTTCTATCAGTAACATCTTGAAATTTTCTTCTTGCTAGGTTGTCAAAGTGAAATTGAGCTCTTGTAGAAGGCACTGAAGTTTTGGTCACTGAGACCAGAGCACCTTTTTCTTTTTCAACTTCCTTCTCTTCTGCTGATCCCTTAGCAGCTTCTAATATTTTCTTATGCACAACAAGAGAGGACATTTTAACTTTCCTTGCCTCTTGGAGTGCAAAAGACTTAGCAGCTTTTGCAGATTCTTCTTCTTTTCTTAAAGCTTCCAGGGCTTGAAGCTGTTCTTCTCTAAACTCAAAATATTTGTGCATAGGAAGACCCATTTCTTTGGCCTTGGCTTTGTGAAATTTGATCTCTGCTGCTCTCTGTTGTTGAGGATCAGTTGCTGCTTTTTCTTTTCCTTTAGCTACTGTAGTGACAGCAGCTTCAGGACTTTCCTCCTCCTCTTCTTCTTCTTATAAAATCAGATGCCTCCTTTTGCTGCTTGGCCTGCCCTCAGGAATAGTTTCCTTCCCCTTAGATTGACCAAGGATTGGAGATTCAGCCTGAGTAGGCTGAGCAGCATGGGAGGCACCCTCCAGTGTACCTGTTGAAGCTCCTGCTGGTTAACCAGTGAGTGTTGCAGGCACTGTCTTCTCCTTAGGAGAAGAAGTTTTCTCCCCCTTAGACTTAGTCTTCGAGGCAGATGACTTCTCCCCCTTTGAAGGAGATGTACCAGCACCTTCAACACCCGGTCTGCCTGAAGACACGAAGTCATCAGGCTTGCCAGCAGTTTTGGCAGCAGGCCTGGGGCCAACAAGGCTATTCACTAAGAATGCCAAGTTGTCCTTCACCTCTGCAAGCTGGGTAAGACAGGTTTGAAGAGAAGAGGATTGGGTATCAGCAAGGGAGGTCAGCTTAACAATATTTTCCCTATCAGAAGCTGTGAACAACAAACTTTGAAGTTGTGCAAGATGTAATTCGAGAGAATCTTGCACATCAGCAAGGTTTGATGAGACAGAATTTGATAGGGAGCCAATGAGTGTGTTCAAGCTGGCCAGAGTATTAGGAAGAGTAGTGTTGCAAGAAGTTAGGAGAGAGGACAGCTGTTGAGAAATAGCTGTCATTGAGGACACAGAGTCCTGTTGCAGTGAAAGAATGAAGGAGAGGGAGGTGGACACATTTTGCAGCTGTGCAGTGAGTGCAAGCAGCTGTGGAGAATTATCTGTTTGTGGAGTGGCAGGGAAGGAGTCCTTGAACAAATCAAAGAACCCCTTAAGCTGTTCAGACACAGAGTCTGAAATAATAGAGGGTAGAGAGGTCATAGTAGTTTCTAAAGAACCAACTATGTTGGTCAGCAGAGAAAGCTGATCCTTCAAAGGCAGGTCTTTAGGAGATGGAGGTGTATGGGTGGACTGTTTAGATTGGGTGGATGGAGAAGATGATGATGAGGCTGGTGTATGAGGATGTGAGGGAGAGGGAAGAGGAACATTGGAGAGAAGCTCTATAGCCTGGGCAAAAGTAATGTGGCCCAGCTTGGAGGGGTCAAAGGGTCCCTCAGCAGCGGCTGTAGCTGCTTCATCAGGAGAAAGGGTTGATGTTGGGGGCCTTTCAGATGCTGCTTGTGTTGCAACATCCTCATGAAGGCCAGTGGGTGTTCCCTCTGCAGTGCCTTGGTGTAAAAGCACCTCATCATGGGGAGAAGGGATATGCATTTCAACATCAGCAGTGGTGAAACCAGCTGAAGGAGTTTGCATAGAGGGAGCAGCCTCACCAAAGGGATGGTATGATCCCTGAGGTTCATCAGCTTGGATTGTTGGTACCTCAGCAGCTGTTTGGTGTAGAACAGGTGTATCATGGGGAGCAGAAGTTTGAGGCTGAGCTGCTGATTGGTCTATACCAGCAGTGTGGGCACCTCGTGCAGACTCAGGGTGTAAAGAAGTTTGAGTGAGGGACAGTGTGGACTCAGTATGGAGTGGAGAGGGCTCCTGTCTTTCAATATTCTCACCCTGTTGGGAGGCTGGAATAGTTGAGGTGGTTATCTCCTTTTGTACAATTGGTTCCTGTTGGGAGGAACCAGAGGGTCTAGGCTGACTCTGGGTGGACTCAGGTCGGAGTGAAGCAGTCTCCAATTGTGCTGAACCTTCTCCCAATATAAGAGAGGCAGCAGGGGTGGCTTCTCTTACAACTAAACCCTGTTGGGAGGGAACAAAGGAGGTGGTGTTTGGGCTGGTTTCTTTTTGGAGAATGATTTTCGTTGGTAGTGGATGGATGAAGTGGGTGATTGTGGAGAGGTGATGAGGGGTTCAGACTGGACAGGTTTTGAGACTGGGTCAGAAAAAAGGTGGGTTGGCCTGTTCCATAGTCTCAGGTGCCACAAAGGCACCAGCCACAGAGGCTTCATGCTCTCCCTCAGCCACAGAGGCTTCAGGTTCAACAAATGAACCAGGGTGAGGAGCCTGCTCTCCCTCAGCCACAGAGGCTAAGAGTGCAGACTCAGACTGAGCTGTTTTGGCCTTCTTTTGCACAGGCCCAGCTTCAGTGGTTGCCAGGGTCCTCTTAACGAGTTTGGACCTGGCTTTGGATTTTCTCTTGGGAGCAACAGCTTCTGGATCCACCCTCACAGTAGAGGGTCCTTCCACCGATCCTAACAACCTCCTCATTGGTGTGGACAGAGGAGGTTCATTTGGAAGAACAGCAGTGTAGAAAACTCTATTCCCTATTACAGGAAATGCAGCAGTATGAAGTAAAGGCTGAGAGTTGTACAGATGCTCAGCCCAAATGTGTCTGAATATGAGGCTCAGAAACCTGGGATATCGAACAGCAGCTGGTCTTGGCTCTTGCTGCACCAGGTTCCACTTAGCCATATCAATTGTAGTCCCATCCACAAGCTGTAGGACTATTGAGACTTCATCACGGCTCAGTTGGTCAAATGAACCAACTTTGCTGCTGAAGCTCATCATCACTGAGGCAAACAGAAAGCTGTAGGTAGGAGACAAATCCTTCCTGTACAGCGTTGCTCCAATTTTGGGTTCTGCTTCACCACAGAAGCGTAGCAAATTTCCCATTTGCTCATTTTCAGGCTGGGGCATGTCATATGAACCAGCAATGGGCAGATGAAGAACCTCCCTGAGAAGATCAGCAGTAATCTCAATGGTCTGAGTCCCATTGAGAATAGTCCCCTTGATGACTTTGGTGTTGGGGTTGTAGGCACAAGTGTACCAGAACTCGTACACCATCTCCTGGTACAGGACACCAGGAGTAGCAGTCATAGCATAGTTCAACGGATGAACTGTCAAAAACTCCACCATTTGATCATAACCTTTCCCCACATAGTTTTTGGGGATTGTGAGGTTGGCAATGTAGTTTGTGGGTTTGAGGGTTAGCATTGTGGTGACTGATGAATGTTTCTGCACATCATCACCAACAAATACTGGTAGGAAGGGGTTGTTTCTTTGAGCCACTTCGCGAGTAGGGAAAGTAGCAGAAGCACAAGACACTTAGTCGAAGTTTTAGGGTTCTTAGAAGGTTTATGATAGTAGTGAGGAAGACGAAGATGTAACAGTATGAGGTATTTATAGGATTTGAATGTGAGTGGGTATGAGACAGAAACATTTGGGCGGTTGATTTGAAAAGGTCGTTAACGGAAAACGGAACGGTTGTCCATGTCAGACCGTTTGTCAGACCACTTGAGACATTTTTAATCACTAACACACGTAACCCACATTATCCGCAGTAATTAAGTTAAATAAAAACAGAAATTAAGTAACTTAATTGTGAAGAAAGGTAATTAAAAACTGTTGGTCTAAGCTGTTGGTCAAACCTGTGATGAGCAGGGTCATCACAAGTTGTTCATTCTTCAAGCTGTTCCCTCAGCCTGTTCAACCATGTAGGAACAGGTTGTGTTCAATAGCTGAGCAGGTTACAAGACAATGTCTTGTAGATCAGTGTGAGGAAATGAGCAGAGTGAAGAACGGACCATCAGATCAGGCTGGACGAGTAAACTGTTTGTGTTCAGCCTGTTGTATGTTCAAGCTGTTCAAGGATTTCAGAAAAATGGCTAAGTACATAACATGCAGAGCCTGTTCTATCTAAGCTGTTCTGAGAAACTTGATCAGTGTGAGACATACAAAGTCTTAGACCTTTGAGGACACTTAGTCACTTTTGTTTAACATGCCCAGCTTGCTGACAAGGTAATTAAACCTTGTTTCATCAAGAGGTTTGGTGAAAATGTCTGCAAGCTGTTCATTTGTGGAAATAAAACTTACCTCCACATTACCTTTCTGAATGTGATCCCTGATGAAGTGATGTCTGACTTCAATATGCTTTGTTCTTGAATGAAATACTGGATTGTTGGAAATGGCTATGGCGGTTGTGTTATCACACAGAATAGGAATTTTCCTATACACAAGCCCATAATCTTCAAGCTGATGCTGCATCCACAGAATCTGCCCACAGCAGCTTCCAGCAGCAATGTACTCAGCTTCAGCAGTAGAAGTAGACACTGCGTTCTGCTTCTTGATGCACCAACTTATCAACTTACCACCAAGGAGTTGACATCCACCTGTTGTGCTTTTCCTATCTAGCCTGCAGCCTGCAAAATCAGAATTTGAATAACCTGTTAGTTCAAGGCTGGAGTCTTTGGGATACCAAAGACCCAAGCCTGGTGTATCCTTCAGGTATCTAAAGATGCTCTTAACAGCAGCTAGATGAGATTCCTTTGGATCAGGTTGGAACCTAGCACACAGACAGGTGGCAAACATAATATCAGGTCTACTAGCAGTTAAGTATAGCAAACTCCCAATCATACCTCTGTAAGCTATTACTGAAACAGCTTTGCCACTGGTATTAGCATCTAATTTTACATTGGTTGCCATTGGAGTTTTAATAGGAGAACTTTGATCAAATATAAACTTTTTCAAGAGATCTAAAGTATACTTTCTCTGATTTATGAAAATTCCAGTTGAGGTTTGTTTAACCTGTAATACTAAAAAGAAAGTAAGTTCTCCCATCATACTCATTTCATATTTAGATTTCATGAGTAATGAAATATTCTTGCATAACTACTCATTGGTAGAACCAAATATTATATCATCCACATAAATTTGAACAAGCATAATATCAGATTTCACCTTCTTTATGAATAGTGTAGTATCCACTTTACCTCTGGAATACCCATTGCTTATAAGGAATTCAGTAAGAGTGTCATACCAGGCTCTAGGGGCTTGTTTGAGACCATAGAGAGCTTTGTCCAACTTATAGACAAATCTTGGATGATGTTCATTTTCAAAACCTGGAGGCTGCTTGACATAAACTTCTTCTTGCAGCTTCCCATTCAAAAATGCACTCTTCACATCCATTTGAAATACCTTAATGCTTTTATGAGCAGCGTAGGCTAGATACAAACGAATTGCTTCTAGCCTAGCCACAGGAGCAAATGTCTCATCATAGTCAATTCCTTCCTCCTGTCTATAACCTTGAGCAACCAGTCTTGCCTAATTTCTTATGACATGACCTTGCTCATCCATCTTATTCCTGAAAACCCATTTAGTGCCAATTATAGTTTTGCCTTTAGGTGCAGGGACCAGCTTCCATACTTTGTTTCTCTCAAACTGATTGAGTTCTTCTTGCATGGCAGTGATCCAATTGGCATCTTTTAGTGCTTCATCCACTTTCTTTGGCTCCATTAGTGAAACAAAACTAGAGAACATACAGAAGTTCCCTAAGCTGTCCCACCTTGTTTGTACCCCTTTGTTGATGTCACCAATTATCTGATCATTGGGGTGACATCTGATCCACTTAGGATCATTCTTCAATGATGATTCTCCTGAGTTATCAGCAGCTTCAGCAGGTCCTGTTGAACAGCTCTCAACATTTTCAGACACACTGTTGTCTTGAGCCTGCTCACTTGTTGAACACGACTGACTACTGTGGAACATATCAGCAGAGGAACCAGGAAAATCAGCATTGATAGGTTCAGGACATGCAGTTGTAATTAGGTCAGTACACTTATTCACATAGGGTGTATTGACATAATCATCATCATGCTCATCGTGATTAACAGGTTCCACACTGGGTGTTGTGGAAGCTTTTGAGTCCTCTTCACTGTTTGAATGCATTAGATCATCAAAGTTTAATTCTCCTGAAACTGATTCAGGAACAGCTTTGGTGGAAACATTTTGGACTCTTCAAAGGTGACATTGATAGATTCATCTATCACCTTTCTTTTGTTGTTGTACACTCTGTAGGCTTTAGAGATAGCGGAGTAGCCAACAAACACATCTTCATCAGCTTTTGGTTCAAACTTTGCCAGTTCGTCCCTTTGATTCAAAATGAAGCAGGGACAACCAAACACATGGAAGTAACTGACATTTGGTTTCCTCCCTTTGAGCAGCTCATAGGGGGTTTTGTTGAACCTTTTCACCACTAAGGATCTGTTTTAGGTGAAGCAGGCAGTGTTAACAGCTTCAGCCCAGAATGATGAAAGTAAACCAGATGCACACAGCATGGTTCTAGCAGCTTCAATGAGAGTTCTGTTTCTCCTTTCAGCAACTCCATTTTGTTGTGGAGTTCTTACAGCTGAGAAGTTTTGAGTGATTCCTTTCTCTTCACAGAAGTCCTCAAGAGTATTCTTTCTGAATTCAGTACCATGATCACTTCTAAGCTGCTTTACCTGGGCAGAGTTCAACATTTCCATCTTTTTCACAAATCCAATAATTTCTCTAGCAGCCTCTCCTTTGCTCTTCAAATAGATAACCCATGTGTACCTGGAGAACTCATCAACCATTACTAGAGTGTATCTTCTTCCTCTTAGACTTGGGACATTAACAGGTCCAAACAAGTCCATATGGATTAAGAAGAGAGGAGTATCAATAGAGAAGTTATGTTTGGATTTAAATGATGATTTTCTCTGCTTGCCTTTCTCACAAGCTGTGCAGAGTTTATCTTTAACAAAGGTCATAGAAGGCAAACCTGTCACCAACTCTTTCTTACAGAGTTTGTTGATGTTCTTGAAGTTCAGGTGTGACAGCCTTTTGTGCCATAACCAGTTTAAGTCTGCATTTGTTCTTGTGAGGAAGCAGGTTTCACTTGTGGGATCAGCAGATTGCATGTCCACAACATATACACCTTTCTTTCGTTGAGCACACAACACAAATTTGCCTTGGGGATCCAATATGTAACCTAGGTGCTCATCAAAGTTAACCTTATAGCCAGCATCACACAGTTGGCTTATGCTAAAAAGGTTATGTTTTAGCCCAACCACATAGGCTACTCTTTTGAACACTGCAGCACCAGCTTTAAGAGTTCCATATCCCTTAGTGGATCCCTGTACATTGTCACCAAATGTGACTTTTGGCCCTTTTTCAGGCCTGAGATCACTCAGCAGGTCCTTACAACCTGTCATGTGCCCTGAGCAGACACTGTCCAAGTACCAAACCTGGGATGTTTGTTTTTCCTGCAGAGTGATAAGAAGAATATTAGATACTTTTAGGAGAACTCATCACAGAGAAGAGTTCTCCTACTTCATCAACATTTGTTGATGGACTTGTGATGTCAACACTAATATTTCCTATTTGAATGGTATCAGTTTGAATACCACTCTCATTGACTGAGATGTTTCCAACACTGTTTATGTTGGCAGTGAGGGAACCATCAGAGTCAGCAGGCCTCATGTCCTCAGTTTCAGGACAGTCTTTGGCCAGATGTGTCTTCATTCCACATTTATAACACTTTCTCCTTTTAGCATTTTTGGAAGAAGACCTTTTCAGAAACACATTCTGGGTTATTTCTGTTGATTCCATCAGCAGGTTTAGCAAACTTATTACTTTTTGATGAATCAACAGCTTGAGTGGAAAGTTCAATAGCCACAGCTTTGCCTGTCTTCTTCTTTCCTCTTTTTAGGAGGGCAGATGTCAAAGATAGGAAGCTTAATTGGCTTTTGAACTTCCACAGGTTTAGGAAACTTATTCCCATCTCTCTCAGGCTGAGCAATGGCTTTGCCTTTGCCCTTCCTGAGATGTGATTGATGTTGCCTATCAACATAATCATTATTTCTGGTTTTTAAATACTTATTCTCATTTAAAACCAGTTTACCACTATGATTAGAAAACTTATTTGAAATCACAGCAGGTTTGCCTTCAACCTGAGACTTACTCTTGTTAAAGGCAGACTGCTTACCTTTTGAAAACTTATTTTCAAAATGTTCAGCATTAAAAGGATTAGTATGCCTTTTTACACCAGCTTTAGACCCAAAGCCTGTTTTGTCAACAGATTTGGTGTCCACAGCTGCAGTTTGGACATGCTTTCCTTTCTTTTGCTTGTGTGAATCAGCAGAACACTTAGCAAGCTTATTTGATGGAAAACTTATTTCATCAACAGCTTTTGAGCTAGGTTCACACGAGCTGTCAGTGTTTTGAGGCCTGACAAACCTGTTTGTTGAGATTAATTTACCATTCACTTTTTGAATAAAAGTGTTTGGAAGCTCACCAAGAGTGGACAAGTCTTCTTTTAAATTATTAACCTCAACAATGGAAGCTGCTGTGTCAAGATCCCCTCCAAGATAGGCTTGGATTTGTGCAGGAATCTGCTGACTTATGCAGTGGCTGACTTTTTGTGCAGATTGGCACCAAGAGTCAACTATCTTTTGCAGCTTAGCATGTTTTATATCTGTTTCTCTCTTTTCTTCAAGTAAAATGGAATTGATGTGTTTTAATTCATCAAGCTCAGCTTCCAACTTATGAAGCTGTCCAGTTTACTGGATTTTGTTTCAATATCAGTTTTAAGCTTAGAGATTTCAGATAATAAAACAGCATGCTTTTCAATAGCAGCTTTCAGATCAACAAGCATATATTCAAACATTTTAACTTTTTCTTCAGAACTGTAATCCATAAAATTTTGTACCTTATACATCATTGTAGGGTTCCAGTTCTCCAAGCTGCTGAAAGCTTCAGCTTCAGCCAGATCCTGTTTGAAGTTGCTTGTTGATGGGACATCAGTGTTGGCCATCAGACAGTTATTGTCATCTTCATCAGATGATGAATCAGACTCCTCCCAGTCACAAGTTTCTGTCATTAGTCCCTTTTTCCGGTTAGAAACCATTGAGTTTTCTAACTTCCTCAGCTTGGCCATGGCCATAAGATACTTAACCCTATAACCATCATCCCTGTTTGTCTTGTGTGGTTTGGATGTCTGACCAACAGCTTTTGACACACAGTCAGCAGCTATATGGCCAGTTTTGCCACATTTGAAGCACTCAGCTTTGGTCTTGTCAAATGCTTTCTTTTTGACAGCATTTGAGCTTCCCTGTAGCATGTTTCTTCCAAACCTTTTCTTGTTGAACCTTTTGACAAGCATGGCTATCATCTGCTCATCATCCAGTTCAGCACTATCTGCATTATTTTCCTCATCAGACACTTCCTCCTTATCATCAGCCTGTTGATCAGGTTGAGTGAACACATCACTTACTTGATTTACAGGTTGTCTCACACTGGCCACAAAGGCTGCACCTTTCTTAGATATTTCCAAGGCATTTCTCTTCTGTTGCCTTGATTGCTCATCATTCAGTAGGGATCCATATAAGTTAACAAGATCCATACTTCTGATGGTACCTGAATTCCTTAAAATTGTAGAAAAATAATTCCATTCTTCAGGCAGAACATCTAAGAACTTGTTTACCAAAGTCAGGCTGTCCTTGGTGATCCCAACAGCTTTGAGATCATTTACAAGAGCAGTAAACCTGGTGTAGGTTTCAGTGAGAGTCTCCTTTGGTTTTGCAAAGAAGAGTTCATACTGTCTAACAAGATTATTAATCCTGTTGTCAAGTGTGATTGTGGGTCCATCATAGACGGTACACAAAGTATCCCACATCTCCTTGGCAGTCTTCATCTTCTCAACCTATTTGAACACATCATCAGGTAGAGAGATGACCAGATTGTTTCTGGCCTTTGCATCAAGAGCCACCAGTCTTTTGTCTTCATCAGACCATTGAGCTTTTGCTTTCTCAAATGTTCTGATTTCAGGAGCAGCTCCTTCAACAGCAGGAGTTATTAGTTGTAACAGAGGTTGGCACATAGGGACCCTCCATTACAATCTCTGGTAGTTGCACATCCAGATTCTCTAAGTAGAGCATCATTCTGCACTTCCAACCAGAAAAGTTCTGATGATTGAACTTTGGAGGTTTGCCCATTGAGCCATTGTCATAGTATGAGGAACTTGCAGCACTGTTGTCCATGGAAACTTTGGGAGAATGAGAGATCTAGAATGACACACACTCTAAACTGCTCTGATACCAGTTGTAGGTCCCAAAAGATATCCCAAGTATATAGCTTTAAGCTGTAGAGGGGGGGTGAATACAGCACTTTAAAAACTACACACAATTTTCTCAATGTTTGTATGTATTATTAACAAATGTTAATTACAAACAAGCTTGAATGCGGAAAGGTTCAAGCTGAGATGACAGATACAACAGTATGTCTAACTAGTCTAAGACTGACTTAAACTAATTACAATGAATACACTCACTAAGAATCACTCACTGTGTTTACAAGACTCTGAGGAACAGCTTGAACAAGAACAGCTTAGACACTGAGCACTGTTTTATTCAAGCAGACTTGCATGCATGAAAGACACACTTTGAATGCACGTTCACTCTTAGTTTCAGCACTTAGCTTTTTTTGGCTTTTTCTTTCAATCCTTGGAAGTTTCTTTTTATACTCACTCAGAGGATCTAAGTGAAGCTTCTTCATTGGACGGAATGAAAAAGGGGAAGTCTTGTTGAAAAGACAACATAAACTTTTCTGCACTTTTCTGAAAAGCAGACTTGTCTTCATGTGGGCAGAACTTTTGTCTTTTCACTTTGTCTACTATTGTATTGCCTTTAACTAAATAAGGAATGTCAACTTTGAGTTTTTCTTCTTTGTAAAGGCCTATTTTGATATAAGAAAAAGGCCTGTCACCCTTTTTCAAATAACATTTTGTCTTCATGTAGCAGAACAGCTTGGTAGGCTGAGCAGTTCTGATTTCCACTTTGTCTTCGACTTTGTAAGCTGATTCTGTAGTCAAAAACAATACATGAGGACTTGGAAACATATTCCATAAAGTGTTTAGCCTGTTCACAAAGAACAGGTTCTGTTCACAAAGAACAGAACACTTGTAGACTGCCCAAGCTGCTCACCTGTATAGAGCAGCGTAGACAGTTTATGTTCAGCCTATTCAGCAGACTGAATAGCTTGGGCAAACTGTCTTTGTTGCAACACATGCAACACATAGGACAACTTTGGGCTGATATTGCAAATCATTTTCAGGTCTCAATAAGGCATATAACAGGCCTTAAATACAACCTTCAAATGCATCAACAGGTTTGATTAATAATCTCCCCCTCAGATGCAGAACAGGTTTGACTGATGCCTTTTTGTGCCTAACATAAACAATACCAACTACCACCTATACTCCTTTTTTTGATAGGTCCGAATAGTTCCATATGCAACGAACCGAAAGTGGAAGCTATAGAGTTACAAGTCTTTGACTTGTGTGACTTCTTGTGTTGTTTGCCTTTCTTGCACGATACACACTTGTCGTCGAACTGAAAACTCTTCATCGGGACACCTTGCACTAGTCCATGTTTAGTGATGTAGTTCATTTTCCTCAGGTGCAAGTGTGCCATGCGTCTGTGTCATAAAATGGATTCGGTCTCTGAAGCTTTGGATTGAAGACATATTGGTCCCATCGATGAATCCGATTTATTCATGTCTAGCATGTACAAATCATTCTTCCTTGGGGCTCTCATCAGTATCCACTCTTCAGGTACTTAAAATCCCGGTTTTAGAATTAACGCCTCAGTATCAAGTTTGATAGTCCCATTAGTGACCACTCCAGTACCAGTTAAATGTCCTCCTTTGTTTTCAGCGAATGATATGAATCCCCTGTTCCCTCCCTTGAAGTATGTGAGCAGACTTCTTTCCCAGTCATGTGCCTAGAGCAACCACTGTCGACGAACAACTTGTTGTTGAGACCTGTAGTTAGCTCCTGCACATTAAAGAAAAGAGGTTAGTTATCATGGGGAACCCAAGCCATGTCTGACTTGGTAATACCATTCTCATCCACATACGTGAACTCCTTCAAATACCCATCTCTCCTTTCAGGTGACTTGGGTGTTTGATTGAGAACCTGTTGTGGTGCAGAGTGATTTAAGTTCACTCTTGACCTTTGTGTAGGCATTTGCTGTTGAGCCCCTGAGTAGTTTCTATTGTATGGCATTTCAGATTGATATCCCTGGGCTCTACCTGGTGTCTTATGTCTTTGAGGAGTGTGAGACCTAGCTGGAGTGTAAGTTCTTCTAGGAGTTGTACTCCTATAAACTTGTTGAGGTCCTGACCTAGATTGATTAGGGACTCTCTTTGGTGAATTAGTCCTAACAATTTCATTTGTTCTAACCGACACAGGGAATTGTCTAACAGCAGTCTTTGGTGTGGCATTCACAATTTTCACAGTGTTTTGAGAACCACTTGTGCTTGCTAGACTCGGTGAGGGTTTATGTTGTTCAGGCTTTCCAACAATAGGTGTAGACTCTACCTTCTTATATGGACAGCTAGACGCAACATGTCTCCTTTCATGACATTTAAAACAAGACATCTTATCAATTGACTTCTTATGAGTGCCCTTTGACTTTGGTGTCTCACTAGTGTCATTTTCTTTCTTCTCAACTACCGTGACTACTTCCTCTTTCTGATTATTAACTTTAGGTTTTGCTTCTCCTAGAATTCTGTCACTAGAAGACCGCACAAACTTGAATTTCTTAATCGTAGCGTTATTATTAGTCACTTTAGTTGATTTATCCGTATCAGATTCAGATACAGTTTCAGCTGCTACCTCTGACTCGACTGGTTTATCAGTTTTATCCTGAGGCTGAGGCACATAATTATCGTTGAAAGGAGGAGGACTCTCTTGATAACCTAAACCTACATGATTCTTAGATTGACGTTGAGCATCTAAGATTTTCCTTAGATTTAATGAAGAGTTCCTAAACTTTTCTAACTTACTATTTAGCTCTGTAACTTTAACTCCTTAATCGTAAGTTCTTTGGTTAAAGCCTCAACATGCTCATACATCAATTCTATCCTGACACATTACTCACTTAATTTGTCTTTTAGAACAACAACATCTTGAGCATCTGCTTTCAGCTTATTCCTAAGATCTTCTTTAATATCTAGGAGACTAGCATTATCTAGATTTTAAGGATTCTATTTGAGCAGTTAAATTGTTATGTGTTTCTAGAACTAAATTCAATCTATCATTGGAAGTAGCACATAAAACACATAAATTACGGAATGTAGAAAAGTTCAGAATTACCCTTTTGTGATCCGATTCCACGTTCACCATTTGTGCGGCAAACTCCAGAATGGTCTGATTGTCTGATTTCTCCACCAACACAGGACTTGTATCACTCTGTTCATTGTCCTCTGTGACTTCCTCTGCTTCGTCATTCCCAGTCTTTGTCACTTCATCCATGAACGCTCTAGCTTTCGACTCAGGATGTGAACTCCAATCATACGTCCCATCAAGCTGTCTGTCCGATGATACGTTTGTTAACAGACCAGCGATGTTCGCTTGATTACCCGAACTACCAGATTGATATCTTCCCTGAGATTGATTCTGATAGTTTTCAACTTTGGGTCTTTGACATTTTCGTGCAAAATGACCTAATCCTTGGTAGTTATAACATTTGATCTTGGATTTGTCGAACCCAATCTTACTGTTGCCTACATTCAGATTTCTGCCTGTTCGCCTCATGAACCTTTTAACTCGCTAAGTAACCATGGCCAGTTTCCATTGAAGATCCATTTCCTCCAAATCATCAGGATCCACCTGATCATAGTCCTCTTCCCATAATGCAGGATCGTTTATTTTTCCTTGTACACAATTTCCATATGCTGTAACAAACGAAGACAAAAGATTCAGATGAGTTTCGGCTGATTGTGCACTCATAGGCATCTTTGTGTACTGTTGAGAAGTAGATGCCGAGTGAGTTAGTTTATCTTCCGGTTTAGAATACCCTAAGAGAGCCCGACTGCTTGTTTCTTCTACGTCCACTGGAATAGACGCTTCACCCGTGAAGAAAGCTGTAGCTGTTTTCAGTTCGCTCGCGACAGAAGGTTTTGACTTTCCAAATACATCTCTGGATCTTGGAATTGATCATATTCCCTCTCTTAGCAATAACTCCCTCGAGAGTAAGAGTTTCGAATTTTTCCTCATCATGCTTTATAAGCGCTGTGTACATCTCCCACTTCGCAGGTAAAGCATCAAGAAGTTTCTCTATCTTCTCAAATTCACGATACTCGACATCGTAATTATCCAACTCCGTCAGTAAATGGTAGAACCTTGTAATCGTCTCATCCAGCTTTTCGGTTTTCAATGCTTTGAAAATTTCGAACTGCTGTTTTAGCATCTCTGTCCTACCTTTACGAACCCTCGGGTTACCCTCACACCTCTTCTCGAGAGCATCCCATAGCTCTTTAGAAGTACGATGATTCCGTAAAGTGTGCAGAATCTCCTGAGGTAGTGCCTTGCGAATAATTGAAAAAGCTCTATCCTGGGCCTCATACAGTTTCTTGTCATCATCCTTCATCTTCTGATATGTCAAGACTCTCTAACGGCCCTCAAACTCCTGAGTAGGTGGAATGTATCCCTCATCGATATAGATCCACATTTGCATATCGTTGAAACGTGCAAAGTCAGCAAACCTATCCTTCCACCAGTAGTAATCTTCCAACCTCATCAGTTTTGGCGGGAAATTTGCCTTGCCAACCTCGTGATCCATTTCGATGAACTTTTGCAAACTGGTCATGCTTTCCAAATTTTTTGTTATTCGAACTTAGGAAATTTAATTTAAAATTAATTTAAAATAAACCCTTTCGAACTTAGGTAAGTTCGAACTCAACAAATTCGAAAGACTGATAAGTTTGAGGTTTCTGACAAGTTCGAAGTTTGAAAAATTCGAATGCTAGCAAGTTCAAATCTCAGCCAAATTCGAATGAAACCCTAAAACAAGTTTGTGAGGAGCGTATTTTCTGACAAGTTCGAATTTTCAGACGAACTCGAACAAACCCTAATACACCCTATGTTCGAGCGTCGCAAGTTCGAAAAACGGCCAAAAGTTTGATTTTTTTCAAAGTTTCAGTTTAAACCAAAGTTTTTAGGATTAAAAATTATGATTTTGACTAAAATGATGAACTAATGTGAACTTTTCTCCGTTATCTTGCTTGTATAACTCGAAAAACTAACAAAATTTGTGATTTTTCCGTCCAAAAATGCCAAGAAACCAAGAATGTTGATTATGAATACGAATAAACACAACGAACACCCTTATGGCTCTGATACCACTTGTAAGGTCGCCTACCTATGGATCCTATCTTGACGCGACACCGTCCAACGAGTGCGGAATCCTCGTTAGCGGTTTGACGGATAGATCACACACACAAAACACGAAGACACAAACTAGAACGCCCCGACACGTGATTCTCTCCAAGAAAACACCTAAAACCTCTGAAAGTTCGTAATCGCCTCCAAAGCCTTAATTCTGCAAAAGTTGTTAATCAAAACGGATTAACACTTAATTATAACCCTCAGATTCGAACTTGCCTTGTTCTAGAACTTATGTTTGAACTTACCTTTGAACTTATGTTTGAACTTATCTTTGAACTTATGTTTGAACTTATTGTAAAACATCAATTACAAGTAAGTTCGAACATATATACAATCAATAACAAACATATATCAGCCATATAACAAACATATATGAAACATGTATTAATATGCAATTACGAACAAATTGACTATTACAAAATATCGTCTACACATTGACTGCTATCGTCACACCGGATGCACTAACAAGTGGTTATACTAGTAATCCTAGTTCGCATCATTGGCAAGCATTAAATCGAGTATTCAAGTATTTGAAAGGAACCATGAATTTTGGTTTGACATATAGTGGATATCATTCGGTTATAAGTGTATATTCAGATGTTAGTTGGATTACAAATTTAGAATATCACTCCTCAACAAGTGGTTGGGCATTTCTTCTTGGAGGAGGTGCTATTTCTTGGGCATCAAAGAAGCAGAATTGTAATACAAACTCAACAATGGAGTCTGAATTTGTGGCATTAGCTACTGCTGAAAAAGAAGCTGAGAGGCTAAGGTATTTGATGTATGAAATTCCATTATGGCCTAAACCGATTTCTCCTAATTCTATCAGGCGTGATAGTGTTGTCACCTTGGCTAAGCCTTATAGTCAAGTGTATAATGGGAAGTCTACACACTTAGGTGTTAGACATAGTATGATTCGTGATATAATCATGAATGGAGTGATATCGGTAGAGTTTGTGAAAACTCAGCTGAATTTAGCCGATCATCTAACCAAAGGGTTAGCTCGAAATCTTGTGCACAAGGCGGCTGTAGGGATGGGTTTAAAGTCCACCTAAATCTTTGATATTAAAATACCGAATTCCCATCTAATGTAATATTAGATGAATAATTCAATGAGGAAAGCTTGATAGTTTAAGGTTCGAACAGATTAACGATTTCATCCCAAGCTATGTGTTTTGATCTGCAAGTAAAGGAGGTTGAAATTTATATTTCTTAATAGTTCTCTTGATAAATTGCATTTTGTAGTTGCAAGAATAAGAGAATTACCTATATAAGCGTGAAGTTTAGCTGCTTCAAGAAGTTTAGGACTTAGCTTTGATATACTTATTAAAGGATAGGACACAGGCTAGTAAAACATAGTGTCAAGTTAGAACATGAAAGTGTAACCTGATGTGTACTATTTTCATGTATTCAAAATGAATAGAAAGGGTTCAATCCTTAAGAGACACCCTGATATTCGAATATTTGAATTTGTAATATAATAATATGAAATTCAGTCGTCACGGATTTCATTTATGCATCAGTTTGTTTGTTATGATTTTGATTTATGTTAATTAAGATGTGTATGGGGGAGGTTTGTTGGTGATTTTGTCACCATTACGATTTAAGTGTAATGGGATAAACTTGTTTGACCAAAATAATCTTAATTAAATATTGAACGAGTTAGGATGGTGTGAAGTGCACACTTGTTCAGGATTATTTACGATTAATTATCGTTTTTGGCGGTTCCCGCCAAATAAACTTGCGCCGTTTTTCGGTCATTTGTGTAACACAAAATTCAGGGGAATTCTCCACATTGGTCGTTCAAATCTTTTCAGTTTTATCCGACTGTAATTTTTGAGAGTACCATCGAAATACTTCAATCTGAAAGTGTTCTTCACGACTCTCAGATTTCCAAGTATTTGAAACCCTCCAAAATCTACAGGAATTATTAGTTGAGTTTATTGGGATTTCCTTATTTAAATTAGATTTAATTTTACTTTTGAAATAAAATAACTTTTGTTTTCCTAAACTACTCTTAACACTAGTACCAAAATGGGCTTTGGTCACACATGCTTGAAATCAAATAGTCACACATTAGAATACTTGTGTGACTAAAGATACGAAACTAAAATTCACGTCATTCTTTTAGTCACATCTGAACTCCAATCGTGTGACCAATCTGAAATGTATTGCCACACAATTCGAACATTTATGTGACTAAAGGGATTTGGTGTTTTTTTTTGCTGATTAAGTTCGAAGCATTAGTCACGTTACACACATAAAATGTGACAAAACGGCGTCACACAGTTAAACAGTGTGACCAAATGCCACTATATGGTCACATGAAGTAATTTGTTATGTGACTAAATCATGAACTCGAGTTTGTCACACACGATTTCAGTGTAGCCAAAAGCAGATAATATATGGTCACATAAATTAGTATGTGTGTCTAATGTGTAGTGTGTGTTAGAATGTCATAATCTAATACGTAATAGTCACATTGAGTGCCATTTTGTGTGACTAAATCATATGCCACTATATGGTCACTTGAATAATTTTTAGGTGACCAAATCATATTTTACTATATGTTCACATGAAGTAATTATCTTAGGGGGAGATTTTTAATCAGATCTGTTGATGCACTTGAAGGTATAATTTAAGGCCTGTTAATGCCTTATTGAAACCTAAAAAGTGATTTGCAATATAAGTAAAAGTTGTTTATCCTGTTGCATTTGTTGCAACAAAGGCATATTGCCCAAGCTGTGCATTCTGTCAAACAGGCTGGACATAAACTATCTAAGCTGCTCTATCCTGTTGAGCAGCTTTGACAAATTCTAAGGGGGCGTTTGGTTTGCAGATTTTGTTCTCTGGGATTTGCATTTTGTCAAAGGATTTGCATTATGCAGCATTTGCATTTGTCAGGATTTTGTCAATGATTCTGCATTATCTTATAGAAAAAATTTACAAATCTGAAGAATGCAAGGTAACTGGGATTTAAAATCCTAGGGGGGAGGCTGGGTTTTTAAATAACAAAGAATGAAGGGATTTAAGAAATCCTGGGATATTAAATCCTTACTGAAATCTGCGAACCAAACACAATATTTTAAATGCAAATCCCAGGAAATCCCATGAAATCTGCGAACCAAACGCGCTGTAAGTGTTCTTTGTGAACAGAACCTGTTCTTTGTGAACAAGCTAAACAATTTATGGAATATGTTTCCATGTCCTCATATATTGTTTTGGACTACAAGTTCAGTTACAAAGTTTAAGACAAAGTGGAAAAACAGAATCTGCAAAAGTTGCCTACGCTGTTCTATTACATGAAGACAAAGTCGATATCTGAAATGGGTGACAAACCATTTCTTATATCAAAATGGCCTTAACAGAAGATGAAAGATTCAAAGTTGACATTCCTCTGTTGGTTAAAGCCTTCTACAACAGAGACAAAAAGAAAAAGACAAAGATTCTGCCATGTAAAGACAAGTATGCTTTATCAGAATATGCAGAAAAGTTGTTTTGTCTTTTTTAGAAAGACATCCCACTATCTCCTTGACCAATGAGAAAGCTTCACTGAGATTCTCAGTGAGAGTATAAAAGGAAGCTTCTAAGGAATGAGAGAAAAACCAAGAGTGAGAAATTCAGATCGTGCATAGAAGTGTGTTTTTAATGCATGCAAGTCTGCTTGAATAAAACAGTAACGTGTGTCCAAGCTATTCTTATTTAAGCTGTCCATCTGTGTCTTGTAAACACTGAGTTCTTCTTAGTGAGTGTATTCATTGTACCTAGTTTGAGTGTGTCTTAGACTAGTTAAACATCTGTTGTAGCTTTCATCTCAGCTTGAACCATTCCATAGTTCAAGCTTGTTTGTAATTAACACATGTTGATAATATACACAAACATTGAGAAAAGAGTGTTGAGTTTTAATTTGCTGTATTCACCCCCCTCTACAGCTTAGAACAACATTCTAGGGAAACCTTTTAGGACCTACAACTGGTATCCGAGCAGATAGAGTGTGTGTTAACTCTAGACCTCTCATTCTCCCTATTTTCCCATGGACAACAATGCTGCCAGCTCTTCCTCCTACTATGACAATGGTTCAATGGCCAAACCCCCCAAGTTCAATCATCAGATCTTCTCTGGTTGGAAGTGCAGAATGATTCTCTACTTAGAGAATTGGATGTACTACTGCCAGAGATAGTAATGGAAGGTCCCTATGTCCAACTTCTGTTACTACTATCACTTCTGCTGCTGAAGGAGCTGTTCCTGAGATCAGAACCTTTGAAAAGGCAAAAGCTCAATGGTCTGATGAAGACAAAAGGCTGGTTGCTCTTGATTTCTCTTTCTAATGATGTGTTCAAACAGGTTGAGTAAATGAAGACTGCAAAGGAGATGTGGGATAATTTATGTACCGTATATGATGGTCCCATTATCACACTGGATAACAGGATCAACAATTTTGTTAGACAGTATGAACTCTTCTTTGCAAAGCCAAAGGAGTCTCTCACAAAACCTATACCAGATTTACTAATCTAATCAATGATCTCAAAGCTGTTGGGATCACCAAGGATAGCCTAACTCTGGTAAATAAGTTTTTCGACATTCTGCCTGAGGAATGTAATTATTTTTCTACTATCCTAAGAAACTCAGGCACCATTAAAGGTATGGGTCTTGTAAATTTGTATGGATCCTTACTAAATGATGAGCAGTCAAGGCAACAGAATAGAAATGCCTTGGAGATGTCCAAAAGAGGTGCTGTCTTCGTGGCCAGCGTGAGACAACCTGCTGGTCAGATGTGTGATGTGTTCACACAACCTGATCAACAAGCTGATGATGAAATGGAAGAGGTGTCTGAGGAAGAAGACTGTGAAGATCTTGCTGAATTAGATGACGAGCAAATGATTGCAATGCTTATCAGAAAATTCAATAAGAAGAGGTTTGGTGGAAAAATGCTGCAAAAGAAGTCAGGTGCCATAAAAAAGAAGGCCTTTGACAAAACTAACGCTGAGTGCTTTAAATGTGGCAAAACAGGCCATATAGCTGCTGACTGTTTTTCCAAAGCTGTTGGCTCATCATCCAAACCATACAAGACAAACAAGGACGATGGCTACAGAGCTTGGAGAACTGGAACCCAACAATGATGTATAATGTACAAAATTTATGGATTACAATTCTGATGAAAAAGTTAAAATGTTTGAATACTTGCTTGTTGATCTAAAAGCTGCTATTGAGAAGCATAATGTTTTGTTGTCTGAAATCTCCAAGCTGAAAACTGATCTTGAAATAAAAACTAGTAAATTAGATAGCTTCCATAAGTTGGAAACTGAACTTGATGAATTAAAACACAGCAATTCCATTTTACAAGAAGAAAAGAGAGAGACAAACACAAAGCATGCCAAGCTTCAAAAGATTGTTGACTCTTGGTGCCAATCTGCACAAAAAGTCAATCATTGTATCAGTCAACAGATCCCTGCTCAAATCCAAGCCTATCTTGGAAGGGATCTTGACAAAGCAGCTTCAATTGTTGAGATAAATAATCTGGAAAAGGACTTATCCACTGTTGGTGAGCTTCCAAGTACTTTCATCCAAAAAGTAAATGGTAAGCTAGTCTCAACAAATAGGTTTGTCAGGCCTCAAAACACTGACAGCTTGTGTGAAAAAGCTCTAAAAACTGATTATGGAATGTGCTCTCCATCAAATCAGTCTGCTAAGTGCTCAGCTCGTTCACACAAGCAAAAGAAGGGAAACAAGCTCAAGCTGCAGCTTTGGACACTAAACCTGTTAACAAGACAGGTTCTGGATCTAAATTTGATGGTAAGAGACATCTTAACCCTTTTGATGCTGAACAATTTGAGAAAAAGTTTTCAAAAGGTAAGCAGCCTGCTTTTAACAGGGGTAAGTCTCATGTTAAAAATAAATCTGCTGTGATTTCAAATAAGTTATTAAATCATAGTGGAAAACTGGTTATAAATGAAGGAATCACATCTAACTGCTATGAAAAGAATTTTCAGATACCTTAAGGATACACCAGGTTTGGGTCTTTGGTATCCCAAAAACTCAAGTCTTAAACTAACAGGTTATTCAGATTCTGATTTTGCAGGCTGCAGGTTAGATAGGAAAAGCACAACAGGTGGATGTCAACTCCTTGGTGGTAAGTTGATCAGTTGGTGTAGCAAGAAGCAGAACTTAGTTTCTACTTCTACTGCAGAAGCTGAGTATATTGCTGCTAGAAGCTATTGTGGGCAGATTCTATAGATGCAGCATCAGCTTTTAGACTATGGGCTTGTATATAGGAAGACTTCTATTCTGTGTGATAATACAAGTGCCATAGCTATTTCCAAAAATCTAGTGTTTCATTCCAGAAGAAAGCATATAGAAGTCAGACACCACTTTATCAGAGACCACATCCAGAAAGGTAATGTAGAGGTAAGTTTTATTTCCACAGATGAACAGCTTGCAGAGATTTTCACCAAGTCTCTTGATGAAAACAGGTTTAATTACCTTGTAAGAAAGCTGAGCATGTTAAATAAAAGTGACTAAGTGTCATTGATGCAATAAGAGATCGTATGTCTCAAACTGCACAAGTTTCTCAAAACAGCTTAGACATAACAGACACTGCATGTTCTATACTTAGCCAATTTCTGAAAACTTGGAAAACTTGGACATATAACAGGTTTGAAAAAATAAGTTTTAACCTGTTCTGTTGAACAAACTGTAAGGTCTGCACACAACGGATCTATCTCGACACGACACCTTCCAACGAGTGTGGAATCCTCGTTAGCGGCTTGACGGTAAGATCACACACACCGAAACACAGAGACTACCACGGTGATAGATGAACAACTAGAACGCCCCAACACAATGATTCTCTCCGAACGAAACTCTCTAATAACTTGCAAGTTCGAGATCGCCTCTTGCAAATCCTCTGATGAATTCTGCAAAAGTCTGATAATTAATAGAATTAACCCTTAATAATACTAAGAGATTCGAGTTTGTCTAGGACAAATTCGAATATGGCCCAAGGCCTATTCGAATTTGTCCTCAATGACAAATTCGAATATACCCTAAATTCGAACCTCACATATCAAACTTATGTTTGAACTTATGTTTTATCTTAAGTTTGAATTCATCTTTGAACTTTATGATTGAACTTCTTGTAATACATTACACCAAGTTCAAACATACAAACAATCAATATCAAACACACATAATCAAACATTTGTTAATATTCAATATCAAGTAGATAGACTTTTACAAAATGCTATCTATACTTAGACTGCTATCGTCACACAGGATGTACTAACAGACTCCCCCTTGACGATAGCTTCTAACTATTTACATTTTGACTAAGTACTAAGATCTATTAAAGATGCTTCCTTCATAAAGACCCTGTTCTACACAAACCTTGACTACATTCTGATACTTTTTCGCTTCAGACTCCATATGCGCATCACACGAGATTTTATGAACATGAAGACCATCTTTGGACAGGTTCATCAGGTGCAACGGATCATACACTCTTAGAATCACCTTTTCTTCGAGGTCTTCCATTACTGCTTCACCTGTCTTACTTTTAACATACCACCAGTTGAGGTTTCCTAACACATTTTGTGGCATAGGCTTCAGAGGGACTTTCTTTAAGCATCTAACTGGCTTGTAATGTATCTTCATCCATGGCCTACCAGTTAGAGGATCAATTCTTGTATGGACCATAACTCTTTTGCCTATTCGTGGGTTTAGCCTTTCAAACTTCCTAGACCTCCCTTCCCTTATGATAATCTTGGCAATTATTTCAGCATAGGGATCGTCTCCGATATTAACTAGCCCATTCCACGCTAACGCCTTTATCTCAACTTTTGGCAGTGAATTGAAGTCTTTCAATCTTCTCCTTAGATACTGAAGGCCATCCTTTCTCTTAATGATAAACAGCTGCAGTTCTCGATCAAAGAACCAACTAAGTATACTCCCGGACAGCTTTCCAGCACTTGGCACAATCATCTTTTCCTTCAATTCCATAGCCTTCTTTTCTACCCTAAACCATAACTTTTTCAGTTCTTCAACAGTCAGCTCCCTGACAGGCTCATGAACTTGTGATTCAACATTTAAAGCGACTTTAACGACTTCTATGTCAATCACGTTTTGATCCACCGTTACATACGTATCAGTGATGGGAGGTTGCTGAATAACGATTTCATCAGCTTCATCTTCCTCATCACCCAATACCACATCATCAGATTTCCATTCAGGAACGTAATATGGCACAAAATCCCCTTCCTCCAACTCTTCAATCTTATCCTCAAAATCAAACTCTATCTCTTCTTCCTCAATATCCAATAGAGCGTCTATCATATCACTCTCAATGGCCTTTGAGGAACTAGCCTCACCTCCTTCAGCTCCCGACTGACTCGGCTTCCCCTGAACTTCAGCATGCTGAGTAGAAGAAAAATCTACTGTCTCATTATCTTTTTGTGCATCGGGATCATTGCCGTCTTCGTCTTCTCTTCTCAACTCTTCAACACCTTTGCAACTGGTCTCCCCCTGAGCCTTTAGATTTTTCATTAGTTTCTCGGTGATTCCTGCATAAAGACCCTGTTCTACACAAACCTTGACTACATTCTGATACCTTTTCGCTTCAGACTCCATATGCGCATCACACGGGATTTTATGAACATGAAGATCATCTTTGGACAGGTTGACCAGGTGCAACGGATCATACACTCTTAAAATCACCATTTCTTCTAGGTCTTCCATTACTGCTTCACCTGTCTCACTTTCAACATACCACCAGTTGAGGTTTCCTAACTCATTTTGTGGCATAGGCTTCAGAGGGACTTTCTATAAGCATCTAACTAGCTTGTAATGTATCTTCATCCATGGCCTACCAGTTAGAGGATCAATTCTTGTATGGTCCATAACTCTTTTGCCTATTCGTGGGTTTAGCCTTTCAAACTTCCTAGACCTCCCTTCCCTTCTGATAATCATGGTAATTATTTCAGCATAGGGATCGTCTCCGATATTAACTAGCTCTTTCCACGCTAACGCCTTTATCTCAACTTTTGGCAGTGATATGAAGTCTTTCAATCTTCTCCTTAGATACTGAAGGCCATCCTTTCTCTTAATGATAAACAGCTGCGGTTCTCGATCAAAGAACCAGCTAAGTATACTCCCGGACAGCTTTCCGGCACTTGGCACAATCATCTTTTCCTTCAATTCCATAGCCTTCTTTTCTGCCCTGAACCATAACATTTTCTGTTCTTCAACAGTCAGCTCCCTGACAGGCTCTTCAACTTGTGATTCAACATTTAAAGCGGCTTTAACAACTTCTATGTCAATGACGTTTTGTTCCACTGTTACATACGTATCAGTGATGGGATGTTGCTGATTAACGATTTCATCAGCTTAATCTTCCTCATCACCTAATACCTCATCATCAGATTTCCATTCTGGAACGTCTTCTGGCACAAAATCCCCTTCATCCAACTCTTCAATCTCATCCCCAAAATCAAACTCTATCTCTTCTTCCTCAATATCCATTACAGCATCTATTATCTCACTCTCAATGGCATTTGAGGAACTAGCCTCACCTCCTTCAGCTCCCGACTGACTTGGCTTCCCCTGAACTTCAGCATGCTGAGCAGAAGAAAAATATACTGGCACATTATCTTATTGTGGATCGGGATCATTGCCGTCTTCGTCTTCTCTTCTCAACTCTTCAACATCTCTGCAACTGGTCTCCCCCTGAGCCTTTAGATTTTTCATTAGTTGCTCGATGCTTCCTGCATAAAGACCCTGTTCTGCACAAACCTTGACTACATTCTGATACTTTTTCGCTTCAGACTCCATATGCGCATCACACGAGATTTTATGAACATGAAGTACATGAAGATCATCTTTGGACATGTTGACCAGGTGCAACGGATCATACACTCTTAGAATCACCTTTTCTTGGAGGTCTTCTATTACTGCTTCACCTGTCTCACTTTCAACATACCACCAGTTGAGGTTCCTAACACATTTTGTGGCATAGGCTTCAGAGGGACTTTCTTTAAGCATCTAACTGGCTTGTAATGTATCTTCATCCATGGCCTACCAGTTAGAGGATCAATTCTTGTATGGTCCATAACTCTTTTGCCGATTCGTGGGTTTAGCCTTTCAAACTTCCTAGACCTCCGTTCCCTTCTGATAATCTTGGAAATTATTTCAGCTTAGGGATCGTCTCCGATATTAACTAGCTCTTTCCACGCTAACGCCTTTATCTCATCTTTTGGTAGTGAATTGAAGTCTTTCAATCTTCTCCTTAGATACTGAAGGCCATCCTTTCTCTTAATGATAAACAACTGTAGTTCTCGATCAAAGAACCAGCTAAGTATACTCCCGGATAGCTTTCCAGCACTTGGCACAATCATCTTTTCATTCAATTCAATAGCCTTCTTTTCTGCCCTAAACCATAACTTTTTCTGTTCTTCAACAGTCAGCTCCATGACAGGCTCTTCAACTTGTGATTCAACATTTAAAGCGGCTTTAACAACTTCTATGTCAATCACGTTTTGTTCCACCGTTACATACGTATCAGTGATGGGATGTTGCTGAATAACGATTTCATCAGCTTCATCTTCCTCATCACCTAATACCTCATCATCAGATTTCCATTCAGGAACGTCCTCTGGCACAAAATCCCCTTCCTCCAACTCTTCAATCTCATCCTCAAAATCAAACTCTATCTCTTCTTCTTAAATATCCATTAGTGCATCTATCATCTCACTCTCAATGGCATTTGAGGAACTAGCCTCACCTCCTTCAGCTCCCAACTGACTCGGCTTCCCCTGAACTTCAGCATGCTGAGCAGAAGAAAAATATACTGGCTCATTATCTTTTTGTGCATCGGGATCATTGCCGTCTTCATCTTCTCTTCTCAACTCTTCAACATCTCTGCAACTGGTCTCCCCCTGAGCCTTTAGATTTTTCATTAGTTGCTCGATGCTTACTGCATAAAGACCCTGTTCTACACAAACCTTGACTACATTCTGATACTTTTTCGCTTCAGACTCCATATGTGCATCACACGAGATTTTATGAACATGAAGTACATGAAGATCATCTTTGGACAGGTTGACCAGGTGCAACGGATCATACACTCTTAGAATCACATTTTCTTGGAGGTCTTCCATTACTGCTTCACCTGTCTCACTTTCAACATACCACCAGTTGAGGTTTCCTAACACATTTTGTGGCATAGGCTTCAGAGGGACTTTCTTTAAGCATCTAACTGGCTTGTAATGTATCTTCATCCATGGCCTACCAGTTAGAGGATCAATTCTTGTATGGTCCATAACTCTTTTGCCTATTCGTGGGTTTAGCCTTTTAAACTTCCTAGACCTCCCTTCCCTTCTGATAATCTTGGCAATTATTTCAGCATAGGGATCGTCTCTGATATTAACTAGCCCTTTCCACGCTAACGCCTTTATCTCAACTTTTAGCAGTGAATTGAAGTCTTTCAATCTTCTCCATAGATACCGAAGGCCATCCTTTCTCTTAATGATAAACAGCTGCAGTTCTCGATCAAAGAACCAGCTAAGTATACTCCCGGACAACTTTCTAGCACTTGGCACAATCATCTTTTCCTTCAATTCCATAGCCTTCTTTTATGCCGTGAACCATAACTTTTTCTGTTATTCAACAGTTAGCTCCCTGACAGGCTCTTCAAATTGTGATTCAACATTTAAAGCGGTATTAATAGCTTCTATGTCAATCACGTTTTGTTCCACCGTTACATACGTATCAGTGATGGGATGTTGCTGAATAACTATTTAATCAGCTTCATCTTCCTCATCACCCAATACCTCATCATCAGATTTCCATTCAGGAACGTCCTCTGGCACAAAATCCCCTTCATCCTACTCTTCAATCTCATCCTCAAAATCAAACTCTGTCTCTTCTTCCTCAATATCCATTAGAACGTCCATCATCTCACTCTCAATGGCCTTTGAGGAACTAGCCTCACCTCCTTCAGCTCCCGACTGACTCGGCTTCCCCTAAACTTCAGCATGCTGAGCAGAAGAAAAACCTACTAGCTCACTATCTTTTTGTGCATCGTGATCATTGCCGTCTTCGTCTTCTCTTCCCAACTCTTCGACATCTCTATAACTGGTCTCTCCCTGAGCCTTTAGATTTTTCATTAGTTGCTCGATGAGGGACCTCATTGTTCTGAGCTCTGCAGCCTGATCAGCGACAAATGTCTTCAATTCAATATTTTCTTTATCAATTTTTGCGTTATGCTCTTGAAGCTCGCTGACGCCCCAACACAATGATTCTCTCTGAACGAAACTCTCTGATAACTTGCAAGTTCGAGATCGCATCTTGCTAATCCTCTGATGAATTCTGAAAAAGTCTGATAATTAATCGAATTAACCCTTAATTATACTAACAGATTCGAGTTTGTCTAGGACAAATTCGAATCTGGCCCAAGGCCTATTCGAATTTGTCCTCAATGACAAATTCGAATTTACCCTAAATTCGAATCTCACATATCAAACTTATGTTTGAACTTATGTTTTATCTTAAGTTTGAATTCATCTTTGAACTTTATGTTTGAACTTCTTGTAATACATTACACAAAGTTCAAACATACAAACAATCAATATCAAACACACATAATCAAACATATATCAAACATTTGTTAATATTCAATATCAAGTAGATTGACTTTTACAAAATGCTATTTATACTTAGACTTCTATCGTCACACAGGATGTACTAACACAAACCTCCAACCTGCTCACTCTCTCAATCTGTCATACAAGACATTGTCTTGTAACCTGATCTGCTATTAAACAGATGCTGTTCTCATATAGCTGCACAGGTTGAATAAACAGCTTGTGATGAAACTTGCTCCTCACAGGTTTGAACAATAGCTTAGAACATCGGTTTTTACGTTTCTACATACTTAAGTTACTTAAAATATGTATTTATTTAACTTAATTACCTACGGATAATGTTTGTTAACGTGTGTTAGTGAATAAAAAGGTTCAAGTGGTCTGACAACCATTCTGACATGGCAAACCGTTTTATTTTCCGTTCAAGAACATTTCAAATCAACAACCCAAACCTTTCTCTCTCCTACACACTCACATTCAAATCCTATAAATACCTTCTTTCACTGTTTCATCTTCTTCTTCTCTACTACTTCCATAACCACCTGAAAAACCCTAAATTGACTAAGTGTCCAGTATCCTTCATTCCACTACTCTCAAATGGCTCACCAAAACAACCCTTTGCTTCCAGTATTCGTCGGTAATGATGTTGAAAAACATCCCTCAGTCACCACGATGCTCACATTGAAACCCACTAACTATCTTGCCAACCTAACCATTCCCAAAAACAACGTGGGTAAAGGTTATGAAAACATCATGGAGTTTCTGAAAGTTCAGCCCATGCACTATGCTATGACTGCATCTCTTAGTGTCCTGTATCAGGAGATGGTGTGTGAGTTTTGGTATACATGTGCCTATAATCCATCAACCAAAACCATCAGGGGAACCGTCCTCAATGGGACTCAGACCACTAAGATAACCACTACCTCTTCTCAGGGAAGTCCTTCATCTTCTTGTTGCTGAAAAATATGACAAGCCACAGCCTGAGAATGATCATATGGGAAAACTTCTAGGCTTTTGTGGTATAGCAGAACCCAAAGTTGGAGCCACTCTGTTCAGAAGGGAACTATCACCTACATACAGCTTCCTATTTGCCTCAGTGCTGATGTGCTTTAGCAGCAAGGTTGGTGCATTTGACCAGCTTAGCAGAGATGAAATCCCCATAGTCCTACAGCTTGTGGGTGGGACTACTCTGAAAATGTCTCGTTAGATTTTCGTGAATCTGAGGAAATTGGTACAACAAGAAACTCGCCTAGCTACTGTCAGATATCCAAGGTTTCTGAGCCTCATATTCAGACATGTTTGTGGTGAGCAACTCTACAACTCTCAGCCCCTGTTAATTACTGTTGCATTCCCTGTCATTGGGAATAGAGTATTTTACACTCCGGTGCTTCCAAATGAACATCCTCTATCAACACCAATGAGGAGGTTACTTGGTTTGGTGGAAGGACCCTCTGCTGTGAGGGTGGATCCAGTGGTTGCTCCCAAAGGAAAATCCAAATCCAGGCCTAAGGTGGTCAAAAGAGGCCTGGAATTGACTGAAGCTGAGCCTGCCCTCAAGAAGGCTAAAACAGTTAAGTCAAAGTTTGCCCCATCAGCCTCAGTGGCTGAGGGGGAACATACTTCTCACCCAGGTTCATTCGTTGAACCTGAAGCCTATGTGGCTAGTGCCTCTGTGGCACCTGAGACCATGGAATAGGTTAACCCCCCCTGTTTCTGACCCAGTCTCAGCACCAATCCATACACAACTCCCTGCTACTTCTCCTCAATCCCCCACAATGTCACAATATTCAAGAAGAAAATCTTTAGCTAGGAAGAAACCATCATCCCAAACCAGCCCCTCTGACCCCTCTCAACAGGAGTCAGTTTAAAAAGAAGCAACCCATGCTGCCTCTCCTATTTTGGGAGAAGGTTCAGCACCTTTGGAGCAGGCTTCACTCCAACATGAGTCAACCTAGAGTCAGTCTAGACCCTCTGGTTCCTTCCAACAGGAACCAGTTGTACAAATGGAGACTACCACATCCACTATCCTAGCCTCCCAACTGGTTGAGGATATTGAAAGGTAGGAGTTCACTCCACTCCATACTGAGTCCACACAGTCTCCACCTCATACTTCTCTTACACCTACTGAGTCTGCACGAGGTGTCAAAGCTGTTGGAACAGACCACACAGCAGATCAGCCTTAAACTTCTGTTGCTAGTGATGCAACTGCTGTACACCCAACAACTGTTGAAGGACCCTCATCACAAGCTTATGAGCCTGAGGGATTGGACCATCCCTCTGGTGAGGCTGTTCCCCAAGTGCACATTCCATCAGCAGGTTTCACCATTGCTGATGTTTAAATGCACATCCCCTATCCCCATGAAGAGGTACCTACAAACCAAGGTACTGCTAAGGGAACCTCCCCAGGTCTTAATGAAGGTGTTGCAACATAAGAAGCATCTGAAAGGCCACCAACCTCTACCTCCTCTCCTAAAGATGCAGATATAGACACTGCTGAAGGATCTCTTGACCCTTCCAAGTTGGGCCATATCACATATGCCCAGGCTATGGAACTACTCTCTAAAGTCTCCTTGCCTTCCCTCACAAATCCTTAAACATTGGCCTCATCCTCATCCCATTCTCATTCTTCGCCATCAAACCAATCCAAACAATCCACACACACTCCTCCATCCCCTAAAGATCTTCCTTTGAAGGAACAACTATCTTTGTTGACCAACAAAATTGGTTCTTTAGAAAATTCCATGACCTCCCTACCTTATATAATCTCAGACTCTGTGTCTGCACAGCTTAAGAGATTTTTTGATTCGTTCAAAACTTCCTTTCCAACCCCTCCTTCTCAAGCTGATCAATCCTCACAGCTGCTTGCACTCACTGCACAGCTGCAAACACTCTCCACTACCCTCTCTACAATTTTGTCTACTCAACAGGACTCTGTGTCCTCTCTGGCAGCTATCTCCCAACAGTTGTCATCTCTCCTTAACAATTGCACAAATACTCTCCCTTCAACGTTGGCCAGCTTGAATACTTTAGTAGTCTCACTGTCAAATTCTGTGTCATCAAACCTTGATGATATGCAAGATTCTCTTGAATTAAGTCTTGCACAACTTCAAAGTTTGTTGTTCACAGCTTCGGACAGGCAAGCCCTCTCTCAGCTCTCAACTCTTGCTACTTCCCAATCTGCCTCTTTTCGAACCTGTCTTGCCTAATTTGCAGAGGTAAAGGAAAACTTGGCTTTCTTAGTGCATAGCCTTGTTGGATCCAAACCTGTTGCCCAGCCTGCTGAATTCGTTTCTTCAGGCAGACCCATTGTTGAAGGCTATATGTCATCTCCTTCAAAGGGGGAGAAGATATCTGCCTCAAAGACCAAGTCTAAGGGGGAGAAATGTTCATCCCCCTCTAAGGAGAAATCAGCATCAGTGGGACAAGCAGCAAGTGTTTCATAAATAGGTCCTACTATGGATGTCTCCAAAACAATAGAAGATCTCCAAGCCCTGCACCATCTAAGGGGGAGGAATCTATTCCTGGTGACAGGCCAAGAAGAAGGAGACATCTAATACTAGAGCAAACATAAGAAGAAGAGGAAGAGGAACCTGAAGCTGTTCTAACCACAACAGCTAAAGGAAAGAAGAAAGCCTCAGTGGACCCTGACTACCTCAAGACTGCTCAACTAAAGTTTGACAAGGCTAGAGCCAAACAAATGGGTGTTCCTATGGAAACCTATTATGAATTCAAAGAAGATTAGCTTCGAGCCTTTGAAAAGATAAAGAAAGATGAAGCCTTTGCATACAAGGAGGCAAGAAAAATTAAAATGCCTTCCTTGGATGTTCAGAGGAAACTGCTAGAGGCTGCCAAAGAGTCAGTGGCTGAGAAGGAAGGCGAAAAAGAACAGGTTGCTCAGGTCTCTGTGACCAAGTCTAAGCCAACATCCTCCTCTGCAAGAGCCCAGATTCACTTTGATAACCTGGCAAGGAAAAAGTTCTTTGACGTTGCAAACAGAAGGCTTGCCAATGAGACAATTGTGAAAGCTGTTCCCATTTCAATGAAAGGCAAACAATGGAAACTACAGATAACTAGAATGGGTGCTGAAGGTCCAGAACTGGAAGCATATGAACACACTGATGTTGCTCAAATGGGATTCAGAGAATGGGTGGAATTGGCAGTTGCCCTGAGCCAGTCTAAGTCTGAAGCTGCCAAGACTGTCAGGGCATATGTCAAAACGTTAATGGAGAGAGTGAAAAATCTTGGCCTGATTAAAGAAGAACAAATCAAGGGTACCTCAGTGGTTGAACCCAAGATAAAGGTCAGGAGAAGGAGAAAGGATACTGAGCTGGAAGAACTCCTCATAGTGATTGAGCAAGGTGATATAGCTGTTGAAATCAAAGGAGTAGATCTCAGCCTGCCCAGAGGAGTGGAACATGAGGAAGACAAGCTGATAGAGGAACCTGAGCTTGGGGTATTTTTTGTAGACCCCCTATAAAAGAAAAAGTGTTTCCAGAGAGCATCAGATTTACACAAGGTTGGTCTTAAGCAACTCATTGCTTTTAGACTCGCAAACTCCTTTAAAAAATCTGTAAGATGGGGAGCAGCTATCTGGGAACAGCTCAAAGGGTTCCATGAGAGAGGAGAGCTTCAACATCCAAACTTCAGGTTCCTAAGAGTTGAAATAGAGGAAATCGAAGTAACTAGGGAGCATTTCGATCAAATGTTAGAAGAAGTAGCACCACCACAGCTTAGAGGTCCATCTGCTGCAGAGTATATGAAGAATGGAAGCTGTCCATCAGTTGGACCGGCTTGCTGTTACTTGGTCCCACAATCAACAGTCCAATTTGTTGAAACCTTCTATGTACATATGTTGTACTTAATTACAATAGTTGTAATCTACATTAGTACATTAGTTGTACTTCTGTAAAAACATGTGTTGTTTGCAATCAATATCAGTGTATATATAAACTGATCTTTTACTTTACTTCAATATTGTAATTTCATTTCAGCAAAGTGTACTGTAAAAATATATAGTGATTATTGATAGAATCAGCTTAGACTGATTATTCCAAATAGGGGGAAATTTTTAGGCACAAAAAGGCTTCAGTCATACCTGTTCTACATCTTAGGGGGAGATTTTTAATCAAACGTGTTGATGCACTTGAAGTTATAATTTAAGGCCTGTTAATGCCTTATTGAAACCTGAAAAGTGATTTGCAATATAAGTCAAAGCTGTTTACCATGTTGCATTTGTTACAACTAAGGCAGATTGCCCAAGCTGTTCATTCTGTTAAACAGGCTGGACATAAACTGTCTACGCTGCTCCATCCTTTTGAGCAGCTTGGACAAATTCTTAGTGTTCTGTTCTTTGTGAACAGATGCTGTTCTTTGTGAACAGGCTAAACACTTTATGGAATATGTTTCCATGTCCTCATGTATTGTTTTGGACTACAATATTAGTTACAAAGTCGAAGACAAAGTGGAAAAACAGAAACTGCAAAAGCTGCCTACGCTGTTCTATTACATGAAGACAAAGTGGATATTTGAAATGGGTGACAGACCATTTCTTATATCAAAATGGCCTTAACAGCTGATGAAAGGTTCAAAGTTGACATTCCTCTTTTGGTTAAAGCCTTCTGCAACAGAGACAAAAAGAAAAAGACAAAGATTCTGCCATGTAAAGACAAGTCTGCTTTATCAGAATATGCTATAAAAGTTGTTTGTCTTTTTGGAAGGACATCTCACTCTCTCCTTGTCCAATGAGGAAGCTTCACTGAGATTCTCAGTGAGAGTATAAAAGGAAGCTTCTAAGGAATGAGAGAAAAACCAAGAGTGAGAAATTCAGATCGTGCATAGAAGTGTGTTTTTAATGCATGCAAGTCTGCTTGAATAAAATGGTAACGTGTGTCCAAGTTGTTCTTATTCAAGCTGCCCACCCGTGTCTTGTAAACAGTGAGTTCATCTTAGTGAGTGTATTCATTGTACCTAGTCTAAGTGTGTCTTAGATTAGTTAAACATCTGTTGTTGCTGTCATGTCAGCTTGAACCATTCCGTAGTTCAAGCTTGTTTGTAATTAACACTTGTTGATAATATACAAAAACATTAAGAAAAGAGTGTTGAGTTTTAAGTAGCTGTATTCACCCCCCCATCTACAGATTAGAACAACATTCTAGGGAAACCTTTTGGGACCTACATGGTCACATGGAGTAATTTTTTATGTGACTAAATCATGAACTCGAGTTTGTCACACACGATTTCAGTGTATTGAAAAGCAGATACTATATGGTCACGTAAGTTAGTATGTGTGTTTAAAGTGTAGTGTGTGTTAGAATGTCAAAATCTAATATGTATTAGTCACACTGAGTGCCATTTTGTGTGACTAAATCATATGCCAACTTGAATAAAATTTTGGGTGACCAAATCATATTCCACTATATGGTCATTGAAGTAATTGTATGTGTGACTAAATCATATTCCACTATATGGTCACATGAAGTAATTTGTTATGTGACTAAATCATGAATTCGAGTTTGTCACACCCGAATTCGGTGTAGCCAAAGGTAGATACTATATTGTCACAAAATTGTTTGTGTGACTAAATCATATTCCACTACAATAATTTACTGCACTATAAAATAAAATGTCGAAGTCACATAGAAATTAAGATACATACAGTTAACAATTCCATAAATTAGTTAATTAAAAGTTAGTTTACGTGGCTAATATATTACAATGTATATAGCTAGTGTTCCAGCGCATGACATGGTTCGATCACTTGGATTTTCGTATAACAATACCTTCATAGTTGCTTCGATAAAAATCATCTCTTGATTCAGTACCCAAGTCACGTTGATCCACAAGTGGAAAAATGGTATCATTGTGTGGGTGAATGACGGTGCTAAATTCCTCATCAATTTCATCATATATGTTAGGTATAAATATTAAATAGAGATGAAAACTATTATATTGTATAAGTTCAGGGGTTGATTTTGTAAATACACAATACTTTATATTGTGTATATAAATAGTGGTTGAATATGCTTGCATGGATATAGAATATATACAAATGCAAGAAGAGATGAGTGCTGTACAAGAAAGTCAAGAACAATATTGTAATATTCTATTCTCATCTTAATAGAAGCATTCGGTTTTATGTGTTGATGATTATAGTTCATATGATTGTTTATGTTGAATGAATCGCATGAAACATAAATTTACAATTGGTATTAGAGCCAAATATGGCTGATTTTGAGTGATTTTTGAATATGAATTTTGCAAATTCACAAACACTGTTACATTCGTTTTTTCAAAATTCAGAAAATTCTTTTTTGATTTTGATTCTGTGGATGAAATGAAGTGTAATTTGGATCGATTTTTGGATTTTCAGATTTTTGAAAAAGTGTGTGTTCTTGAGGTATTTTGATCGATTTTTGGTTTCTAATCGAAAATTACCCAAAGTTCTTTCACAAAAGTTGTTGCTGTGTGAAAAACGCACACTCGATCATAATTTGAGGTCATTTGGTGAATTTTTGTTTAAAAATTGTGTTTTTGTACTTGATTTTTATCAGTTTCTGATCAAACTCAGACAACTCTAAATTTTTAGTTTTGATCGAGTTTCAAATAGTGTCATTCGAGTTTGGTGTATGCTTTAATCGAGTTTTACAAAAAAGTGATCGAGTTTGAACTCAGCTTTGACCGAGTTTTATCAAACTTTGACGGAGTTTGAAAAAGCTTTGACCGAGTTTTATTACTCTTTACCCGAGTTTTACAAAGCTTCAACCGAGTTTTATAACACTTCAATCGAGTTTTGTCAAGGTCCAATCGAGTTTGATTATTCTTCATCCGAGTTTCATTGTTCATCATCCGAGTTTCATTTAGAGTAATTCGAGTTGGATTACAAGTTAATTCGAGTTGAATCAAGCTTATTCGAGTTTCATTCTCTTTCAATCGAGTTTGATATTGTTTCAATCGAGTTTCACACATAACCATCTGAGTTTAATCCTTTGTCATTCGAGTTTCATTACTCTTCACTTAAGTTGAGTCCTTGTTCATTCGACTTTCATCATACTTTTGCCTATTTGACCTTAGTTGCTTAAATTGGCCATAACTTTTGACTGGAACATCCTTAGAATGCCTACCATATGTCAAATCGAAGCTTAAACAGAGATCTACGATTTTTAGAACCGGTAATGGTAAGTTTTCGATGCCTAATTCCACACCAGGAAAAAGTTGCAATCATTTTTCTGCAGAAAAGCTAAAATTTCAACGTCAAAAAGTCATTTCAGAGCTGATTTTTCACAAATTATCATTTACTAATATAGTTTTCAAAGTGTTATCAGAATTCACTAATTTTTCCATAAAAGATCTTGGAAGTTCAAAATTCAAGCAATTCAATATGTTTCAAGCCAACTTGATAGCCAAAGATATACAAATTCGAGAATTCAAAGCTACAGTTGTTGTGTATCAAGAGAGATACAAGCTTGATCAGGTAGTGGTTCTTAAACTTAAAAGAAGATTTATTTGGTGCTGAAAATCAAGTTAAAATGTTGACTAAAGAAAATGTTGAACTCTTAACAAAATTAAAGTCTGCTGAATGTGACACAAATGTTTTAGTTTCTAAAAAAAGAAAAACAAAACTCTGAGAGTTGTCCTCATCTATTGAAATTATCAGAATTACTTAAAGACTTGATGAGCTGAAACAAGAAAATTTTCAGACTGCAACTCAACTCAAATATCTTTTGCCTGAAAGAACTGAGCCTCATAAGAAAGTTAAAGATCTTGAAGAATTACTTTTCAAGACAAATCAAACTGATCAAAATTGTATTTTTACACAATTCTGAAGAATTTTTTGCTCTTGAAAAAGAGTTATCTTTAACTAAAGATTTAATTGAGAAGGAAAGACATGAGTTCTTGATTATAACAGTTAAAAGTGTACATTTAGGTTCATATCTGCAAATTTTAGACACGAAACATGCAAATATGGTCAAAATTAAATTCTAGAAAATATTAGAAATTATACAAGTATGAACTTGGACCTGATGAACAGAATTCGGACCATCCGAATTCGGAATCTGTTCATCAGAAGTCCGGATCTCAACTAAGTTCGGACCATATGCAATTTCATATGGAATTTATCAGAAAATTTACTAAGTCTAGAAGCCAATTTGGATCAACTGTTCATCTGAAGTTCGGATCAACTATCACAACTATAAAACGAAGCTAATGCAACACTTTTAATGGAACACATTTACAAATTGTTGCTTTTTTATTTAAGTTCACTCTAAAGCAACACATTGACAATAAGTGTTTGTAGGTCCCAAAAGATATCCCAAGTATATAGCTTTAAGCTGTAGAGGGGGGGGGGGGGTGAATACAGCTATTTAAAAACAACACACAATTTTCTCAATGTTTGTATGTATTATCAACAAATGTTAATTACAAACAAGCTTGAATGCGGAAAGGTTCAAGCTGAGATGACAGATACAACAATATGTTTAACTAGCCTAAGACAGACTTAAACTAGTTACAATGAATACACTCACTAAGAATCACTCACTGTGTTTACAAGACTCAGAGGAACAGCTTGAACAAGAACAGCTTAAACACCAAGCACTGTTTTATTCAAGCAGACTTGCATGCATGAAAGACACACTTGAATGCACGTTCACTCTTGGTTTCAGCACTTAGCTTTTTGGCTTTTTTTTAATCCTTGGAAGTTTCTTTTTATACTCACTCAGAGGATCTAAGTGAAGCTTTATCATTGGACGAAATGAAAAAGGTAAAGTCTTGTTGAAAAGACAACATAAACTTTTTTGCACACTTCTGAAAAGCAGACTTGTCTTCATGTGGTCAGAACTTTTGTCTTTTCACTTTGTCTACTGTTGCATTGCCTTTAACTAAATAAGGAATGTCAACTTTGCATCTTTCTTCCTTTCTAAAGGCCTATTTTGATATAAGAAAAAGGTCTGTCACCCTTTTTCAAATAACCTTTTGTCTTCATGTAACAGAACAGCTTGGGCAGGCTGAGCAGTTCTGTTTTCCACTTTGTCTTCGACTTTGTAAACTGATCTTCTGGTCAAAAACAATACATGAGGACTTGGAAACATATTCCATAAAGTGTTTAGCCTGTTCACAAAGAACAGGTTCTGTTCACAAAAAACAGAACACTTGTAAACTGTCCAAGCTGCTCACCAGTGTAGAGCAGCGTAGACAGTTTATGTCCAGCCTGTTCAGCAGACTGAACAGCTTGGACAAACTGCCTTTGTTGCAACACATGCAACATGGTGAACAACTTTGGACTGATATTGCAAATCATTTTCAGGTGTCAATAAGGTATATTACAGGCCTTAAATTCATCCTTCAAATGCATCAACAGGTTTGATTGAAAATCTCCCCCTCAGATGCAAAACAGGTTTGACTGAGGCCTTTTTGTGCCTAACAATCTCCCCCTATTTGCAATAACCAGTATAAGCTGATTTTATCAATAATCACTATACATTTTACAATACGTATTGCTGAAATGAAATTACACCATCAAAGTAAAGTAAAAGATCAGTTTATATATACTGATTTTGATTACAGAGAACAACACATGTTTTTACAAGAGTACAACTGATGTACAAATGTATATTACAACAAATGTAATTAAGCAAAGTTACAACATATGTAACAAAGTACAACTAATGTACAAAATTTTTTTTAGACTGTTTGTGTTGGGAGCAGATAATGGCAAGCCTGTCCAACAGATGGACAACTTCCATTCTTCATCTACCCTGATGATAGATGGACATCACTATACTGGAGGTGGCAGTCCTTCTTCGAACATTCTTTCAAGTTCCTCCCTTGTATCCTCAAGTTCTTCAATTTCAGCTCTAAGAAACATGAAGTTTGGATCTTGAAGCTCACCTCTGTCATAAAAATCTTTCAGCACATCCCAGATGGTTGCTCTCCATTTCCTGGACCGCCTGAAGGAGTGTGCAATTCTGAAGGCTGCAAGCTGCTTAAGACCAACTTTGTGTAGGTCTAAAGCTCTCTGAAAACATTTCTTCTGGGATAGGGGATCTACAAAAAATGCCCCTAACTCAGGCTCTTCAATTACTTTGCCATCTTCAAAATCTACTCCTTTGGGCTGGCTGTGGTTAACTCCTTTGATTTCCACAGCATAATCTCTTTGTTCGATCATCATAAGGAGTTCTTCCAGCTCTGAGTCTTTCCTTGTCCTCTTGGCCTTTATCTTGGGATATGTCACAGAGACACCCTCACTTATATCAGTTGAGATCAGGCCAAGGTCTTTCACTCTCTCCATTAACTTCTTCACATATGCCCTGATAGTCTTAGCCGTTTCTGACTTTGACTGGCTTAGGGCAACTGCTAGTTCCACCCATTCCCTGTACCCCATTTGGGCAACATCGGTGTGATCATAAGATTCCAGCTCATCCTGGTAATTTGCAGTTTCCACTGTTTGTCTTTTCTTGAAATAGGGACAGCTTTGACAATTGGTTCCTTAGCAAGTCTTCGGTCAGCAACATCATGAAAGTTCTTTCTTGCCAGGTTGTCAAAATGGAATTGGGTTCTAGCAGAGGGCACTTGAGTTTTGGTCACTGAGACCAGAGCACCGTTTTCTTTTTCTGCTTCCTTCTCTTCTGCTGATCCCTTAGCAGCTTCCATTAATTTCTTTTGCACATTCAGAGTGGACATTTTGACTTTCCTTGCCTCTTGAATTGTAAAAGATTTAGCAGGTTTGGCAGATTCTTCTTCTTTCCTTACAGCTTCCAGGGCTTGAAGCTGTTCTTCTCTAAACTCAAAGTATTTGTGCATAAGAAGACCCATTTCTTTGGCCCTGGCATTGTGAAATTGAATCTCTGCTACTTTCAGTTGTTGGGGATCAGTTGCTGCTTTTTCTTTTCCTTTAGCTGATGTAGTGACAGTAGCTTCAGGACTTTCCTCCTCCTCCTCTTCCTCTTCTTCTAAGATCAGATGCCTCCTTCTGCTGCTTGGCCTGTCCTCAGGAATAAGTTCCTCCTCCTTAGACTGAGCAGGTTTTGGAGTTTCACCCTGAGTAGGCTGAGCAGTTTGGGAAGCACCTTCCATTGTACCTGTTGTAGATGGTCCTGCTGTTTGACCACTGAGTATTGCAGATACTGATTTCCCCTTAGGAGAAGAAGTCTTCTCCCCCTTAGACTTAGCCTTCGAGGCAGATGACTTCTCCCCCTTTGAAGTAGATGTACCAGCACCTTCAACACCTGGTCTGCCTGAAGACACAAAGTCAACAGGCTTGCCAGCAGTTTTGGCAGCAGGCCTGGGGCCAACGAGGCTATTCACTAAGAATGCCAAGTTGTCCTTCACCTCTGCAAGGTGGGAAAGACAGGTTTGAAGAGAAGAGGATTGGGTATCAGCAAGGGAGGTCAGCTTAACAATGTTTTCCCTATCAGAAGCTGTGAACAGCAAACTTTGAAGCTGTGCAAGATGTAATTCTAGAGAATCTTACACATCAGCAAGGTTTGATGACACAGAATTGGATAGGGAGCCAATGAGTGCATTCAAGCTGGCCAGAGTGGTAGGAAGTGTAGTGTTGCCAAAGTTAGGAGAGATGATAGCTGTTGAGAGATAGTTGTCATGGAGGACACAGAGTCCTGTTGTAGTGAAAGAATTGAGGAGAGGGAAGTAGACACATTTTGCAGCTGTGCAGTGAGTGCAAGCAGCTGTGGAGAATGATCAGTTTGTGGAGTGGCAGGGAAGGAATCTTTGAACAGATCAAAGAAACCCTTAAGCTGTTCAGACACAGAGTCGGAAATAAGAGAGGGTAGAGATGACATAGAGGTTTCTAAAGAACCAACTTTATTGGTCAACAGAGAAAGCTGATCCTTCAAAGGCAGGTCTTTAGGAGATGGAGGTGTATAGGTGGACTGTTTAGATTGGGTAGATGGAGAAGAAGATGATGAGGCGGGTGTATAAGGATGTGATGGAGAGGGAAGAGGGACATTGGAGAGAAGCTCCATAGCCTGGGCAAAAGTAATGTGGCCCAGCTTGGAGGGGTCAAAGGGTCCCTCAGCAGCTGATGTAGCTGCATCATCAGGAGAAGGAGTTGATGTTGGGAGCCTTTCAGATGCTGCTTGTGTTGCAACACCTTCATGAAGGCCAGTGGGTGTTCCCTCTACAGTGCCTTGGTGTAAAAGCACCTCATCATTGGGAGATGGGATATGCATTTCAACATCAGCAGTGGTGAAACCTGCTGATGGAGTTTGCAGAGAAGGAGCAGCCTCACCAAAGGGATGGTATGATCCCTGAGGTTCATCAGCTTGGTTTGTTGGTCCCTCAGCAGCTGTTTGGTGTAGAACAGCTGTATCATGGGGAGCAGAAGTTTGAGGTTGAGCTGCTGATTGGATTATATCAGCAGTGTGGGCACCTCGTGAAGACTCAGAGTGTAAGAAGGTTTGAGGGGGGGACAGTGTGGACACAGTATGGAGTGGAGAGGACTCCTGTCTTTCAATATTCACAGCCTGTTGGGAGGCTGGAATAGTTGAGATGGTTATCTCCTTTTGTACAACTGGTTCCTGTTGGGAGGAACCAGAGGGTTTAGGCTGACTCTGGGTAGACTCAGGTTGTAGTGAAGCAGGCTCCAATTGTGCTGAATCTTCTCCCAAAATAAGAGAGGCAGCAGGGGTGGCTTCTCTTACAACTGAACCCTGTTGAGAGGGAACAGAGGAGCTGGTTCTTTGGGTTGATTTTCTTTTGCGGTGGTATAGAATGGATGAAGTGGGTGATTGAGGAGAGGGGAGAGGATCTGTTTGGACAGGGTGTGAGACTGGGTCAGGAACAATTGGGATGGCCTGTTCCATGGTCTCAGGTGCCACAGAGGCACCAGCCACAAAGGCTTCAGGGTCAACAGATGACCCAGGGTGAGGAGTCTGCTTCCCCTCAGCCACAGAGGTTAAGGGTGCAGAATTAGACTGAGCTGTTTTGGCCTTCTTTTGAACAGGCCCAGCTTCAGTAATGTCCAAGGGCCTTTTAACCATCTTGGCCCTTGATTTGGATTTTCTCTTGGGAGCAACTTCTGGATCCACCCTCACAGCAGAGGGTCCTTCCACCAATCCTAACAACCTCCTCATTGGTGTTGATAGAGGAGGTTCATTTGGAAGAACAGCAGTATAGAAAACTCTTTTCCCTATTACAGGGAATGCAGCAGTATGAAGTAGGGGTTGAGAGTTATACAAGTGCTCACCACAAATATGTCTGAAAATGAGGCTCAGAAATCTGGGATATCGAACAGCAGCTGGTCTTGTCTCTTGCTGCACCAGATTCCTCAAATTCAAGAAAATCCACTTAGCCATGTCAATCGTTGTCCCATCCACCAGCTGTAGAACAATGGGAACTTCATCACGGCTTAGTCGGTCGAATGAACCAACTTTACTTCCGAAGCACATCACCACCGAGGCAAATAGAAAACTGTAGGTTGGAGACAAGTCCTTCCTAAACAGTGTTGCTCCAAGTTTGGGTTCTGCTACACCACAGAAGTGCAGCAGATTCTTCATCTGTTCATCTTCAGGCTGTGGTTGATCATATGTTTCAACCACAGGGGGTCGAAGAACTTCCCTGAGCAGACGAGTAGTGATCTCAATGGTCTGAGTCCCATTGAGTATGGTGCCTTTGATGACTTTGGTGTCTGGGTCGTAGGCACAGGTGTACCAAAACTCGTATACCATCTCCTGGTACAGGACACCAGGAGAAGCAGTCATGGCGTAGTTCAACGGATGAACTGTCAAAAATTCCACCATTTGGTCATATCCTTTCCCCACATAGTTTTTGGGGATTGTGAGGTTGGCAATGTAGTTGGTGGGTTTAATGGTCAGCATTGTGGTTACTGATGAGTGTTTAACTACATCATCACCAACATACACTGGAAGAAAGGGATTGTTTCTTTGAGCCATTTTGGGAAGTAGTGAGAGTGATAGAAGAACAAGACACTTAGTCGATTTTTAGGGTTCTTAGGAGAATTTCTGGAAATAGTGAGGAAGACGAAGATGAAACAGTATGAGGTATTTATAGGATTTGAATGTGAGAGGGTATGAGAAAGAAACATTTGGGCGGTTTGATTTGAAAAATTCGTTAACGGAAAACGGAATGGTTGTCCATGTCAGACCGTTTGTCAGACCACTTGAGCCCTTTTTAATCACTAACACACGTAACCCACATTATCCATAGTAATTAAGTTAAATAAAAACAGAAATTAAGTAACTTAATTTTGAAGAAAGGTAATTAAAAACTGTTGGTCTAAGCTGTTGGTCAAACCTGTGATGAAAAGGGTCATCACAAGCTGTTCATTCTTCAAGTTGTTCCCTCAACCTGTTCAGCCATGTAGGAACAGGTTGTGTCTAATGGCTGAACAGGTTATAAGACAATGTCTTGTAAATCAGTGTGAGGAAATAAGCAGAGTGAAGAATGGACCATCAGAGCAGGCTGGACAAATAAACTGTTTTTGTTCAGCCTGTTGTATGTTCAAGCTGTTCATGGATTTCCGAAAAAATGGCTAAGTACAGAATATGCATAACTTGTTCTGTCTAAGCTGTTCTGAGAAACTTGAGCAGTGTGAGACATACAAAGTTTTATACCTTTGAGGACACTTAGTCACTCTTGTTTAACATGCCCAGCTTGCTGACAAGGTAATTAAACCTGGTTTCATCAAGAGGTTTGGTGAAAATGTCTGCAAGCTGTTCATTTGTGGAAATAAAACTTACCTCCACATTACCTTTCTGAATGTGATCCCTGATGAAGTGATGTCTGACCTCAATATGCTTTGTTCTGGAATGAAATACTGGATTGTTGGAAATGGCTATGGCACTTGTGTTATCACACAGAATAGGAATTTTCCTATACAGAAGCCCATAGTCTTCAAGCTGATGCTGCATCCACAGAATCTGCCCACAGCACTTCCAGCAGCAATGTACTCAGCTTCAGCAGTAGAAGTAGACACTGAGTTTTGCTTCTTACTACACCAACTTATCAACTTGCCAGCAACGAGTTGACATCCACCTGTTGTGCTTTTCCTATCTAGCCTGCAGCCTGCAAAAACAGAATCTGAATAACCTGTTAGTTCAAGGCTTGAGTCTTTGGGATATCAAAGACCCAAACCTGGTGTACCCTTTAGGTATCTAAAGATTCTTTTGACAGCAGCTAGATGAGATTCCTTTGGATCAGCTTGGAATCTGGCACACAAACAGGTGGCAAACATAATATCAGGTCTACTAGCAGTTAAGTATAGCAAGCTCCCAATCATACCTCTGTAAGCTGTTACTGAAACAGCTTTGCCACTGGCATCAGCATCCAATTTTACATTGGTTGCCATTGGGGTTTTAATAGGAGAACTTTGATCAAATTTAAACTTTTTCAATAGATCTAATATATACTTTCTTTGATTTATGAAAATTCCAGTTGAGGTTTGTTTAACCTGTAATCCTAAAAAGAAAGTAAGTTCTCCCATCATACTCATCTCGTATTTGGATTTCATGAGTAATGAAAAATTCTTGCATAACTGCTCATTTGTAGAACCAAATATTTTATCATCCACATAAATTTGAACAAGCATAATATCAGATTTCACATTCTTTATGAACAGTGTGGTATCCACTTTACCTCTAGAATACCCATTGCGCATAAGGAATTCAGTAAGAGTGTCATACCAGGCTCTAGGGGCTTGTTTGAGACCATAGAGAGCTTTGTCCAACTTATAGACAAAACCTGGATGTTGTTCATTTTCAAAACCTGGAGGCTGCTTGACATAAACTTCTTCTTGCAGCTTCCCATTCAAAAATGCACTCTTTACATCCATTTGAAATACCTTAATACTCTTATGAGCAGCGTAGGCTAGATACAAACGAATTGCTTCTAGCCTGGCCACAGGAGCAAATGTTTCATCATAGTCAATTCCTTCCTCCTGTCTATAACCTTGAGCAACCAGTCTTGCCTTATTTCTAATGACATGACCTTGCTCATCCATTTTATTCCTGAAAACCCATTTAGTGCCAATTATAGTTTTACCTTTAGGAGCAGGGACCAGCTTCCATACCTTGTTTCTCTCAAACTGATTGAGTTCCTCTTGCATGGCAGTGATCCAATTGGCATCTTTTAGTGCTTCATCCACTTTCTTTGGCTCCATTAGTGAAACAAAACTAGAGAACATACAGAAGTTCCCTAAGCTGTCCCACCTTGTTTGTACCCCTTTGTTGATGTCACCAATTATTTGATCATTGGGGTGACATCTGATCCACTTAGGATCATTTTTCAATGATGATTCTTCTGAGTTATCAGCAGCTTCAACAGGTCCTGTTGAACAGCTCTCAAGATTTTCAGACACACTGTTGTCTTGAGCCTGTTCACTTGTTGAACATGACTGACCACTGTTGAACATATCAGCAGAGGAACCAGGAAAATCAGCATTGATAGGTTCAGGACATACAGTTGTGATTAAGTCAGTACATTTATTCACACAGGGTGTTTTGACATAATCATCATCATGCCCATCATGATTAACAGGTTCCACACTGGGTGTAGTGGAAGCTTTTGAGTCCTCTTTACTGTTTGAATGCATCAAATCATCAAAGTTTAATTCTCCTGAAACTGATTTAGGAACAGCTTTGGTGGAAGCATTTTTGGACTCTTCAAAGGTGATATTGATAGATTCATCTATCACCTTTCTTTTGTTGTTGTACATTCTGTAGGCTTTAGAGATAGCAGAGTAGCCAACAAGCATACCTTCTTCAGCTTTTGGTTCAAACTTTGCAAGTTGGTCCCTTTGATTTAGAATGAAGCAGGGACACCCAAACACATGGAAGTAACTGACATTTGGCTTTCTCCCTTTGAGCAGCTCATAGGGAGTCTTGTTGAACCTTTTCACCACTAAGGATCTGTTTTGGGTGAAGCAGGCAGTGTTTACAGCTTCAGCCCAAAATGATGAAGGTAAACCAGATGCACACAGCATGGTTCTAGCAGCTTCAATGAGAGTTCGGTTTCTTCTTTCAGCAACTCCATTTTGTTGTGGAGTTCTTACAGCTGAAAAGTTTTGAGTGATTCCTTTCTCTTCACAGAAGTCTTCCAGAGTACTGTTTCTGAATTCAGTACCATGATCACTTCTAAGCTGCTTCACTTCGGCAGAGTTCAGCATTTCTATCTTTTTCACAAATCCAATAATTTCTCTAGCAGCCTCTCCTTTGCTCTTCAAGAAGATAACCCATGTGTACCTGGAGAACTCATCAACCATTACTAGATTGTATCTTCTTCCTCCTAGACTTGGGACATTAACAGGTCCAAACAAGTCCATGTGGATTAAGAAGAGAGGAGTATCAATAGAAAAATTATGTTTGGATTTAAATGATGATTTCCTCTGCTTGCCTTTCTCACAAGCTGTGCATAGTTTATCCTTAACAAAGGTCATAGAAGGCAAACCTATCACCAACTCTTTCTTACAGAGTTTGTTGATGTTCTTGAAGTTCAGGTGTGACAGCCTTTTGTGCCATAACCAGTTTAAGTCTGCATTTGTTCTTGTGAGAAAACAGGTTTCAGTTGTGGGATCTGCAGATTGCATGTCCACAACATAAACACCTTTCTTTCGTTGAGCACACAACTTAACTTTGCCTTGGGGATCCAATATGTAACCCAGGTGCTCATCAAAGTTAACCTTATAGCCAGCATCACACAGTTGACTTATGCTAACAAGGTTATGTTTTAGTCCAACCACATAGGCTACTCTTTTGAACACTGCAGCACCAGCTTTAAGAGTTCCGTATCCCTCAGTGGATCCCTGTACATTGTCACCAAATGTGACTTTTGGCCCTTTTTCAGGCCTGAGATCACTCAGCAGGTCCTTACAACCTGTCATGTGTCCTGAGCAGCCACTGTCCAAGTACCAAACCTGGGATGGTTGTTTTTCCTGCAGAGTGAACAGAAGAATATTAGTCATTTTTAGGGGAACTCATCATAGAGATGAGTTCTCCTACTTCATCAACATTTGTTGATGGACTTGTAATATCAACACTAATATTTCCTATTTGAATGGTATCAGTTTGATTACCACTTTCATTGACTAAGATGTTTCCAACACTGTTTATGTTAGCTGTGAGGGAACTATCAGAGTCAGCAGGCCTCATGTCCTCAGTTTCAGGACATTCTTTGGCCAGATGTGTCTTCATTCCACACTTATAACATTTTCTTCTTTTAGCGTTTTTGGAAGAAGACCTTTCAGAAACACATCCTGAGTTATTTCTGTTGATTTCATCTGCAGGTTTAGCAAACTTATTACTCTTTGATGAATCAACAGCTTGAGTGGGAAGTTCAGTAGTCACAGCTTTGCCTGTCTCTTCTTTCCTCTTTTTAGGAGGGCAGATGTCAAAGATAGGAAGCTTAATTGGCTTTTGAACTTCCACAGTTTCAGGAAACCTATTCCCATCTCTCTCAGGCTGAGCAATGGCTTTGCCTTTGCCCTTCCTGAGATGTGATTGATGTTCCCTATCAACATAATCATTATTTCTGGTTTTGAAAAACTATTCTTATTTAAAACCAGTTTACCACTATGATTAGAAAACTTATTTGAAATCACAGCAGGTTTGCCTTCAACCTGAGACTTACTCTTGTTAAAGGCAGACTGCTTACCTTTTGAAAACTTATTTTCAAAATGTTCAGCATTAAAAGGATTTGTATGTCTTTTTACATCAGCTTTAGACTCAAAGCCTGTCTTGTCAACAGGTTTGGTGTCCACAGCTGCAGTTTGGACATGCTTTCCTTTCTTTTGCTTGTGTGAACCAGCAGAGCACTTAGCAAGCTTATTTGATTGAAAACTTATTTCATCAGCAGCCTTTGAGCTAGGTTTACACGAACTGTCAATGTTTTGAGGCCTGACAAACCTGTTTGTTGAGATTAATTTACCATTCACTTTTTGAATAAAAGTGTTTGGAATCTCACCAAGAGTGGACAAGTCTTCTTTTAAATTATTAACCTCAACAATGGAAGCTGCTGTGTCAAGATCCCCTCAAAGATAGGCTTGGATTTGTGCAGGAATCTGCTGACTTATACAGTGGCTGACTTTTTGTGCAGATTGGCACCAAGAGTCAACTATCTTTTGAAGCTTAGCATGTTTTATATCTGTTTCTCTTTTCTCTGCTAATAAAATAGAATTGATGTGTTTTAGTTCATCAATCTCAGTTTCCAACTTATGGAAACTGTCTGATTTACTAGATTTTGTTTCAAGATCAGTTTTAAGCTTAGAGTTTTCAGATAATAAAACAGTTGCTTCTCAACAGCAGCTTTCAGATCAACAAACATATATTCATACATTTTAACTTTTTCTTCAGAACTATAATCCATAAAGTTTTGTACCTTATACATCATTGTAGGGTTCAAGTTCTCCAAGCTGCTAAAAGCTTCATCTTCAGCCAGATCCTGTTTGAAGTTGCTTGTTGATGGGACATCAGTGTTGGCCATCAGACAGTGATTGTCTTCTTCATCAGATGATAAGTCAGACTCCTCCCAGTCACAAGTCTCTGCCATAAGTCCCTTTTGTCGGTTGGAAACCACTGAGTTTTCCAACTTCCTCAGCTTAGCCATAGCCATAAGGTACTTAACCCTATAGCCATCATCCCTGTTTGTCTTGTGTGGTTTGGATGACTGACCAACAGCTTTTGATACACAATCAGCAGCTATATGACCAGGTTTGCCACATTTGAAGCACTCAGCTTTGGTCTTATCAAATTTTAACAGCATTTGAGCTTCCCTACAGCATGTTTCTTCCAAACCTTTTCTTGCTAAACTTTTTGACAAGCATGGCTATCATTTGCTCATCATCTAGTTCAGCAATATCCGCATTGTCTTCCTCATCAGACATTTCCTCCTTATCATCAGCCTGTTCATCAGGTTGAGTGAACATATCACTCACTTGATTTACAGGTTGTCTCACACTGGCCGCAAAGGCTGCACCTTTCTTAGATATTTCCAAGGCATTTTCTTCTGTTGCCTTGACTGCTCATCATTCAGTAAGGATCCATATAGATTAACAAGATCCATACTTCTGATCGTACCTGAGTTCCTTAAAATTGTAGAAAAATAATTCCATTCTTCAGGCAGGACATCTAAGAACTTGTTTACCAGAGTCAAGCTGTCCTTGGTGATCCCAACAGCTTTGAGATCATTTACAAGAGCAGTAAACCTGGTGTAGGTTTCAGTGAGAGTCTCCTTTGGTTTTGCAAAGAAGAGTTCATACTGTCTAACAAGATCATACTGTCTAACAGTACACAAAGTATCCCACATCTCCTTTGCAGTCTTCATCTTCTCAACCTGTTTGAACACATCATCAGGTAGAGAGATGACCAGATTGTTTCTGGCCTTTGCATCAAGAGCCACCAGTCTTTTGTCTTCATCAGACCATTGAGCTTTTGCTTTCTCAAATGTTCTGATTTCAGGAGCGGCTCCTTCAACAGCAGGAGTTATGGTTGTAACAGAGGTTGGCACATAGGGACCCTCCATTACAATTTTTGGTAGTTGCGCATATAGATTCTCTAAGTAGAGCATCATTCTGCACTTCCAACCAGAAAAGTTCTGATGATTGAACTTTTGAGGTTGGCCCATTGAGTCATTGTCATAGTATGAGGAACTTGCAGCACTGTTGTCCATGGAAACTTTGGGAGAATGAGAGATCTAGAATGACACACACTCTAGCCTGCTCTGATACCAGTTGTAGGTTCCAAAAGATATCCAAGTATATAGCTTTAAGCTGTAGAGGGGGGGTGAATACAGCTATTTAAAAACTACACACAATTTTCTCAATGTTTGTATGTATTATCAACAAATGTTAATTACAAACGAGCTTGAATGCGGAAAGGTTGAAGCTGAGATGACAGATACAACAGTATGTTTAACTAGCCTAAGACAGACTTAAACTAGTTACAATGAATACACTCACCAAGAATCACTCACTGTGTTTACAAGACTCAGAGGAACAGCTTGAACAATTACAGCTTAAGCACCAAGCACTGTTTTATTCAAGCAGACTTGCATGCATGAAAGACACACTTGAATGCACGTTCACTCTTGGTTTCAGCACTTAGCTTTTTGGCTTTTTTTTTTTCAATCCTTGGAAATTTCTTTTTATACTCACTCAGAGGATCTAAGTGAAGCTTCTTCATTGGACGAAATGAAAAAGGTAAAGTCTTGTTGAAAAGACAACATACACTTTTCTGCACACTTCTGAAAAGCAGACTTGTCTTCATGTGGTCAGAAGTTTTGTCTTTTCACTTTGTCTACTTTTGCATTGCCTTTAACTAAATAAGGAATGTCAACTTTGCGTCTTTCTTCCTTTGTAAAGGCCTATTTTGATATAAGAAAAAGGTCTGTCACCCTTTTTCAAATAACCTTTTGTCTTCATGTAACAGAACAGCTTGGGCAGGCTGAGCAGCTCTGTTTTCCACTTTGTCTTCGACTTTGTAAACTGATCTTCTGGTAAAAAACAATACATGAGGACTTGGAAACATATTCCATAAAGTGTTTAGCCTGTTCACAAAGAACAGAACACTTGTAAACTGTCCAAGCTGCTCACCAGTGTAGAGCAGCGTAGACAGTTTATGTCCAGCCTATTCAGCAGACTGAACAGCTTGGACAAACTGCCTTTGTTGCAACACATGCAACATGGTGAACAGCTTTGGACTGATATTGCAAATCATTTTCAGGTTTCAATAAGGCATATTACAGGCCTTAAATTCATCCTTCAAATGCATCAACAGGTTTGATTGAAAATCTCCCCCTCAGATGCAGAACAGGTTTGACTGAGGCCTTTTTGTGCCTAACAGTGTTGCATATAATGATTTAATGCAACACTTTTTTTAAAGTGTTGCCATTTTTATTAAAAAAATGCAACAATTTTCTGAAGTGTTGCAATTTTTACTAAAAATTGCAACATTTGTTTAAAGTGTTGCATATTTCAATAAAAAATGCAACACATTTTTAGAGTGTTGCATTTATAATGAATAAATTGCAACACATATTTAGAGTGTTGCATTTATAAAAAAAATGCAACACATTTTTAGAGTGTTGTCTTTATAATGAAAAAAATGCAACACATTTTGAAAAACATATAACATTTTTTTAAGAGTTGCATTTATAATGAAAAAAATATGACATATATGTTTTTAAGTGTTGACTATACTATTTTCTTGTTTTGTAATTTTGATTAAAAAAACACACAAAAGTTCAATGTCTAATTGTTTAAGATTAATAAAATATAAGATTTGATAGTACATGTTTTATTTTTTACTTTTTTTAAAAGAGTACAATTAGAAAATTGGTTACAAATTTAAAATATCACTATTTTAAAACTTTATAAGTATCACTATTTTAGGAAAAGAGTACAATTATAAGAATCACTATTTTAAAACTTTATAAGTTACGTTATAAAATTTTGAAACCAATAATAAACTATAAATTATCTTATAATTTATTTTCTGAAACCTAATTTTATTATAAGTTACGTTGTAATAAAATTAAATCTAAAGGTATTTATCTAGTTTTATTTTTAAAAAATAAAAATAAAACAAGGTACTAAAATAAAAGTATATGTATTAAGTTACCGGATTCTATGGGTCGGATCCACCATTTCCCCTTTCCCCTCTTTCTTGGCTTCTTGCCTCTCACAAACACACGACACACACACCACCCTCCCAAATAGGAACACACGCACACACTCTCCTCGCTCTCCTCACCAACCGGCGACAACCACCGCCGCTGATTCTCTCCGCCGACGACTGCAGCAACCACCAGCTTCACCTACTCGTGTCCCTCCTGGTCACTCTCACTCTCATTCTCTCTCGGCTGCCACAACCACACAACCGCCGCCGCTGACCAGGGTCGTGTGACCGTCCCTGATGCAGCGCCATCACCAAAATCAACATTGTTGGTACACCCTGTGTGACGATAGCAGTCTAAGTGATCTTACATTGTGGTTTTAGCCAGTGTTTGTTATATATGTTTATATATGGTTGATATTTATTATTGTTTGTATGTTTGAACTTGATGTAACGTATTACAAGAAGTTCAAACATAAAGTTCAAAGATAATATCGATCAGAAGGTAAAAACATAAGTTTCAATACTAAGTTGAGTATGTGAAATAGTAGATTCGAATTATACAATGTTTGACATTCGAATCTGTGTCAGATTCGAATGTGTACCTAGATTCGAATATAGGCAGATTCGAGAGTGTTAGTAAGGATAAACTCGAATGGGCCTTAGGCCGGATTCGAGTTTAGCCCATGATAGACTCGAATTTGCCTCTATAATTAGGGATACACTCGAAATATTATCAGACTTTTTGCAGAATTCGAGAGTGATTAAGCAAAAGGCGATCTCGAGTTTATCATCAGTGTTAGTGCCGTTTCGGAGAGAATCAGTTCGTAGGATCGTTCGTGTGTCGTTCGTTCAGCCTCTGATAGTCTCCGTGTTTCTGTGTGAGAGTTGTTTCCGTCTACCCGTTAACGAGGATTCCGCACTCGTTGACGGTTCCGCATCTAGATAGATCTCGTAGTGGTAGACCTTACAAGTGGTATCAGAGCCTACGGAGTGTTCTTGGTTTTCTTCGTGTTCATCTAGATACATTCTAGGTTTCTTGACGCTTTTGGACGGTTTTACTCTCAAAATCGTGTTTTTCGTGTTCGTCTAGCTTAGCAAATAGTAATCCGGGAAATACTTTGTGGTTTTTCACGTTTTTGATCGAAATCAATATTTTTGATTGCAAAAATATTGATTTAATCTGCAAAACGTTAAAAAATCAAAGTGTCAGCCGTTTTTCGAGTTTGCGGCGCTCGAATCTATTAGGGGTAATTAGGGTTACACTTAGTTTCGAGTCTAACCAAATCCGCTCCTTTCGAGTCTGATACAGGGGGTTTCGAATCTAATTCGAGTTTGTGCTACATTCGAATAGGGTCTCGAGTCTACTTTCGAGTTTAATTCGAGTTTAGTTTAGTTTCGAATAGGGTTTCGAATCTGCTGTGTCTTCGAGTTTGCACTGACCTTCGAATCTGAGGACTTTTCGAATCTGACATAATTTCGAATTTAATTAAATTTCAACACTTAATCGAATTTAATCCCAAAAGACTTAATCTAAATTACATTCGAATCTATCTAGATTCGAAAGGGTTAGCCTAAGTTAGTTTCGAATTAAATTAATTAAGTTCATATTCAATTTCTTTCGAAAAGATGTCAAACCTTCAAAAATTCCTAGAAATGGACCACGAGGTCGGGAAGGCAAACGCTCCGCCTAAGTTGATGAAACTCGAAGATTATTACTGGTGGAAAGATCGGTTTACCGATTTCGTGCGTTTTAATGACATGCGCATGTGGGTGTGTATCGACGAAGGATAAATTCCACCAGTTTCTGAAGTTGAAGGCCGTGAGAAAGTCTTATCATACCAAATGATGAAGGAGGATGATAAGAAATTGTATGAAGCCGAAAACAAAGCTTTCTAGATAATCCGAATGGCTTTGCCTCAGGATATACCACACACATTTCGGACGCAAAAGACTTCTAAAGAACTTTGGGAGTCACTGGAGAAACGGTGTGAGGGTAATCCAAGGGTACGAAGAAAACGTACGGAACTATTGAAACAACAGTTTTTTGATTTTCAAGGCGTTAAAGGATGAACAGATGGATGATATCATCACCCGGTTCTATCATCTGTTGACGGAACTTGAAAGTCACGGGATTGAGTATACGGACACCGACAAGAACAACAAGATTCTTGATGCCTTACCAGCCAAATGGGCTATGTATGTGGCAATGATCAAGCTTAATGAAGACAAGTATTATACTCAATCTCTGGAGGATATCGTGGGAACGTTGCGGGCATATCACTTCGAGCTACTGAAGGCCGAAACTGATTACGAACAAGTCCAGAATCCAGCGATGTATTTTGGAAAGTCAACTAAACCTTCAGCGACCGCCGATCTGAAGACTGCTACAGCGTTTTTCACCGGAGAAACGTCGTCACCAGCAGAGACTGATGACACGCTAAACTGAGCGTTCTTAGGATTAGGAAGATCGGAAGAACCGCAGCCTCAAGTACAACAGGCATCGACATCTCAGAGCTATTCCAAGATGCCCATGAGCGCAAAATCGGCGGAAGAACATTTGAATCTCCTTGCTTCATTTGTGGCCGCGTATGGGAATTGTGTTCAGGGGAAAATTAACGATCCTGCTCTCTGGGATGAGGACTATGATCAGGTCGACCCTGATGATCTTGAGGAAATGGATCTTAAATGGCAACTGGCCATGGTAACCCAAAGGGTTAAGAGATTCATCAAAAGAACTGGGAGGAATCTGACAATGAACAACAAGGGGATTGGATTTGATAAGTCCAAGGTAAAGTGCTACAACTGTCAAGGTCTGGGACACTTCGCCAGAGAATGTCAGAGGCCGAAGGTAGAAACGTACCAAGGGCAGAGTCAGCATCAGGGACAGTTCCAGAATCAGTCCCAACAATGATACCTTCCAAGTTCATCATCTTGTCAAGCCAATCTAGCTGGTCTACTATCCAATGTCACTTCAGACAGACAGCTAGATGGTACTTACGACTGGAGTTCACATCCAGAATCAAATGCTCGGGCTTTTATGGCTGAATTCACGGAGACTGGGTGTGAAGGAGAAGAGCAGACCACAAGGGAAAACAATCCGATGTGGGTGGAAAAGACGAATGATCAGACAGTTCTGGAGTTTGCTGCTTAGATGGCCAACGTGGAATCTGATAACTCAAAGGTTAGTCTGACTTACTCTCTTTTTCGTGAATTATGTGCGTTGTGTGTTAATTCTAACGATAGGTTAAATCTAGTCTTAGAAACACATAAAACCATAACTGCTCAAAATGAGAATTTAAAAATTGAAAACGCTAGCCTGAACGATATTAAGCAAGATCTTAAAGAAAAACTTAAGGCTGATGCTCAAGACGTATTAGTTCTGAAAGACAAACTGAGTGAGCAGTGTGTTAGAATAGAGCTTATGTATGAGCATGTAGAGGCCTTGACCAAAAACCTTAAAGACAAAGACATTGAGCTAACTGAAACAAAGGTAAAGGTAGCAGAGGCAAACAGTAAGCTAGAGAAGTTTAGGAATTCAAGCCTAAACCTAGGGAAAGTTTTAGATGCCCAAAGACAATCTAAAAAGCCCGTAGGTCTAGGATTTCATGAAATTCCTCCACCTTTTAATGCAAACTATGTGCTTCAGCCTCAGGAGAAAACTGACAAATCAGTAGACTTAGAGGACCCACCTGAACGTAAATCTGAGCCTATAGTAGAAAATACACCTAAGGTGGCTGACACAACTGTCAAGGTTAAGAAAGTCAAATTTGTGACTTCCTCCAGTGAAACACCTGCAGGAAACATAAAATTGATTGGGCTGATCAGGACGATGAGCCAGTCTCCATAGATGTACAAAAGGACCAAGATACTAGTGAGACACCTAAGTCTAAGGGAACACACAAAAAGTCCATAGATAAGATGTCCAGCTTCAGATGTCATGAAAAGGGGCATGTTGCTTCTCACTGTCCACTTAGGAAAGCCGATGTTACACCTAAGACAGTGAACCCAACACCTGTTAAACCCTCAACCAATGTGGCGAGCACTAGTAGTTCTCAGAGTACCGAGAAAACTGTGCAGGCCGCACCAAAACCAGTTGTGAAACAAACACCGGTAAAGGTTGGACCAAAGGAAGTGGTTAGGACAAATTCACCGAATCGTGTCATTAATCAATCTAGGTCAGCACCTCAACAAGTCTATAGGAGCACAACACCTAGCAGGTCACACACTCCAGTTAGGTCTCATACTCCAGTTAGACAGTACGCACCGGTAAGAGCTCAGGGATCACAGTCAGAAATGCAATATAATAGGAATTATTCTAGAGCTCCACAACAAATTCCTACTCAAAGGAAAAGAGTGAATTTAAATCACTCAGCACCACAACAAACTCCTGTTCAACGACCCAAGTCACCTGAAAGGCGAGATGGGTATTTGAAAGAGTTTAAGTATGTGGACGAGAATGGTATAACCAAGTCAGTTATGGCTTGGGTTCCCCGTGATAACTAACCTATTTTCTTTCATGTGCATGAGATTACCACAGGTCCAAACAACAAGTGGTTCGTCGACAGTGGATGCTCCAGGCACATGACAGGGGAACGAAGTCTTCTTACAGACTTCAAGGGTGGGAATCAGGGGTTTGTATCATTCGTCGGTAACAAAGGAGGAAACATCACGGGTACCGGAGTGGTCGCTAATGGGATGATCAAGTTGGACCAAGTTTATCACGTTGATAAACTGGTTCACAATCTCATTAGTGTATCTCAAATCTGTGACAAGAAGAATTCAGTGTTTTTCACTGACACTGAAGCCTTAGTGCTAAAACTGGGATTCAAGATTCCTGAAGAATGTGTATTGATGCGGGCGCCAAGGAAGAATGACTTGTACATGCTGGATATGAACAAGCCGGAGACTTTAATGGGGCCAATCTGTCTGTTATCCAAAGCTTCGGAGACGGAATCGGTACTGTGGCACAGACGCATGGCTCACTTGCACCTAAGGAAGATGAACTACATAACGAGGAATGGACTGGTGCAAGGTGTGCCTATGAAGAGCTTTCAGTTCGAGGACAAGTGTCTACCGTGCAAAAAGGGCAAACAACATAAGAAGACACACAAGTCCAAGACGCAGAACTCCATAACCTCAACATTCGATTTGTTGCACATGGACCTCTTCGGGCCAATCAACAAAAGGAGTATAGGAGGTAGTTGGTTCTGTTTGGTTATCACTGACGATTACTCACGCTTTTCTTGGGTTTTCTTTTTAGGTACAAAGGACGAGACGGCTTCCAAGCTCATCGGGTTCTTAGACCAAGTGGAGAATTCCTACAGAACAAGGGTTAAAATGATACGTAGTGATAATGGAACTGAGTTCAAAAACACTGTAATTGGTGTATATTGCCTATCAAAGGGCATAGTGCATCAATTCAGTGCACCATATGAGCCTCAACAAAATGGGGTGGCCGAACGTAAAAATAGGACATTGATTGAGGCTGCAAGGACCATGCTTTCGGATTCAAAGCTTCCTATCATGTTTTGGGGGGAGGCAGTGAATACCGCGTGCCATATTTTAAACCGAGTCCTTACAGTCAAATCTATGAACAAAACATGTTATGAAATTTTGAATAAACGGCCACCTAATTTAACTGGCTTCGAACCGTTTGGGGTACCATGCACTCTTTTACGTACAAAACATCAACCGAAGTTTGGTGAAAAGGCTGACGAAGGTTATTTCCTAGGTTATGTGTCGAACTCACCAAACAAACGGGTTTTTAACAAAACAAATGGTACAGTGGAGATTGTGTATAACATTGAAGTCACTAGTTATACACATGAACCCCAAACTGGTCCGGAATGGATATTTGACTATGATAAATTATTTGAGTCATTTAACATTCCTTTGGATGAAAATGCAGGTACAATCGAAAAGGACATGGCGACGCTGCATCTGAATGACGATGGCCATACCTTTCCTAGGACTACGTTTGAATCCACATCCGAGCTTACTGCGACTGTAGATGGATCTCCAGAAGTTGCTGATCAAGAAGCACCTACCACTGAGAATCAGACTCAAGCAACAAGTTCCAACTCTGAGGAAAATGTCCACGAGGAGGAAAATGTAGAAACTGAGCCTGTTCCCCCATTAGGTGAAATAGGATCTAACTTAGGAGATAATCTAAGGGTTGATGAGATAGAGACCTCTAGGATTAACAAGAACCATCCTATAGAAAGCATCATAGGAAATCCTTACGAAGGTGTGCGGACTAGGAGTAGTGTAAGTAACAACACTGTGTTGTTGTCGATGATAAACGACTCCGAGGCATATCATACCTGTCTCTATTCGTGTTACATATCGCAAGTAGAGCCTAAGAATGTGCAAATGGCACTTAAGGATAATTCCTCGGTTGAAGCGATGCAGGAAGAACTTTCGCAATTTAGGAAACTAGAAGTGTGGGAGTTAGTTCCATTACCTCGAGGGGAAGTTGCCATAGGAACCAAATGGGTTTTTAAGTGCAAAAGAGACGATCGGGGTATAGTCACGCGCAACAAGGCTAGGCTAGTTGTAAAGGGTTTCAACCAAGAGGAGGGAATCGATTACAACGAGGTATTTGCACCAGTAGCAAGGCTGGAAGCCATTAGCTTGTTTCTAGCGTTTGCCTCCTTCAAGGGCTTTAAGGTATATAAATTAGATGTTAAGAGTGCTTTCCTATATGGGAAAGTGAAGGAGTTGGTGTATGTAGAACAACCGCCCGGATTTACAGATCCAAAATATCCTGATAGAGTATATCGCTTAGATAAGGCTCTATATGGATTGCATCAGGCACCAAGGGCGTGGTATGAGACTCTATCCAACCATTTATTAGAGAACGGGTTTGAAAGGGGTAGGATAGATAGTACTCTGTTTGTTAAGAGGAGGGGAGAACATTTTATCTTGGTACAAGTGTACGTCGATGATATCATTTTTGGATCATCAGACGAACAGATGTGCAAAGATTTCGAGAAGGTGATGAAGTCGAAATTCGAGATGAGTGCTATGGGAGAGTTAAATTTCTTTTTGGGGTTACAAGTTGACCAGAAGAAGGAAGGGAGGTTTATCCATCAGACGAAGTATGTCTATGACATATTGGAACGTTTCGGGATGGAAGGAACAAAATTGACTGCCCATTTCAGCACGCCGATTCAAGTGAATCACAATCTCGGACCGGGTACTGAAAGTGATACCGATGTGGATCCGACATTATATCGGGCCATGATTGGATCACTTATGTATTTAACTGCTTCAAGACCTGACATTATGTTTGCTGTGTGTATTTGTGCTAGGTTTCAAGCGAATCCGAAGGAGATGCATATGAAAGCTGTGAAGCGGATTCTACGATACCTCAAGTCGAAACCGAAGCTGGGACTTTGGTATCACGCGGAGGGAGATCTAGAGTTGGAGGCGTTCACGGATTCTGACTACAGAGGATGCAGCTTGACGCGCAAATCAACAACTGGAGGTTGTCAGTTCCTAGGAGGGAGATTGGTATCCTGGCAATGCAAGAAACAAACGTCGGTAGCCGTGTCAACGTGCGAGGCCGAGTATGTTGCTGCTGGTAGTTGCTGCTCACAGGTTCTGTGGATACAACAACAATTGCGTGATTACGGTTTGGCTTATACTCAAACTCCCATTAGGATAGACAATCAATCTACAATTGCTATAACTAACAATCCTTTTAAACACAACAAAACAAAGCACATAGACATTAGGCATCATTTTATTCGTGATTGTGCTGAAAAAAACTTAATCAAATTGGTAAAAGTGGCAACAGAAGATAATAATGCTGATTTATTTACCAAAGCATTTGATAAGTCACGGTTTGAATATTTAATTCAACTAAATGGAATGCGTAACCCAGAGTAATTTGGCCTTAGTAGTAGTTTATTTCCTTTTATAGTAGTAGTATTTCTTTCTTTTTATAATAAGTCTGCTAATTTAGGATAGTTTCTATTTTTAGTAAGTTTCTATTTTTAGTAAGTTTCTATTTTTAGTAAGTTTCTATTTTTAGTAAGTTTCTATTTTCAGTAAGTTAGTAGGTTATCTTATTTTCTTGCTATTTCTTTATGAAAAACAAAAGAAAAAAGAGAGAAAATCATAAAGATACAAAAAAATTGAATATCAGAAAAGGAGTTAAGTCTTAGAAGCATAGGTTCAAAGTGACGAAAATTAGCATAGTCGTTACAAACTCTAAGTGTTTAGGCTTTCACACATAATGCAACTAAATTCTAAGTGTTATACCTTAGTTTAGTTTGATGTGTTGGTAGGCATAATACATATAGGGAGTCTCATGGCAAATAAAATATTCAAGAAAAAGTCAAACGTGTCACTAACTTAGATGTATGACCAATCGGTCTTAATTTTTATATACAAGACATACAAACTTTGAGTCTAAATGAGGTATGCAAACTTTCTGGGGATGTATGGCAACATCAAATACATCTTAAAATGGAAAGAATAGAAAAATCATACAAAATTGAGAGTCGAAAACATGTAACTTTGTTGTACGTAAGTACAGACCTGTTGCCTCTGTTTAGATTCGGGTTAGCAGATACGTCGCTTTGTTGTACGTCGGTACAGACCTGTCACCGCTGTCTTGCTAACTTTAAGAATAAACCTTAAGTCAAACTAAGACACTTTGTTGTATGAAAATACAGACCTGTGTCCGATGTTTGTCTTTTAAAGAAAGTTTGCAAATACCAACAAGTTAGAATCTTTGTCTGTGTGCCTTGATCATATAAGTATGTCTATGTCTGAGTCACGTAAGATAATTTCATGATAAATAAAAATGCCAAGGGATATTCCAAAATGTAGAATGTTTAAAGGGGTAAAATACCAACAATCGGCTAAATAGGTATTTCACGACAAACAATCAAAGGAATCAAAAATTCCTAAGTGTGAACGTTTAAGTACTGAAAGTGAGTCTCTGACATCGCTATCTGATTGAACCTTTCTTAGACTATACTCTTCAAAAATATTTTGTTTAGTATTTAGCTTAGGTTGTAAATTATAATAGGTATAGCTTAAGTCTAAGTTAAATTTTTAGTCAAAATTTTTAAATTTTATTTTTACTTAGTTTTATTTTATTTTATTTTATTTTATTTTTCCTTAGTTTATTTTATTTTACTTTTATTTTTACTTAGGAAAAGGGTCAAAAATTACTGAGGGTGCATTCATAGTTGGATAAAATAAACACTGCGTGAAAAATCTTGTGCTTAGGGTAAAAGATTTGGCATAGTTTATCTCGTTACACAATACCGTTGAAAAGGTTGAAAAAGTTGAAGTTATTTCAAAATTTTCGAAATTTTTCTAAGTGTTGGTGTTATTCGAGTTTAGGTCAGACTCGAAACTGGGTTTTCGAATATGTCAGTAGATTCGAGTCTGGCCATAGATTCGAAGGTAGGTGTTATAAATAGGTAACAGTTCTTGTCATCACTTCTATCTGTTTTCGAAACTACTTCCTCGAATCTATCTTGGCGACTTCGAATCTATTCCTCGAATCTACCGATTTCCTCAAAAACGACAATTTGTCGAGTTTATTGCTAAAGTGTTCGATTCTACTGTTATATCTAGGTATAATCAACTTGATTTTACAAGATTCATGTAGTTTTATACACCATTTTAGGCAAAATCATCGATTTTTGAAGGTTTAAGGGTCTAAATCGTGTTTTCCAAAAATTACAAAGTTTGGACCAATAAAAAGTCAAATTAATTGCATATATCTGTGATTAGAACCTAGTTGGACTAATGTATGTAATTTTCTAAGTTCAAAATGGTTAAAATCATGGGTTATGATGAAAATTTGGGCCGACGGGGTTTCGAATCTGATAATGAACTTCCTCGAGTTTACTGACAAACTCGAGAAGTCCATTACATTTGAATCTATCATCAAATTCGAAATTGGGTGTATTCGAATCTGTCTGTTCGAATTTGTCTTTTATTTGCATTATTTAATTTAAATTTTATTAAACTTGTAGAAATTTAATTGTGTTGGATTTTGTACTTAAACAAGTTCAAAATAAAACAGATTTGAATTTATACAAGTTTGTTGATTTTTAATGTATCTAATAGTTTATTTACTATGCAGATATGGCTGTACGAGCTTTCGTGCCGAAGCATAATATGCTCATGACCTATGATCATCATATCCCTGAGGCGCAGGGATTTCGTCAAATGATGGATTTTCTTGTTGAATCTAGGATAGCTTTTGCTTTATCTCACAATATTCAGATTGTAATTCCATATGTTCGTCAATTTTATGATCATCTTCAGGTAGACTGCTCTGTCACCCCGTCAGTGCTAAGAACTCGAATAGCTGGACAACCGCTAGTGTTATCTGCGGATATGCTGCGTCAGGTGTTGCAGCTGGGTTCGCAGGAAGAGGAGTCTGGGGCTATCGACTTTCCTCTGAGTATTAGGCAAGCGGCCTTTCAGAGAATGGGTTATAGTCTAGATGTGACGAAGGTTTCTTATATGAAGAGCGGGCTAATCGGCCAATGGAGATTTCTGGCTCATGTCTTTATGGTCTGCTTTGCAGCAAAGAAAGCCGGTTTTGACTATATAGTCTCGAAGATCCAGTCTGGGATGATCGCGTTAGTGTATAATCGGCCGTTCAGTTTTTCGGAAATGTTTTTCTCCGAATTTGTTCATCAAATCACCGCTCCAGAGAATCAACAATTCCTGCTGTATCCACGGTTCATAATGATGCTTATCAGGCATTTCTTGCCGAATTTACCTCAGTTAAATGATATCCAAAGCGTTGCAGTGATGGATAAGAGAATTTTTGCTGATTGCTCCTCGCACAGGGGAAGGTTGGCTGTTCCAGTTGAGCGCCCGTTGTTTGGAGCCATCTTGGATAGGAATTTTGAAGCCCCAGATACTGCCAACTGGGCAGGGGAAGTTGAAGTTCAAGCCAGGCAGCCTCCACAACAACAAAGACAACAACCACGAGCACAGCCTCAAAGGCGAAGACAAAGAGCGACTGCGAGTCAAACACAGGCATCAAGGCCTTCTACAAGTCAGCAACCGGAGGTACAAGAAGCAGGGCCTTCAAATGTTCCAAGTGAAGCTGAACAGTTGTGCCAAACTCTAAATGAAATTTTGGAGGCAGGTCCTCAGGCAAATGAAGATATAGCTGCAGCGTTAGTGGGAGAATTACTTGAGCCTCCAGAAGGAGAAGAAGATGTGCTGAGGGATGTCGAAGACTATGAACCAGAGCAGACTAGTAATGTCTTGTCATCATCAGCTACAGAATCAGAAGAGATGGAGGAGTTAGAGGTTGAAGCTCCAGAGTCAGTATCTACTGAACCAGCAGTACGAATAGAGACTTATGGATCTAGATTAGTGGTTATTAATGAAGAGACTTCGAGGAGGCGCGCATCAAGAGAATCTGAAGACTCCGATTTTGAAGAGAAAGAAATTGCTCCTTTAGTGACAAGGCAACGGGCCAAACGTCATAGATTCATGCAAGGATCATCTTCAGCCTCCGCAGAACAACCAGAATTTCCTAAACCTCAAAACCCTCAACCTCAAGATCCTCAAACCACCATTCCACCACCACCACCTCGTGATGAACCATATATTCCATCGCCAATCCTCCCAACTCCGATACAGTCAATTCCATCAACCTCATCATCATACGCCGACAATCAAAGATTTTTGCGCCTAAAAGATCGAGTTGACTTCCAGGAAATCCAAATCTTTGGGCTAACGACGGCAATCGGTGAGCTTCAGAAGCATAACGCAGATATTGATAAGGAGAATGCCGACTTAAAGAAGATTGTGGAGAAAGTTCTGGAAGAGAACTCAGGGGGAGACATCGTGTCGAGATCAAGAAGTACAAAGGCCGCGAGATGATGATGAAGACGATAACCAAGGCAATGATCCCAGCTCTCAAAGACAGGATGAGCCAGTAAATTTTTCTGCTGCTCAGACTGCTCAATCTCAGGGGGAGCCTAGTCTAGCAGGAGGACAAGTAGGAGAAGCGAGTTCATCTAAGCCTACGGATTTTGAGATTAGTGAGATGATAGATGCTCTCATGGATCTTGATGATGATCCGATGGATGTGGGTTTTGATTTTGAAGATGAAATGGAAGAGCTGGAAGAGGGTGAGTTTGTGCCAGAAGATATAGTTGACTGGAAATCAGATGACGAGGTATGTGCTGATGAGGACGATGAAGATGATGAGACCGTTGTACAGCAAAACCCTATCACTGATACATATATAATAGAAGGCAATGATGTTGTTAACATAGAAGTAGTGAATGCTGCATTAAATGCTCAGTCATCAACAGAAGAACCTGCTAGAGAGTTAACAAATGAAGAGAAACGAAAGTTGTGGTTCAGGGCTGAACAGAAGGACTTAGAGCTTAAAAAGAAAATGAGGGTGCCAGGGACTGGAAAGCTATCTGGAAGCATATTAAGCTGGTTCTTTGATCGAGAACTGCAGCTATTTATAATTAAGAGAAAAGACGGGCTCCAGTACCTGAGGCGAACTCTAAAAGCTTTCAATTCACTGCCAAAGATCGAGATCAAAGCGTTAGCATGGAAAGATCTGATTAATATTGGAAATGATCCCTACGCAGACGTAATTGCAAGAATCATAAGAAAAGAGGGAAGATCAAGAAAGTTTGAACGCCTGAATCCAAGGGTTGGAAAAAGAGTAGAAGATCCTTCACGTATTGATCCTCTAACTGGGCGACATTGGATGAAGATCCATTACAAACCAGTAAGATGTCTTAGGAAGGTGCCTCTCAAGCCCATGCCACAGAATGTCTTGAAGAATCTGCATTGGTGGTATGCTGAGAGTGAGACTGGAGAAGCGGTCATGGAAGATTTTGAAGAAAAAGTTATTCTTAGAGTCTACGATCCTCTTCACCTGGTAAACCTTTCTAGAGATGATCTTCATATTTTGCATGCTTGTAAGATTTCTAGTGATGCACATATGGATAGTGAAGCTAGGAAATATGAGAATGTAGTCAAAGTATGTGTTGAAAAAGGCTTGTATGCTGGAAGTAGTTTGAATAAATAATAAACAAAGTTCTTAATCAAATGTGTGAATAATTAGAAGCTATCGTCAAGGGGGAGTCTGTTGGTACACCCTGTGTGACGATAGGAGTCTAAGTGATCTTACATTGTGGTTTTAGCCAGTGTTTGTTATATATGTTTATATATGGTTGATATTTATTATTGTTTGTGTGTTTGAACTTGATGTAACGTATTACAAGAAGTTCAAACATAAAGTTCAAAGATAATATCGATCAGAAGGTAAAAACATAAGTTTCAATACTAAGTTGAGTATGTGAAATAGTAGATTCAAATTATACAAGGTTTGACATTCCAATCTGTGTCAGATTCGAATGTGTACCTAGATTCGAATATAGGCAGATTCGAGAGTGTTAGTAAGGATAAACTCGAATGGGCCTTGGGCCGGATTCGAGTTTAGCCCATGACAGACTCGAATTTGCCTCTATAATTAGGGATAGACTCGAAATATTATCAGACTTTTTGCAGAATTCGAGAGTTATTAAGGAAAAGGCGATCTCGAGTTTATCATCAGTGTTAGTGCCGTTTCGGAGAGAATCAGTTCGTAGGATCGTTCGCGTGTCGTTCGTTCAGCCTCTGATAGTCTCTGTGTTTCTGTGTGAGAGTTGTTTCCGTCTACCCGTTAACGAGGATTCCGCACTCGTTGACGGTTCCGCGTCTAGATAGATCTCGTAGTGGTAGACCTTACAAACATCATCAATGCCGCCCAAAACCCTAATTTCAGTTATTAATTTCATCTCGTTTTTACTTTTGATTTGCTTCATATTTGTCATATGTAACACTTGCAACAAATCGATTTTCATCTCGTTTTTCTTTTTTCTGTTTGCTATTTGTCTGCAGTTTGTATCCAGATTTCTTTTTAAACATCTAGTAATTATCCAGAAATTTTTTACAGTTGTTATAGAAAACTCAATTTCCATTTTTAGGTTTCATTGTCCACATGCTGCAATCAGTGGGACTTCTAATCCTGAGGTGAATTCGTAAAACGAATATAGGATGATACTTCTAAGATTTAGTGAAATACAAAAATTGTACGAACTTTGTAATTTGGCTAGTATGTTTTCATTTCGAAAATTTGCGGGTTTCACAACCAAATCATCCATCTCCATGTAATTCACAACTTCTTTTTGTAGAGATTGATAAGTTCCTACTTTTTGTATAAAAATAGACTGCAATTTGAAAATTGAGTATGCATCTCAAACCCTTGTGGCTCTATTCAAATTTCAAATATTTGGCTCATGAAAGGACATATGTATGTTTGGGCTTGGATTGTGGCTTTGTGAGTGTAGCATAGCAGCAAGTGAAACAGATTGAGGAGTAGATGTATAAAAGTCAAACTGACACTATATACAAAACTATAAGTTATACATATTGTAACATCCCACATCGGTGGAGAGGAGAAACCAATATGCCCATATAAGAGTGAGGTTGTCTCTATCCACCAAGACGCGTTTTGGGGCGGGCCTATGGCTTGGCTTCCAGGAACAAAACCGTGCGGCATTTGCCAAAGCGGACAATATCTTGTCTCAGAGTGGTCTGGGCTGTTATAAGTGGTATCAGAGCCAGGCACCGGGTTGATGTGCACAGCGGGGACGCTGTGTTCCCATAGGGGAGGGATTGTAACATCCCACAATGGTGGAGAGGAGAAACCAATATGGCCATATAAGAGTGAGGTTGTCTCTATCCACTAAGACGCATTTTGGGGCGGGCCTATGGCTTGGCTTCCAGGAACAAAACCGTGCGGCAATTGTCAAAGCGGACAATATCTTGTCTCGGAGTGGTCTGGGCTGTTATACACACACACACACACACACACACAAAAGGTGCATGGGTGGTAAAATAGAAAGAGGAGTAGATGGCTATATGACAGAAAATCAAAATTTTATGTGTGCTGTGAAGTGAGTCCGTAACTCAGCATTTGGCTCACAGATCGGACTTTTAGCTTTCTTCTTTTTGTTGTTGCTTCATGCTATATTAACATGGGTGTGCTAGGTGTTAAATGGCCATAAATAAGTAATGTGTAGGTAATGTGCTAGGTGTTAACATTTAAACTGAAAAATAGAAGGAATGTGTAGGTAATGTGCAGTCTGATACTTTATTTTCTGATTGAGTCTCGGTGTGTTGGGAAATATTCTAAGTATGTCAAGCTGTTAGTTAATTTTTATCAAACTGTTAGTAGATTTTCTATGTAATTACAAAGGTCAAGCTGTTAGTTGAGTAAGTTCGAGCTGCTAGTTCAAAAGTTCAAGCTGCCAGTCCAAAAGTTCAAGCTGCTCATCAGATAAAGCTCAAGCTGCTCAACAGTTTAACAAACAGAAAGGGCTGGAAATCTGGAAAAGATTTATATTTGAAGATTCCAGCAAATGTACTACCAGAAGAAATCAGAGTTCCTCAAGGAAACAAATCAGAAGGCTTTATATATACATAGAATAGGGTTTTCTATTGTAAGCTTACACGTACATGTTGTTTTTTATTCAACTGTAATTGCCTTTTGATTAAGTTTTCATAAGCCTCTAAGGTTGTAAAACCCTAAGAACAATTTGTGTTCTTTGTCTAATCAAATAGATTAGAGGTGATTGTAATCATTGAGTTTGGCAATACAAAAGATTTGATTGTTGATTATATTTATGTGCTATTTGTTTTGAAAGCTTTTCTTAAAACAGTTAAGTGTTATTCCGCAAACTTCTAAATTGGACTATGATTTAATACAAGGTTATTGGTTTTATACTCTGATTGATTCAAACCAGTTAATCTTAGGTAGTGATTTTGATCTTGACAAGTGGTATCAGAGCCACAAGTCTTTCTTTGTTTTCAAAGTCAGAAGCTTTCTTTTAAAATTTTAATTTTCTGCAATGGAATTTGATAACAGCAGTAGTGGATCTGGGCAAGGACTCAAAGAGCCTTTGCTCAAACCCACTGAGTTCAAGATGTGGAAACTCAGGATTCAACAGCACATTCAATTTATTGGTTATGCCATATGGGAAGCTGTTGAATTTTCTCCTGTAGTTGATCCTGAACATGATGCTGAGGGCAAGCGTATAAAAACACCTCCAAAGACTGAACTTGAAAGAAAGGCTAGAATGAATGAAGTGAAAGCTCTTACACATTTACAAATAGCCATTCTTAATGCTTATCAACACCAGTTTAAAAAGTTTTATACTGCTCATTCTCTTTGGATTGCCTTAGAGAAAAGATTTGCTGGCAATGCTAGCACCAAAAGAAATCAAAAAGATCTTCTGAAACAGCAGTATGAAAACTTTTCAGGTGGCAAGAATGAAAACCTTACTCAAATCTTTGACAGGTTTAATAAACTGATAGGAGAATTGGAGAGTGCCAAAGTCAGCTTGGATCAAGATGAAGTAAATAGAAAATTCCTTAGATCTCTTGGTGAAGAGTGGACAGTCTATGCTGCCCAATGGAGAACAAAAGATACTCTTGATGAAATAGAGTTGGATGATCTTTACAACAGTTTGAGAGTGTTTGAAACTGAGATTGAAAGTAAAAAGAAATCCTTTTCATACAATAATAACACTGCTCTACTGTCATCAGCATCAACTGATAAATCTAACTGTTGTGATTCCTTTTCAGGTGCTGATGGTAATTCTACTGAAGTTCATTATGAAGCTTTTGTTGCCAATGATGGACTGTTTGCTCTAAATGCTGAAGATTTAAAACAAATCCATCCAGATGATCTAGAAGAGATGGACTAGAAATGGCAGCATGCAATGTTGACTATGAGGGCTAAAAGGTTTCTGAAAAGAACTGGCAGATCAAACTTCCAAGCCAGACCAGAAGGCAAAGCAGCATTTGATAAATCAAAAGTCGAATGCTTTAAATGCCACAAGCTTGGACGCTTTGCCAGAGAATGTAGATCTCAAGGTCAACAGCCACCAAGACCCCCACAAACTAATCACGCTTCATTATCACAAGCACTTGTCTCCCAAGAAGACAATGTGTTTGACTGGAGTGATCAAACAGAAGAGGAGTTTCAAAATCAAGCTCTCATGGAAGAAACATCTTATGTCACTTCCACTGAACTACCATCTGAGGTAAATGCTAAACTTTGCTCTCAAACATGCAAAAATATGGTTAAAAAGTATAGAGATCATAATGAGAGCATGTGCAAAACTCTAGCTAAGATGGAAGAAAGGAGATATGAGTACATGCAGGCCATAGAAGATCTTGAAAAATAGATCAATGACTATAAAGATAATGAGATTCAAATGGGACATGATCGAACATATCATGAGTGGGAGAAAAAGGAGCTAAATAAGAAAATAGAGTCTTTAAATAAGATATTAGATGAGGCTGAACAGAAGGTGTTAGAAGCTAACAAGAAAATAGAATCTGTCAATATAGATTTAGGAAACTTCAAATTGTCAAATCAAAAGTTGGAACACCTGATGGATGTTCAATTTAAAGATAGGGTTAAATCTCAACTCAATACCAAAGAAGGTATAGGATACAGAGCCACTCCACCCCCATACAACAACAAATACATTCATCCCATGAGTGAAGTTGCTGATAGGCTTGTTAATGAACCATTAGATGAGTCAATGACTACTGTAGATCCTATCCTTGAAAACAGCCCTGAATCTAAAGAAGAACTGATTCCAAATGAAGGCTGTGAGTGCAAAGAGGTTGAGAGAGAACACAAAACAATGAGTGCACCTATAGAAACCTCTACCCCCAGTAAGAAAGGAAAAGAGAAGATGAGTGTATGCCATGCTGCTCAACATGTTTCTGTACCTGCTAACTGTAACACTGCATCTTCCTCAAAAGCTAATAAAAGGGGTAAGACTGTTCCAATTTGCACATGCCAAAAGCATGGTGTCCCAAAGTTTCCCAAACACAGCAGGTAAGGGGAAATCAAAGGAACAAGAACCAGTTACGGTCCAATAAAACTGGTTCTCCAATCAAAACAGTCAAAAGTTGTTTCCATTGTGGCAGGAAGAACCAATTTGGCCAGGTATTACTTGTACAAACCATCTATTACAAAACAGAATGTGATGCAGAAACAGGCATTTGTTCAAAACACAAAAAATTCAAAGGCCAAACCTCCTGTTCCACCAGTTCCAAAGAAGACAATTGATCATAGGTTCTTAAAAGTTAATAATAAACAGTCCACACACTAAAAAAAAGTTTTGGCACAACCCAAATCAAATTTTAAACAGATATGGTGTGTTAAATGCAAATACTTAGATCAAACTGTTGATACAAATGTTGAAACTGCGAGCCCTAAAGTTGGAACTGGTAGTGCAAACTCTAAAGCTGTTAGCACTAAAAATCCAGTTCAAACTGCTAAGCCTAAAACTGAAACTGGTAATAGATCATCTGAGACTGTTATTGCAAAGGTTGGAAAGAACACCTGGATACCTCATGTCATAACTAAATATTCTTCACAGAATCCACCAGTGGATCTCACTAAGTATAAAAAGTCACAAACAATGTTTAGTTATGTCAATGCACAAGGACAACCCAAAACTAACTTGGTTTGGGTTTACTCCACTACTAACTAAGCTTTTATTTGTGCAGGGCACTCACAGGTCACAACATAAAACACGATGGCATTTGGATAGTGGATGCTCTAGGCACATGATACGCAATTCTGAGTGCTTGTCAAATTTCAAAGGCTTTGAAGGAGGGTTTGTTGCATTTGGAGGAAATTCCAAGGGAGGTAAGGTCACAGGTAAAGGTACTGTCAAAGAAGGTAATATGCTTTTCAATGATGTTTTGTATGTTGAACAGCTGAAGTACAATTTACTAAGTGTGTCCCAAATCTGTGATAAACAAAATATTGTTGTATTCATAGATTCTGAGTGCATTGTCCTTTCAAAAGATTTTAAAATACCTGAAAATCTTGTTTTACTTAGAACACCAAGAAAGGACAATGTCTACTGTTTGGACACAGATTTTTTATCCAAATCAAGTACTTTAAGCTGTTTGATATCCATAGCATCATCTATTGAGTCTGCTCTTTGGCACAAAAGGATATGTCACATGAACTTCAAATATATGAATGATTAGTCAAATAGAATTTGGCAAGAGGTTTACCACAAAAGGAGTTCATCTGTGATAATCATTGTGTAGCATGCCTTAAAGGCAAGAAACACAAAACTTCTCATAAGGCCAAAAAAGTAAATTAAATCTCATCTGCTCTTCATCTTATTCATATGGACCTCTTTGGTCCAACATCTGTTTTGAGTTTGAATAAAAGAGCTTACTGTTTAGTTATTGTTGATGATTTCACCAGATTTACATGGGTATACTTTCTTTGAACTAAAGATGAAACTGCTGAGCTAGTTAAATCATTTATCCTTAAGATAGAAAACCAATCCAACTTAAAAGTTAAGGTGATCAGGTCAGACAATGGAACTGAGTTTAAAAATCATATCCTAAACAGTTTCTGTGAGTCTAATGGTATTGCAAGGCAATATAGTGCACCAAGAACACCACATCAAAATGGTGTGGCTGAAAGAAAGAACAGAACTTTAATTGAGGCTGCTAGAACCATGCTAGCTGATTCCAAACTGCCAATGACCTTTTGGGTAGAGGCAGTCAATACAGCTTGTTATGTTCTAAATAGGGTTCAAGTTGTTCAATCACAAGAGAAAACTCCATATGAGTTATTCCATCATAGAGTCCCCTTAATAACCTTTCTAAAGTCTTTTGGATGTTCATGCACTATTCTTCACACTAAGACTCACTTAGGAAAGTTTGAATGGAAGGCTGAAGAAGGTTTCTTTGTAGGATACTCTACTCAAAGCAAAGCCTATAGGGTATATAACAGTGTGTCTAAAACCATTGAAGAAAGTGCTGATGTTGAGTTCAATGAAAATACTGAAAATGTCAAAGGTACTGGTCCTAATTGGTTGTTTGATTTAGATTCACTAACTAATCTGAGCTTTGTTGAGCATAATGTAGAAACTGATGAAAACAGAGTTGAAGCTGCCAACACAAATCTCATGCTGGTAACACAAATGTTCAAGTTGTTCACACAAAGTTTCAGACTATTGAAGATTCTGGTAAACGGGATAAGTACACTGTTCTACCACTTCTATCTTGTGACCCACTAGAGGTACTGGATGTCCAACATGATTCAAATCTAAATTATGAAGTGCCAATCCCAAGCCCTGAGGAAACAGCTTCGTCACATAGGGAAACAGTCCCATCTTCTGGTGAAGCTGTTCCTGAAGCGGAACCATCAAGTGGTCCTGAAGGAGATGATACAAATCTATGAACCTCATTTCAGACAGACAGAGAGCCAACACTCAGAGTACACAAGTATCATCCTCTCAATCAGATAATGGGTGATCCACGCACTCCTGTACAGACAAGGACAATGGTTCACAAGGAGTCTACTGATGCTGAATCAGCAGAACCTGAATTCAGTCTAGCTGCCTTTGAACATGCATGTTTCATGTCACAATTAGAACCTAAGAAGGCATCTAAGGCTTTGAAAGATCCATCATGGATTGAGGCAATGTTGGAAGAACTACTGCAATTCAAGATTCAGAATGTGTGGACTCTAGTTGATCTTCCTAAAGGAAAGAGAGCAATTGGTACAAGATGGGTGTTCAGAAACAAGAAAGATGAGAGAGGGATAGTAATCAAGAACAAAGCACGACTGGTAGCACAAGGATACACTCAAGAAGAAGGCATAGATTATGATGATGTCTTTGCTCCAGTAGCAAGAATAGAAGCCATCAGACTGTTCCTAGCCTATGCAAGCTTCAAATAGTTTAAAGTATACCACATGGATGTGAAGTCTGCATTCCTGTATGTTACAATTGAAGAAGAGGTTTATGTGTGTCAACCCCCTGGATTTAAGGACTAAAAGTATCCAGACAGAGTCTACAAATTAGATAAAGCCCTCTATGGACTCCACCAAGCCCCAAGAGCATGGTATGAAACTCTGTCATCATACATTCTACTGAATGGATTCAAGAGAGGTACTCTGGACAAAACATTATTCACAAAGTCCATCAAATATGCGATTCTGCTTGTTCAGATCTATGTGGATGATATCATTTTTGGGTCGACAAATGATAATTTGTGCAAAGAGTTTAAGGCGTTGATGCACAAAAAGTTTCAAATGAGTTCAATGGGAGAACTCACCTTCTTTCTAGGATTGCAGCTCAAGCAGAAGCCCACAGGACTTTTTATAAGCCCATCAAAATATGTTAAGGACATCCTGGAAAAGTTTGGTTACAAAGATACCAAAGTTGCTAGTACTCCAATGGACACTCACAAGCAGCTTGATGCAGACAAAGATGGAGTAGATGAGGATATTCACCTATACAGATCCTTGATAGGTTCTCTTATGTACCTCACATCTTCTAGACCTGATATAATGTTTCCTGTTAGTGTTTGTGCCATGTTTCAATGTGCTCCAAAGGACTCACACCTGTTTGCTGTTAAGAGAATCTTTAGATATCTCAAAGGCCAACCACATTTGGGCCTATGGTATCCAAAAGACTCTCCTCTTGAACTAACATCCTATTCTGACAGTGACTATGGAGGATGCAACATTGATAGAAAGTCCACCACTAGCGGATGTCAATATCTGGGAGCAAGACTGGTCTCTTGGCAGTGCAAAAAACAAACAACTTTCTCCACCTCATCTACTAAAGTAGAGTATGTAGCAGTTGCCAGCTGCTGTTCCCAAGTGATGGGGATTCAGAATCAACTGAGAGACTATCGTATGAACTTCTTATCTACTCCTATTTACATTGACAACTCAAGTGCCATAAGCATTGTACAGAATCCAGTGAAATTTATCAAAACCAAGCATATAGACATAAGATTTCATTTTATAAGAGATTGTAATGAGAAGAAATTAATCCAAGTTACAAAAATTCATACAGATGATCCGTTAGCTGATCTATTTACAAAACCATTTGATGTAGTAAGGTTCACCTTCCTAGTATAAAATATTGGCATGGTTAATATGGATTAATTTGTTTTTCATCATTTTCTCTTATGTTATGAAAATATATTTATTTCCTATGCTTGATTAAGGGGGAGACACTGTTTCATTAGAATATGCTTACTTTTCAACTAACAGCTTGAGTCTTTTCTCAAGCTGCTAGTTCGTTTCACTCGGACTGTTAGTTGTTTCACTTGATCTGTCAAAGTGTGCAGAGTAATTTGGTAAATTTGAATAAGTGTGTGCGCGGGATTAGATATTTTCGAAACTCCCAAACCTTTAAAGATCCCAGTTTCGTTCAATAGTAACTACCGGTTGCAAAAATATCTTCCACGACCTTCCTTTTCTCTTTGAGCAATTCACACACACTTCTCTAAAACCCTAAATCACCGTTTGATCGTCCATGGAGTTTGTCAAAGAACACAATTGTCTCCCTTATTCTCTCAAACACACAACCTTCAACCATTCCACGACACGATGGACTTCCTTTGAAATTCCCATATCCATCATGCCCTCACTATTAATCCCACCATCTACATATCCCATATAGAACAGTTCTGGAAATATGCCTCTATCAAAACCATCAACGGAGTCACTTCTTTGACATCCAAAATCGATGGCAACACTGTAACTATCACTGAGGACATCATCCGCCAACACTTGCATCTTCAAGACGCCACAGGTATTTCCGATCTATCCCTTACTGCCTTACATGAAGGCCTTTTTGCTATAGGCTATAGGGGCCCTACTGATTCTTTCACTTTCTTTAAAGCATATTTTGCCCCTAAGTGGAAATACCTTGTGCATATTATACAACAGTGCATAAGCCATAAAAGAACTGGTTGGTCAGAATTTTCTTCTAATATAGCCACTGCCTTAGTGTGTTTATCAACGGGCCAACAGTTCAATTTTTGTAACTTGATTTTTCAGGGGATGTTAAGGCATCATGCCCTAAAGAATGGGAAATTTTTGAAGTATCCTCGATTTTTGGATGAAATAATTGCAAGCACTTGCAATAATTTCAATGTACATAAAAGGATACATGTTTCCCATAGGCACTCTTTACCATCAATAAAAAGACTTTTAAAACCTAGTGCCAATTTTTAAAATATAGATGTCCCATTGCCCTCTACAATGCTGGGCATCAATCCAATAAACAGAGGAGAGGGTCCTGAGCAGGCTCAGCCTTCCATCACTGCTTCACCCCCAGGACCCCAGCCCACTCCTCATGATACAAATACTGAATCTGCTCCTTCTATCAATCCCACATCCCCACTCATACAATATAAAAGACAAAGGGTTTCAGGAGCTCCTTCCTCCTCAGCCCTAATACCAGAGCCAAATATCCCTGTGCAGGAGGACACTTCTGCACAGAATATCAAAAGGGCAACCACTGAGGACACTCCCAACCTCCATTTGGTGGTGGCCATCCCAACAGAGGATGTTCATATGGGTTTTGTGGCTGACATTACTGATGTCTCTGCACAAGAGGCACAAGACAGTCAACATCAATAAGACCACACCCATGGCAACAGAGGGTGTGCAAGCACCTTCTTGAAGTCCCCAGTACCAAGAACAGAGGGGGCCAGATGTTTCTACTTCTGGAATTCCTGCCAGTGATAGATCACAAGCACCACTCTCATTTGCTGATCTTGAGGCTAGTCTGCAACTAATGTAATTGACGGATCCTCAGCTGAAACCAGTTGTAGCAGTATTGGAGTATTATCAGTCCCTTATTGCTACACATGGGGCACAAATCATAGCACTCTAATAGACAGTAGCAGCTCAAAAATCAGGGAGATGGATTATTTTCATCAAGGGTTCACCCTCTATGGAAATAAGATCATTCAACTTGAGAAGATGATTCGAACCCTAATGGCAAAGGTTGTAGGTCCTCCTGGCTAAAACAATGCATCCAAAAAGGGGGAGAATCAGGAGATCCCTATCTCAGTCCAAACAGCTTCAGCTCCTGCTCCAACAGTCCCAAATTTTAGGCTAACAGTCCCAACAGCTACTCAAGCTGTTAGCCTAGAAACTCAAGCTGCTCCAATCAGAACAACTGGGGTTGTTATCAGAGAAGGAAGTCAGGCTCCTGTCAGTACAGTACAATCTACAGCATTTGCATCCAGAGATAAGGGCAAGGGCATACTTATCGAATCTCCAAAGATTAAATTTTCTTCTAAAGAAGCCCAGGTTGCTCATGATGCTGAACTTGCAAGAAAATTAGTAGAGGAACAGGATGATATCTTGAACCAGCAAACCCATGTCCAATGAAATATGATGAAAGCTTAGGTGATTACCTAAGAGAGTTTGTGGTCAAGGAGAATAAAAAAAAAGGAAAATGCCAACAGGGCATTCAAAGGCAGAGCATAGAAAATTTTTGATCAATTTCTCTTCATCAGTTGGAATTCCAAGAATAATGGCTCAGTCATGGCCAACAGAAAAGCTGCAAGATATACATGACAAAGAAATGAAGAAACAGAAAGCTGCAAAGTCTCCCAATAAGTCCAAAGCCAACAAGAACCAGTTCAAGCTGGTGTCAGTGATCCTTCTCCTCCTGTTCAAGCTGTTGCTAATGATCCCCAATCAGACGCTATTCAACAAGCAAAGCTTGATCAGGTTAAAAGGGTGTTGTTTGAGCATCAGCTTCCAAAGGTGATGGAAATCGAAAAGACCCTCGATCAGCATGACTTCTCCAAACCTCATATTACATATTGGTATGCTAAGTCAATGGATGACATTGACTTAAAATATCATTTTACAGTCAAAAGAGAAGCTGGTCCTGAGGAAGAATTCAAAAGCATAGTTCACCTTGTTCAGAAGATGACCAGAGACGAGTTAACTCAAATGCATCGTATTGGAACAGTTAGTCAATCTAGGTCTCTACTTCTCTGGGTCAAGCAAAGTGTAAAGGATCTGAAGAGCATTTTTGATCCAGAATATATCAGAAGAGATATAGAAGATGCCAAGGATATGAAGATTGCACATGTTAATCTATTTGTGAAATCAAAGACATATAGACTCAAATTTGCAAATGGATCCAGCATGTTCTTCAATTTTTAATTCTTTGATCTTCCAAGAGCATGGCTACTGCAAATAAGCTCAGTAAAGATATATTGTGATAAAGAAGAAATGAAAAGAGAATTTTTGAAGGAAATTAAGCAGAAACTTTCACAACTGTAAGTTTTTGGATGCCTTAGTTTGTATATAACAATATTACTTTGTTTTATTTCCTTATTTTTTATAGTAACTTAAAGTCTTGTGTAAAGAATTTAAGTTAGGGGGAGATTGTTGGGAAATATTCAAGCTGTTAGTTAGATTTCTCAAACTGTTAGTATATTTTCTATGTATTACAAAGGTCAAGCTGTTAGTTGAGTAAGTTCGAGCTGCTAGTTCAAAAGTTCAAGCTGCCAGTGCAAAAGTTCAAGCTGCTCATCAGATAAAGCTCAAGCTGCTCAACAGTTTAACAAACAGAAAGTGCTGGAAATCAGGAAAAGATTTATATTTGAAGATTCCAGCATATCTACTACCAGAAGAAATCAGAGTTCCTCAAGGAAACAAATCAGAAGGCTTTATATATACATAGAATAGGTTTTTCTATTGTAAGCTTGCACGTACATGTTGTTTTTGATTCAACTGTAATTGCCTTTTGATTAAGTTTTCATAAGCCTCTAAGGTTGTAAAACCCTAAGAACAATCTGTGTTCATCGTCTACTCAAACATATTAGAGGTGATTGTAATCATTGAGTTTGGCAATACAAAAGTTTTGATTGTTGATTATATTTATGTGCTATTTGTTTTGAATGCTTTTCTTAAAACAGTTAAGTGTTATTCCGCAAACTTCTTAATTGGACTTTGATTCAATACAAGGTTTTTGGTTTTATACTCTGATTGATTCAAACCAGTTAATCTTAGGTAGTGATTTTGATCTTGACACGGTGTGGCCTACTGGCCATAAATTGATGATTTTTATTGATCAATCAACATTTAATACCCCCGTTATTCTTCCCAAGTTGCTGCATCTAACACTTAATTTAGAAAGGTGTATATATGTATGTGTTTGTGAGTCCGTAAAACAACATATAGCTGAGTCTTGGGACTGGAATTGTCTAGTAACTTGTCCATTTACTAGTTCCTCAACTCGCAATAATTGATACCTTAACTCGCAAACAACTTAGCACCTCATCGCATTAATTAATCTAAGCATATGTGTGAGTGTTTATGGTTTTAAAACAAAAATCTCAGCAGCAAAGTGACAGCTATAACAACATAAAAACAGAATTATTGATGTGTGTATGTAGTTAGAATCCGTAACTCAGCATATTGTTGAGTTACTGGACTTTATTTGTTTCTTAAAACGGAAATCTCAGCAGCAGCCAAATGTATAGGGTGATACCATTTAAAATAAAAAATTTTCAGAAATTTTGGTGTTGGAACTAGTCAGATTAATTGCTAGGGAGATCCCTGTAAGAAAATACCCTTCATGGCTACTGTTCTTGGTGTTGGAACCCTCTTTATTGAATTTTTTTAAATCCTTTCCAGCATCAGGATTGGAATGCTCTGTTACGTATATATATCTTATTCAATCAAACACACCCTTAGCACATGATCAGTCTGATCAACTAAAATGTTCAAGACCTGTCGTGTTACTTTATGATTCTGATGCAATGATGCATTTTCTTTTTATCTTTATTGAAAATCTATGTCCTTTTTTCTTATATGAAGTGTATTTCTGTTCTCAGTGTTTAAAAGACCAAGCTGCTCAATTTGCAACTGTATAAATTCATTCAATCAACGAGCTACAGAAGTGAAAGATCAAATCCCATTTCAAGAACCATCAGCAAGCAACCTCCTCCACCTATTGTAAATCATCCCACAATCATTTCAAAATCAAGCCAGTATTTGTTTATTCTTCGATCTCTTTATTTTTCTCAATTCAGTCAATCTGACTTCGATATCATCTTCTAATCTTGCAGATAAACTCCAATAGAGAGAGTTTCCAAATCCCATAACAAGTTGTAAACTCTCGGTTAATATTTTTACAAATTTAAATAAAAAACTCATTAGCTACGTTAAAATTCTTGAATCTTCATCAAAATTCTAATTGTTTTCAGTGGATTTGATCATGTGGTGAGATGCATCAAAATCAACATTGATTTTTGGTTTAGGGGCATTTTCCATTCTTTCCTCATCATACACTAGAGACCTCAACATCAGGTAAGCAAATTAATCACACATTATAATGTCCAGTCCTATCCATTTAATAACAATTCTTTTATGTCTGCTTTTGTCAGCTCTATTTTTGTGATTTCTAATCTGGGTCTCCTCTATCTTGCTACAATCTTCATCTTAGATCATTTATTATTAGGTAAAATAGTTTTTTTGACTTTTAAGCATGTTCTATCTTCTTGTGTTGTTCATTGACAATATGTCCCTTGTGGCTGCTTTTTTATTTGAATTGACAAGAAATTGGTATGGTTTTTCTGAGATTAGCATGTACTTGAGAATCACAGTTATCATTATTCTCTCATGTTTCCATCCATTATGCACTCTGAGTTTGAATTTATTTGTGCATACGTTATTGCATATTGGCATTTTTAAGCTTTCCAGCTGAGCAACCTTCTTTTACTGTTTGGTGAGCTCTGTATTGATATTTTTGCTACTGGACATAGGCATACATGTAGAACGACGTCTGGATAGATTTAAGAATCCTATGGTTTTTTTATACCTTTGTACCAGTACCACAAGACCACTGAATTGTGTCGTTGGACCTGAACAAACCACACATTTGCCTAAGTTAAATGTGAGTCTCTGACCTATGGACAGACCCACACAGGCCAAGACTCGGATCTGCCACAGCAGATACAAAAATGCTAAGTGTGTTGTAAATTTTCGGACATGCACACCCCCCACTTTTTCTGCCTAAATCTCAAACCTGCACCATCACTAACACTTAGACCTAAACTCATCTGACTGCTTTTATTAGTTTCAAATGTTTATTTTCGATTAGCTTTATTTCTAGTAAATCTGTTTCAAGAAATTTAATGATTATGTTTCAATATTAAAAAGGTTTGGGGATACATTTATCATTGATTGCGGTTTTAGTTTCGAATAAGCGTGGGGTCGATATCATAGTGTTTAGATAGTGAAAGTTAGGTTCTTGTGTTGTTTCTGTGCTTAAAGGATTTGCAGATGTGTCTTAGATGGTACAACAGCTGTTTAAGTGATTATTTATATTTAAGATCCAAAAACATGTTGCTGTCCACCAGTTTTATGATGGTTTTAAAGGCCAAATACATATAGAATCAACGGGAAGTGTTTTAGGAGTCTGTATGTACATATATTATGTCTGAACTTATGCAACATTCCAAGGATTTCCCTCACAAAATGGCTATTGTTTCTTATTTCACAGCCCACAAATTTTCATTTTAAGCTAAGTATTACCATACATTAGTGTTGATTTAAATGGCTAAATGTGTGTTGAATTCATGCTAGATGTTTATGGATTAATATGCAAGGCTTTGGAGTCCATTTGTTTCTTAAATTAAAGCTGAAAAGGTGCATTTGCAGCACCAAAAACTCCATGAAAGCTGCTACGTTTTTGGACTGCACAACAATGCAAAATTACATAAGTGTTGTGTGTTAGGAGTCTTGACAATCCCTTTTCCTAATTTAAATGTGAGTCTCAGACCTGTGTTGGGAATTTTCGGACGTGCACACACCCAACTTTTTCTGCCTAAATCTAAGACCTGCACCATCACTAACACTTAGAATTGTATGAATTAAGATTAGAAACAGGGCTGCTATTAAGTACTACTATACTCATAGAGTTTTAATCACCCAACACTCTGAGACATCTAATGTTTCGGAGTCCCTCTTTTCATGCTAAATACGCACAACACACAAACACACCAGGCTTAACTTTCTGTTTTAACTCATTTCAGCAGCAAAGATTGAAGGGTAAGGGGCGACTAAGTACTCTACATGCTGTTAATTAAATTAAAGATGCACACACCTGAACATACATATTTGTTGCTACTGTTTGGCACTCACACACCACACACTTTGATGCATAAATGTGTGTGATTTTTAACTTTTCTATTTCGCAGCATGTTAAACACACAAATACATTCCGCTTTCCGTTCATTTTAGGCTGTTGGGGCTGGTTTTAAATGAAGGACACACACACTCACACACTACTAATCTTCTATTTCACGCTTAGGGGCTGCTGCTATCCTGTTTTTCATGAGTCTCGGACTCAATACACACAGATCACTACACTTGATATTTAGTTAGTTTATGTATTTATCAATGTGATGGGCTGTTGAGCATTCTGTTTTTTAATTCAATTAAGGGGGCTACTGTGAGATTCAACACATGTTGTAATCAAATGTATTTGATGAGTTTAATTGACAGCTTAACATCTTTTCTTGAAGCAACCTGGTTCCATAACTTGACTTAAGCTCTCTTGATCACATAATACTGACTCTGTTTTCTTATTGTAGGTTTTTAGCTAACTTCTTAATATTTATTACTAGTATATACAGTGGATTTATTATCTGTTTGCAAGAATCCACTAAAGTTCATGGGTCTAGTGAAGAAAGACAAGGAAGTGAGAAATCTATTCAGCAATGTATATCTCTATAAAATGTTTTATTATGTTATTATATAGAAACTGATGGAAGTGATTAGTTTCATTTTTATATCTTTTGGTGGTGTGTAATAGTAATAAATGTTGTAAGGGCCTAGTGTAAAATAAAGCTAAAACATGTGTAATGCTAATGTGTGGAGACTGATCTATTAAACAGAACCATTCATTTAAATAACATATTCCAAATTGGGTTTCCTACTATTTTTTTTTTTAACTTACAGGATATTGTGAATTTCTTTTGCCATATGTGTGATTCCATATGTGTGATTCTTGCAAAAAAAACCATAGAAACTAAACACAAATTCTGACATGATTAATACAATAGCCCTAGTTAATCTAACACACCATAGGGCTTATATTTCATGATAATATGTTTATTTAGAAATGTCTTGAAAGTGACAACTTTTACACAATATGGTTATAAAGATGTGTTTAAAAGTAGATATTATGCATCATCACTAGCTGCTGGTTTACTTGTTATAACTTCTGCATCTATTACATATTTTTAGAAGTTGCAAAGTAGTATGTTACTTAGACTTCCATACTCATAAAAAGGAAGACATGCTTCTTTTTTTCAATCAGAAAAAATTATGTCAAAAAGGTATGTTCTTGAATCATCATCAATCTACTGTATAATGTTTATATATACTTTGGTGTATTTTAGTATGCTTAATCGTCTAGACAAGCCATCTTGGAAATTTGATTATGTATCCTTACTGTATCGAACATGATTCTTCCTTACTCATGCCACCAGTCACATCGGCCTAACATATGTAAAAAAGTTTGGGCTTAAGAAGGGTGCTATTGATTTTAAGATAGGTTACATTACTTTATTCAAAATTGGATCATAACATTAATAAATTCTATTTGTAATCATTTACAATGTAGAGAACACACTAACGATATGGTATATGTTGTACGTGTTTTCATATGTTGCAGGTTAGTTACTTTCTTTTTTCATATGCAAAGTAATCGACAGAATGAGAGTTGTGCATGATAAGCGGTCGGTCTCGTATGAAAGAAATTACAAGAAGAGGAATTGAATATGTATTTCCAAGATTGTAATTTACCTTTTTGTTGTATCGCTTATAAATTTGATGATCCTTATTTTGGTTGTAGACGTATATATACTTGAAATACTTTTTGATCGATATGTTAATGAAATAATATTATTTTTGTTAAATTGAATTGTAAGTAGAAAAACTATCACGAAGCAATTAAATATATATTTGTATTTGCATTAAATTTAAATATATATGAACGTGTTTCTTTTGTCTAGAAAATATTGCATTTATGTAATTAAAAACAATAATAAAGTGTTTCAACAGATTGATAATGGTGTTGCATTTACATAATGACAACATTTAATAAGTGTTGCATTTGATAAGTAAAGTGTTGCTATAAGTTGGTAACAATAAATTAAAAGTGTTTCTTTAGAGTATAAAAAATGTTGCATTTAAAAAGTGTTACATTTATTAAATAATGGGAACACATTAAAAAGTGTTGCTTTAGAATATAAAAAGTGTTGCATTTATAAAATAATGGCAACACTTTTGAAAAGTGTTGCGTTATATAGTGAAACTGTCGCTTTAGACCTAAGGCAACGTTGGCTAAGGTGGCACTACATAAAGTGTCGCATTAGACCTATAGCAACACTTTTAAGGTCTAACGCAACACTTTTCCCATGTTGCTTTAGGTTCATTTTGTTGTATTCATCCGAATTTTGGATGAGGTCTCAAACATAATAACCAGTGTTGGACTTCGGTTCATTCGGATTTCGGATCATCCAAAATTCGGATGTGATCCGAATTTCGGTTAATTTTACTTAGATTTTCAGAATCAAGTTTTAAGTAGATACTGACATTAATACACTATTACATTGATATAACAGGTCTTTGTGGTGTTGTTTAACACACACTGATTCAGAGACAATTTATACTGTACAACCCATTGTGAGTAATAGACTATTATTCTAGCATTTATTGTCTTTGCATCCACATTTTCTACAATTCAATTGCATGTTCACATTGTTCATATACATCAATTGACACTCATGTATGATTCATTGTTATGATGCACACTCGTACTTGACATGTGATAAACATGTAGCCAGCTTTCAATTGAAAGTGCATCTATTTACATCATGCTTGCATTGCAGGATCATTACTTCACAATCTGATGCGACCTGGACTGGGGCTGACAGCAGGCCACTGTCGGGGACTGATCATACCACTCGTTTTCCTGGTCAGGTTTGGCACATCCCCGACCAGCATTTTGAACTGCCAACCCCATGCTTGCACTGCATGGTTTTCAATTGCACTAGGGCTTGCACTGCCCATTTTCACATTAAAGTTTGTAAAGAAATAATTGTTGAATATATAATCTGTTATCTCACTGAGCAAATTAGCTTACTGTTGACTCTCAATGTTTTTAGGCAAAGGAAAAGGTGTAGCTGGACCTTCTTCTTAGGCATTTCAATTCAATATCCCGGAGACTTTAGAAGCTATTGGTACATGGATGTTTGTAGCTTTGGGCTCGGATTTGAAACTTTTAAAACAAGTTATGATGTTTTATAGTTAGACTTTATCACTATAGACAAACATATTTATTGCTTTAGTGCGGAACTGCTTAAATCTGAATTAAGGATCAATTTTAATTATCATGTTAATCATTAGGTTGTGTGTTGATCCTGGTAATTTATCATATATCATTAATTCATGAGGACATTTCATTAAGTATCTGTTAAAGATACACAAAGGAAAAGATAAAACTGTTGAACAACTTCCGTTCAAGATTTACGCTGGTGAATCTTCGAAGTCAAATTTTTCTAAAGTTTCTGAAAATACTGGTCATTCTAATCAGAAAACAATTTCATAGAAAAACACCAAGTATTATCAGAAACAGGCAAGAACCGGACAGTTTTTCAAAAAGAAGAGTTTGCAAAAGTCTGATCATTCAAATTCTAGTTTCTTTAGAAATTCAGATATTCAATCTTCTAATACTCAAAGAAATTTGTTTTCTACTTTTAACTGAGATGCTATAGTTATAATCTACATTGGGTGCCTAAACCCAAGTATAAGTGGGTACCTAAAGCCAAGTACAAGTGGGTACCAAAACCCATTTGAAATGGGTACCCAAAAGGGCTAGAACCCGGGCTTCATTTCAAGAGGTTACATATCATTACAATCTTGAACCCGTTCTTAAATTACATTGGTTTCTTATCATTTCAGACAAGTACCCGGGTTTCAATTCAACAGTGGTTTCTAGTTATCTTCGTACTAGAACCCGTTCTTGAATTCCAAAGGTTTCTACTCGTATCAGAGTAGAACCCAGTTTGGTTTTTAGTTAATTCAGACTAGAACCCGGACTTCAATGGTAAAGGTTTTTTACTTATTTCAGAACTAAAACCCAATCTTCATTGAAAATGGTTTCTGTAGTTCTTAGTACAGAACCAGAGCTAAAGGCTTTCAATTATTTTAGACTGAATCCCGAGCATCTGCGACATATGGCTTCTATTCACCTCCGATTAGAACCCGAGTTTGAGAGAAAAATCTTACTGTAATTCCTGTCATGAATTTAACTCCGAAGCTAAAATTGACAAAGAGGGAGTTTTATTTTCATAAAATTTTGCTCCTGTTTATTTTCCATGAGTTGACTAACTTTTTGCGCTTATTTCAAGAGGGAGTTTTAGATACTTTGACGATGACATTTTCAAAAACTGTGTTTGTTTTTTCACGAAAATATTTGAAACACACATAAAAAGAAGTTTTGAGCTAAATATAAAAATTAGTGTGATTCTCTGAATCTATCATTGAGATTGATTGATCTAATCTCTTTGATGTTCAAAATCTCATTGCTTCTGAGATTCTCTTTAATATTCTCCCGTTCAAAGAATTGTCCCACATTCTCCATTAGCTAATTCTTTCATAACAAGTCTGATTCATTTCATACCTTATATCAGATTGTACATTTCATTTTGATATCTCTAACTTCATCTCCTATTTCATCTGAGCAAAATTTCTTAATATCCCATGAGCTTCAAAGCTGAAACTAATTCTGCCGACTTCGATTATGCACTAAAATGAGTGATCGGCATATATATCGCTTCTATGGTCTAACCAGAACCGGAAGACCTACCCAATAAGCAAACCACTTATAGTTTTTGTGGGTAAGGGTTCTTTAGGTCTATTAGTTGAGAAGTGTCAGTTATCACGGGATACTGATAAGGTCGAGCAGAGATAAAATGAAAATAAGAGGGATATACTAAAAGGAGATGGTGGTGCATCAGATCATTCTTTTGTTATAAAGCTGAGTGAATTTATTTCTCAAAAGTGAGTCGGAGGGAGCTTAGTTGAAAAATGCTGAGATCTGAGAGTTGAGAAAGGATTTGAAGAAAATAAAATCCTACCTACTCTGTGTCGGCTGGGTAAACATCATAATCTATCAAGCCCTAGGTGACTTGATATTAAAAAAGATGTCATGGACCTAGTGACGCATGCACTTAACCCCACCAACCACTCTGTCAGGATCTGAACTTAACTACCTAAGACTAACTGATTTGAATTGATCAGAGTGTAAACCAATAATCTTGTATTAAATCAAAGTCTAATTAAGAAGTTTGCGAAATAACACTTAATTATTTTGATAAAAGCTTTCAGAATCAATAACAAATAAAGACAAGTAATAATCAAAACTGCTTGTATTCCTGAATCAAAATGATTACAATCACCTCTAATCTGATTGATTAGACGAAGAACACAAATTGTTCTTAGGGTTTTACAACCTTAGAGGCTTATGAAAACTTAAACAAAAAGCAAATACAAACTTGAATATGCAGAAACTTCTTCTACAATAGAAAAACCTATTCTATGTATTTGTAATGCTTTCTGATTTGTTTCCTTAAAGGACTCTGACTTCTCTGATAGTAGATATGCTGAAATCTTCGTGTAGATATCTTTTCCTGAATATCAGCACTTTCTGTTTATGAAACCGTTGAGCAGCTTGAATCTCTTAGCAGTTTGAGCAGGGCAGCTTGAGTGAAATTACTCTGGCAGCATGAACTTTTACACTAGCATCTTGAGATTCTTCAACTAACAGCATGAACTTTGTACTTACATAGAAATTCTACTAACAGTCTGAGAAGTCTAACTAACAGTTTGAACTACTTAGAATATTTCCCAACAATCTCCCCTTAACTTAAATTCTTTACACTATACTTTAAGTTCTATACAAATAAGGAAATAAACAAGTATACTGTTATTTACAAACCAAGGCTTTCAAAAACTCACAACTGTGCAAGTTTCTGATTGACAGCCTTTAAAAATTCTCTCTTCAAATCTTCTCTATCACAATATATCCTTACTGACCTCATTTGAAGTAGCATAGCCTTTGGAAGATCAAGAAACTCAAAATTGAAGAACATACCAGATCCATCTGTAAATCTGATTCTGTAGGTCTTTGATTTGACAAACAGATCAACCTGTTTGACCTTCATCTCCTTTGCATTCTCTATATCTTTCCTTATAGATACAGGATCAAAAATACTCCGCAAATCTTTAATGGCTTGCTTGACTTGTGGAAGGGAAGATCTGACTTGAGTAGCAGTCCCTACTTGATACATTCTTGTAAGCTCTTCTCTTGTCATCCCTTGAGCCATATGCATTATGCTTTTATACTCTTCCTCAGGACCAGTTTCTCTTCTTACTACAAAATGATATCTTAAGTCAATGTTATCCATTGGCTTAGCATACCAGTAAGTAATAAGAGGTTTTGAGAAATCATGTTGGTCGAGGGACTTCTCTATCTCCATTACTTGTTGCAGCTGATGCTCAAAAAGCACCTTTTTGACCTGATCAAGCTTTGCTTGTGAGATTGGCTCTGGTTGAGGAATAGGAGCAACAGCCTGATCAGAAGGAGCAGGATCACTGGCAGCAGCTTGAACTGAAACTTTTGATCTTTGGACGTCTTGGGAGACTTTGGCTACCTTACGTTTTTCCATTTCCTTGTCATGGATATCTTGCAGCCTTTCTGTGCTCATGGACTGAGCCATCTTCTTTGGGATACCAGCAGCAAAGGCAAAATTTATCAGGAATCTTCTATGCTCAGCCTTTGAGTGCCCTGTTGGCATCTTCCTTTTTCTTTCACTTTTCTTGACCACAAACCCCCTTAGGTAATCTCCTAAGGTCTCATCATCTTGCATTGGGGCATGGGTTTGCTGGTCTAAAGCTTTATCTTGTTCTTCTGCTAACTTTCTGGCAATCTCAGCATCAAAAGCAATCTGGGCTTCTTTGGTAGAAAATTTGTGCTTTGGAGACTCTATAAGAATGCCCTTGCCCTTATCTTTTGTAGCAGAAGTTGTAGCTTGGACTAAACTGATGGGAGCTTGAATACCTTCTCTTATAACAACTCCAGTTGCTTTTGTAGAAGCAGCTTGAGTTTCTAGGCTAACAGCTTGAAAAGCTGTTGGGACTGTTAGCCTAGATTCTTGAACTGTTGGAGCTGCTTGGACTGATTCTATTGGAGCTTCTTGGACTGCTTTAGGGATCTCCTGATTCTCCCCCTTTTTGGAAGCATTGGTTTGGTCAGGATGACCTACAACCGTTGCCACTTGGGTTTGAATCATACGCTCTAATTTGATGATCTTATTCCCACAGAGGGTAAACCCTTTATGGAGATAATCCATTCTTTGATTCTGAGCAGCTTCTGTCTGTCTGAGTGCAAAAAGTTGTGCTCCCTGTGCAGCAATGATGGACTGTTGGTATTCCAACTTTGCAACAACAGGTTGCAACTTGGGATCCGTTAATAGCATTAGTTGCAGACTAGTCTCAAGATCAGCAAACGAAGTTGGTGCTTGTGATCTATCACTGGCATGAATACCAGAAGTAGAAACCTCTGTGCCCCTCTGTTCTTGGTACTGGGGACATCCAGCTGGTGCTTGCACACTTGCTGTTGACATGGGAGTGGTCTTAGAGATGTTGGCACTGTCCTGTGCCTCTTGTGCAGAAGCAACAGTAGTGCCAGCCACAGAACCCATATGGATCATCTCTGGTGAGATGTCCACCTCCTGAATGAGGTTGGGAGTGTCCTCAATTGGTGCCCTTTGGGTATTCTATGCAGAAGTGTCCTCCTGCATAGGGTTATTTGGCTCTTGTATGAGGGCCGAGGAGGAAGGAGCTCCTGGACCTCTTTTTCTTTTATATAGTTGGAGCGAAGATGTGGGCTTAACAAAAGGAACGGAGGGCATTTGTGTATCATGTGGAGTGGGTTGGGGTCCTGGGGTTGAAGCAGTGATGTTGGGCTGAGCCTGCTCAGGACCCTCTCCTCGGTTTCTTGGAATGATGCCCATCATTGCAGAGGGCAATGGGACATCCACACTCAAAAAATTGGCACTTGGCTTTAGAAGCCTTTTGATAGAAGATAGTGAGTGCCTACGGGAAAGATGTATCCTCTTATGTATATTTAAATTTGTGCAAGTTTTTGCAATTATTTCTGCCAAAAATCTAGGATACATCAAAAATTTCCCATTCTTTAGGGAATGATGCCTTAACATCCCCTGAAAAATCATATTTGAAAATTTGAACTGTTGGCCTGTTGAAAATCACACCAAGGCAGTGGCAATGTTAGATGAAAATTCGGACCAACCAGTTCTTTTAGGGCTAATGCACTGCTGAATAATGTGCACAAGATATTTCCATTTAGGAGAAAAGTGTGCTTTAAAGAAAGTAAAAGAATCAGCATGACCCCTATATCCAATATTATAAAGACCAGTATGTAAAGCATTAAGGGATAGATCTGTTATACCTGAGGCATCTTGAAGATGCAGATGTTGTCTGATGGATTCCTCAGTGACTGTGATAATATTGCCATCGATTTCAGATGTCAAAGAGGAGATTCCATTGATGGTTTTTATAAAAGCATGGTTCAAGAACTACTCAATATGTGAGATGTATACGGTGGGATTGATATTGAGGGCATGATGGATATGGGAACTTCGAAGGAATTCCATCATGTCATGGAACGGTTCAAGTTCAGAGTGCTTGAGATAGTAGGGTAGGCAGTTGTGTTCTTTAACGAACTCCGTTGACGAACGAAGGATTTAAGGTTTCAGTGATGTGCGAGGGAATTGTTTCAGAGAATCAAGAAGGGTTCTGGAAGATATTTTGCAACTGGTAGTTACAATTGAACGAAACTGAAACCTTTAAAGGTTTTGAAAATATCTAAACCCGCGCACACACTTATGGAAATGACCATATTATCCTGCACACTTTGACAGATCAAGTGAAACAACTAACAGTCCGAGAAAATGAACTAGCAGCTTGAGAAAATACTCAAGCTGTTAGTTGAAAATTAAGCTACTGTTAATGAAACAGTGACTCCCCTTAATCTAGCATATGTACACAGAAAAGCAAATTAATCCATGTTAATCATACCAATGTTTGATACTAGGAAGGTGAATGTTCCTATATCAAATGGTTTTGTAAATAGATCAGCTAACTGATCATCAGTGTGAATTTTGGTAACTTGGATTAATTTCTTCTCATTGCAATCCCTTATAAAATGAAATCTAATTTCAATATGCTTGGTTTTGGGAAATTTCACTGGATTTTGTACAATGCTAATTGCACTTGAATTGTCAATATAAATGGGAGTGGATAGGAAATTCATACCATAGTCTCTCAGTTGATTTTGAATCCACATCACTTGGGAGCAGCAACTTGCAGCTGCTACATATATCTAGCTTCAGTGGATGATGTGGAGACAGTTGTTTGCTTTTTGCACTGCCAAGAGACAATTCTTGTTCCCAAGTATTGACATCCACCAGTTGTGGATTTTCTGTCAATGTTGCATCCGCCATAGTCACTGTCAATATAGGCTGTTAGTTCAAGAGGAGAGTCTTTAGGATACCAGAGGCCTAAATGTGGTTGGCCTTTGAGATATATAAAGATTCTCTTAACAGCAACCAAATGGGAATCCTTTGGAGAGCATTGAAACCTAGCACACACACAAACAGCAAACATAATATCAGGTCTAGAAGATGTTAGATACATAGGAGATCCTATAAGAGATCTGTATAAATGAATGTCCATATCTATGCCATCTTTGTCTGTATGGAGCTGCTTGTGAGGATTCATTGGAGTACTTGCAACTTTGGTATCTTGATATCCAAACTTTTCCAGTATGTCTTTAACATACTTTGATTGACTTATGAAGAAACCAGTGGGCTTCTGCTTGACCTGCAATCCTAGAAAGAAAGTGAGTTCTCCCATTGAACTCATTTGAAACTTTTTGTGCATTAATGCTTCAAACTCTTTGCACAGACAATCATTTGTTGAGCCAAAGCTGATGTCATCAACATAGATTTGAACAAGCAGAATCTCATCTTTGATGGACTTTGTGAAAAGTGTTTTGTCCAGAGTGCCTCTCTTGAACCCATTCTGTAGAAGGTATGATGACAGAGTGTCATACCATGCTCTGGGGGCTTGATGGAGTCCATAGAGAGTCTTGTCTAGCTTGTAGACTCTGTCTGGATACTTGTAGTCCTCAAAACCAGGAGGCTGACACACATAGACCTCCTCTTCAATGGTGCCATATAGAAAAGCAGACTTCACATCCATTTGATACACTTTAAAACCTTTGAAGCTTGCATAGGCCAAAAACAGTCTGATGGCTTCAATTCTTGCCACTGGAGCAAATACATCATCATAATCTATGCCTTCCTCTTGAGTGTACCCTTGTGCTACTAGTCTTGCTTTGTTCTTGATGACTATCCCTCTGTCATCCTTCTTGTTTCTGAACACCCATCTTGTACCAATGGCTCTCTTTCCTTTAGGAAGATCAACAAGTGTCCATACATTCTGAATCTTGAATTGTAGCAGCTCTTCCTGCATTGCCTCAATCCAGGATGAATCTTTCAATGCTTCTGATACCTTTTTAGGTTCTAGCTGGGACATGAAACAGGCATGTTCAAAAGCAGCTAGACTGAATTCAGGAACTGCTTGTTCAGCAGCAGCAGTCTCATTTTGAAACATTTTCCTTGTTTGCACATGTGTACGTGGATCACCCATTATTTGATTGAGAGGATGATACTTGTGAACTCTGAGTGTAGGCTCTCTTTCTGTCTGAAAAGAAGATCCAAGGTTTGTATCATCTCCATCAGGACCAGTGGATGGTTCAGCTTCTGGAACAGCTTGTCTTGAATCTGGGACTGTTTCCCTTTGTGTTGGAGCTGTTCTCTCAGGACTTGGGAGTGACACTTCAGTGTCTGGATTTGTATCATGTTGAGCATTCAGAACCCCTGGAGGGTCACATGACAGAAGTGGTATAGTTGTATACTCATCCCAATTGTTTGAATCTGCAGTAGTTTGAAACTTTGTGCCAACAGCTTGAGAATTTGTATTGACAGCATCAATTCTGTTTGCATCAGCTTCTGCAGTATACTAAACAAAGCTCAGAGAATTCGTTAGTGAATCTAAATCAAACAACCAATCAGGACCAGTGCCTTTGACATTTGCAGTATTTTCATTAAATTCAACATTGGCACTTTCTTCAATGGTTTTAGACACACTGTTATATACTCTATAGGCTTTGCTTTGATATGAGTATCCTACAAAGAAACCTTCTTCAGCCTTACTTTCAAACTTCCCTAAGTGATTCTTAGTGTGAAGAATGGTGCATGGACAGCCAAATGACTTGAAAAAGGCTATTAAGGGTATTCTATTATGGAATAACTCATATGGAGTTTTTCCTTGTGATTGAACAATCTGAACCCTATTTAGAACATAACATGCTGTGTTGACTGCTTCTGCCCAAAAGGTCATTGGCAGTTTTGAATTAGCTAACATGGTTCTAGCAGCCTCAGTTAATGTTCTGTTCTTTCTTTCAGCTACACCATTTTGCTGTGGTGTTCTTGGTGCACTATATTGCCTAGCAATACCTTTGAACTCACAAAAACTGTTTAGAGTATGATTTTTAAACTCAGTTCCATTGTCTGATCTTATCACCTTGACTTTTGAGTTGGATTGGTTTTCTATCTTAAGAATAAATGACTTAACTAGCTCAGCAGTTTCATCTTTAGACCTAAGAAAGTAAACCCAAGTAAATCTGGTGAAATCATCAACAATAACAAACAGTAGGCCCTTTTATTCAAACTTAAAACAGATGTTGGACCAAATAGATCCATATGAATCAGCTGAAGAGCAGATGAGATTGAATTTACTTCTTTGCCTTATGAGAAGTTTTGTGTTGTTTGCCTTTAAGACATGCTACACAATGATCATCACATATGAACTCCTTTTGTGGTAAACCTCTTACCAGATTCCTTTTGACTAAAACATTCATGGACTTCAAGTTCATGTGACACATCCTTCTATGCCAAAGAGCAGACTCATTGGATGATGCTTTGGATATCAAACAGCTTAAGGTACTTGATTTGGATAAAAGTTCTGTGTCCAAACAATATACATTGTCCTTTCTTGGTGTTCTTAGTAAAACAAGATTTTCAGGATTTTAAAATCTTTTGAAAGGACAATGCACTCAGAATCTGTAAACAAATCAATATTTTGTTTGTCACAGATTTGAGAGACACTCAATAAATTATACTTAAGCTGTTCAACGTACAAAACATCATTGAAAATCATGTTGCCTGCATTAACAGTACCTTTACCTGTAACCTTACCTCATTTGGAGTTGCCTCCAAATGCAACAAATCCTCCATCAAAGCCTTTGAAATTATACAAGCACTCAGAATTGCCTGTCATGTGCCTAGATCATCCACTGTCCAAATGCCATCTTGTTTTAAGTGTTGACCTGTGGTTGCCCTGCACGAATAAAAGCTTAGTTAGTAGTGGAGCAAACCTAAACCAAGTTGGTTTTGGGTTGTCCTTGTGCATTAACATAACTAAATACTGTCTTGGATTTCTTATACTTAGTAAGATCCACTGATGGATTTTGTGGAGAGTACCTAGTTAGCACATGAGGTATCCAGGTATTTTGTCCATCTTTTTCAGTAACAGTCTCAGATGATCCATTACCAGTCCCAATTTTGAGCCTACCAGTCTGAATTGAGTCTGTAGTGCTAACAGTTTGAGAATTGCACTATCAGTCTCAACTTTAGACTTGGCAGTTTCAACATATGTATCAACAGGTTTACCTGAGTTTGTACCTTTGACACACCATATTTGTTTAAAATTTACCTTTGGTTTAGCTAAAACTTGTTTTTGGTGCGTGGACTGTTTCTTATTAACTTTTGTGAACCTGTGATCTACTGTTTTCTTTGCAACTGATGCAGTAGGTAGTTTGGCCTTTGGAGTTTTTTAAATTTTGAGAGTTTTTATTTGGATGTTTCACAGTCTGTTTTGCAACAGATGGTTTATAAAAACAATCTCTGGCCAAGTGATTCTTTCTGCCACAATGAAAACATTTTTTGACTGTTTGAATTGGAGAACCAGTTTTATTTGACAATTTCTGGTTCTTGTTCCTCTGATTTCCCCTTACCTGCTGTTGTTTGGAAACTTTTGGACACCATGCTTTTGGCATGTGCAGACTGGAATATTTTTACCCTTTCTATTATTCTTTGAAGACGATGCAGTGTTACAGTTAGAAGGTACAGAAACCTGTGGAGCAGCATTACACACACTCATCTTCTCCTTTCCTTTCTTACTGGGGGCTTGGATTTCTATAGGTGCACTCATTGTTTTGTGTTCTTTCTCAACTGCTGTGCACTCACAGTCTCTATTTTGAATCTGATCTTCTTTAGATTCAGGACTGTTATCAAGGATAGGATCTACAGTAGTCATAGACTCATCTAATGGTTCATTGACAAGCCTATCAGCAACCTCACTCATTGGATGAATGTATTTGTTGTTATATGGAGGTGGAGTAGCTCTGTAGCCTATGCCTTCTTTGGGATTAACATGAGATTTTACCCTATCTTTATATTGGACTTCCATTAGGTGTTCCAGCTTTTGATTAGCCAATTAGAAGTTACCTAGATCTATATTGACAGATTCTAGTTTCTTATTAGCCTCTAACACCTTTTGTTCAGTCTCTTCTACCTTTTTATTTAGGGATTCTATTTTCTTATTTAGCTCCTTTTTCTCCCACTCATGATATGTTCTATCATGTCCCATTTGAATCTCATTATCCTTATAGTCATTGATCTGTTTTTCAAGATCTTCTATGGCTTGCATGTATTCATATCTCCTCTCTTCCATCTTAGCTAGAGTTTTGCACATGCTCTCATTATGATCTCTGTACTTTTTAACCATATTTTTGCATGTTTGAGAGCAGAGTTTAGAATTTACCTCAGATGGTAGTTCAGTGGAGGAGACATTTGATGTTTCTGCCATTAGAGCTTGATTTTGAAACTCTTCCTCTGTCTGATCACTCTAGTCAAACACATTGTCTTCTTGAGAGACAAGGGCTTGTGATGATGAAGCCTGATTAGTCTGCTGAGGCCTTGATGATTGTTGACTTTGAGATCTGCATTCTCTGGCAAAGTGGCCAAGTTTGTGACATTTATAACACTCAATTTTGACTTATCAAAAGCTGGTTTGCCTTCTGCTCTAGCTTGAAAGTTGGTCCTGCCGGTTCTTTTAAGAAACCTTTTGGCCCTCATGGTCAGCATTGCATGTTGCCACTTCAGATCCATCTCTTCAAGATCATCTGGATGAATCTGTTCTGGATCTTCAGCATTTAGAGCAAACAATCCATCATTGGCAACAAAAGGCTCATAGTGAGCTTCAGTAGAGTTACCATCACCACCTGAAAAGGAATCACTACAATTAGATTATTCTGATGACATAAGTGCAGTATTGTGATTATTAGAAAGAGATTTGTTTTTAGTATCAATCTCAGTCTCAAACACTCTCAGACTATTGTACAGATCATCCAGGCTGACTTTTGCACTTTCCAGTTCACTTATCAGTTTGTTGAACCTGTCAAATATTTGAGTAAGGTTTTCATTCTTGCCAACAGAAAAGTTCTCATTTTGCTGTTTCAAAAGATCCTTTTGATTTCTCTTGGTACTGGCATTACCAGCAAATCTTTTCTCTAAAGCATTCCAAAGAGAATGAGCAGTATAAAAGTTTTTGAACTGATGTTGATAAGCATTAGGAATGGCTATTTGTAAAAGTGTAAGAGCTTTCACTTCATTCATTCTAGCCTTTCTTTCAAGTTCAGTTTTTGGAGGAGTTTTTACTGGGTTTTCCCTCATCATCATGTTCTGGATCAACTACAGGAGGAAATTCAACAGCTTCCCATATGGCATAATCAATGAATTGAATATGCTGTTGAATCCTGAGTTTCCACATCTTAAACTCAATGGGCTTGAGCATAGGCACTTTGAGTCCTTGCCCAGATCCACTGCTGCTATTATCAAATTCCATTGCAAAAGATTAAAAATTTAAAAAAAAAAGCTTTCAACTTTGAAAAACAAAGAACGACCTGTGGCTCTGATACCACTTGTCAGGATATGAACTTAACTACCTAAGATTAACTGATTTGAATTGATCAGAGTGTAAACCAATAATATTGTATTAAATCAAAGTCTAATTAAGAAGTTTGCGGAATAACACTTAATTATTTTGATAAAAGCTTTCAGAATCAATAACAAATAAACACAAGTAATAATCAAAACTGCTTGTATTGCTGAATCAGAATGATTACAATCACCTCTAATCTGTTTGATTAGAGGAAGAACACAAATTGTTCTTAGGGTTTTACAACCTTAGAGGCTTATGAAAACTTAAACAAAAAGCAAATACAAACTTGAATATGCAGAAACTTCTTCTACAATAGAAAAACCTATTATATGTATTTATAATGCTTTCTGATTTGTTTCCTTGAAGGACACTGACTTCTCTGATAGTAGATATGCTGAAATCTTCGTGTAGATATCTTTTCCTGAATATCAGCACTTTTTGTTTATGAAACCGTTGAGCAGCTTGAATCTCTTAGCAGTTTGAGCAGGGCAGCTTGAGTGAAATTACTCTGGCAGCATGAACTTTTACACTAGCAGCTTAAGATTCTTCAACTAACAGCATGATCTTTGTACTTACATAGAAATTCTACTAACAGTCTGAGAAGTCTAACTAACAGTTTGAACTACTTAGAATATTTCCCAACACACTCAGTTATCTCTCAAAAGAATTCTGTTTCAATAATCACGGAGATATAACCCATTTCTATCAATATATCATTTGGATATTATTGATATTGAAACAAGGAAGAAATTTGCTCTGGTCTCCGACTTCATTTGATTCACATTGAGTCTAGAGTTGATTATATACACTTTTAGGACACATCGAGTCTAACAGTCTACGTGACTATAAACTGCAAGTCCAACGTGACTAAGCCGGAACAAATAAGAGTGACTCTTTTATGATAAAGGATTTCATGATGAATATTTGGAAATCCTACCGGTGTTAACATCACGCCAGCGCTGAAAGGAGGTCACATAGATTATGTCTATTATGCAAACAAGAATCCTGTGTGGACCTGCACTCGTTATATTACAACTGAATTTGTTTCATTATCCTCAAAGTTGAAAAGCTTTGTTTCATTTTGTAAATCAAAAGTATCATATTGAAGGGGAGTGAAATTTTGATTCATTTGAGGGGGAGTGTTGAATTTGTTTAGAATAGGGGAGAGATATCAGTTTGAGGGGGAGAAAATCAATTTGTAATAAATTCTGAGTTGTAATTGTTGTCGTATTTCTTAAACTGTAACTTTAATGCATTTATGTTTCTGATGATTTTGCATGATGTTCATGATGTTTATGATCGTCATGAGGGGGAGAAATGCTGATTTCAGAAACAACTGTTGAGTAGCTTTAAGACAAATGAAGACAATTACAAAAACATCTCAATACAATTGATCAAGGGAGAGAATCAGATGTTGCTCAAGATTCAAGGGGGAGTGTACTTAAAAGAAAAGAGTATATCAGAGATAAAGAGGTTTGAACATCAGAGAAAGACAAAGATGCTTTTATCAGAAGATTCAAAGATCGAAGAAAAGAAAAAGATCCAAGAAAAGAATCAAGAAAATCCCTGCAATGAACTTAATTGGAAAATTGATTTCATCTCTATGAGGGAGATTGTTGGGTACAATATTGTGTAGACTTGAAATTTATTTTACTTGTAATAATTGCTTTCATCTCTAAGGGGGAGATTGTGAAGTATAAATATTTAATAGAGATGAAAACTTATATATTGTATAAGTTCAGGGGTTAATTTTGTAAATACACAATACTTTGTATTGTGTATATAAATAGTGGTTGAATATGCTTGCATAGATATAGAGAATATACGGATGCAAGAAGAGAGGAGTGTTGTACAAGAAATTCAAGAACAATATTGTAATATTCTTCTCTCATCTTAATACAAGCATTCGGTTTTATGCGTTGATGATTATAGTTGATATTTTTATTTATGTTGAATGAATTGCATGAAACATGAATTCACAATATATATCTCTGTAATTTATCGGAGGTGTGTTGAACACAATAGACAACTTTTCATTTTGCTGGTCTTTCACATAAAAAAAACTTGTCGTGCTTGTGAGACTAATATGAACGAATCAAACTTGGGCCTAAACTAGTCTAACAACCAATGTATAACCAAGCTTACGATCACGTTTGACCGCACCAGCCTGATGGTTAACCCAATCACATTTGAAAAGAGGGAGTTGACTGAAACGATAATCTAGTACCCATATAAACTTGGAAAACGTCATAATACAATTTGCGTCTTGTGGTTGCTACTCCTTCGGATATGTGCATATCGTCTGTCACAACACTAACCCCACTATTTTGGTAAACGTTGCCCTCACTACATTTAGTACGAAATGTATACACATTGATGTTATATGCAGTGTGTTTCAGTATGGGGGCGCGTGGTCCATGTGAAATCCACCTTACGGTTTCTGAAGATCGTTAATTCTCTCTCAACCTGAATACTATATCATTACAGTTACATATATGAGCTTCAAATTGAAGGAACAACTACAAATAGTTACAAAAAATAATTAATTACCTCTAGTTTTAACCAGGTAACAAAAGTTCTACTATGCTCATCCTCAAGGAATGCTTTTCGCTTACCCGAGTTTTGTGTTTCGAAAACCTGTTTGTGTCGCCTGAATCAAGGTGTTAATTTGAGGTCAATTAATATGTTTGATGCAAGATTTTAAGTAATTATCGAAGTAGGCATGTGTCAGTAATACTTACTCGATATACAGTTCAATTTCAACTGTATTGTGTATTACGTACAAATGTGCTATCCCAAGTAGTTCTGCAGAAACTTCACTTGACTTGTCGGCCGACAGTGGCTTTCCGTCTTCATTTATTTCATCACTTTCATGTGTATCACCTAGGATACCAATATTTTTCATGGACTTTTTATATTCGTCGAAAAACTCTATTGTTTCTTCTGCAAAAGTTTCCTCAGCAATGCACCGCTCTGTTTTATTTCAGTTTTGCACATGTCCTTTAATAACCTTCATGTTCGAAGGGATACATCCAACGAAAGCATATCGGACCACATAATTTTACCTCCATAGTTAAGTGCACAATCAAATGGACCACAATATCAAAAAAAAGAGGGAGGAAAGAACTTTTCGAGTAGGCAGAGTATGACAGAAAGTTCTTCTTGCATCTTATCTATTTCATCTAACATGATTTCTTTGCTGCATGTCGATTTAAAGGACAAGCAAAACCTGATGATAGCATATCGTTTGGGTTCGTGCATGATTGACTGTATTGCAATGGGCAGAAACTCTTGCATAAGCATGTGACAGTCATGTGATTTAAGCCCGATGAGCTTCCTATCTTTTAGGCTGACTAAAGACGACAAATTTGAACAATAGCCTTGCGGTACCGTGATGTCGCGTAACATTTCACAGAAGATGTTTTTTCTTCATTCGTTAATGTGAAACCTACTGCAGGCAGTACTAATTTGTCTCCGTCTTTCCTAGAAAACAACTCTTGTTTATCATGACAATTTGTTGTTGTTGTTGTGACTAGCAACTCTCAAGGCTTGCTTTATCATGACAATTTGTTGTTGTTGTGCAACTATAACTTGCTGCATGCTTAAAATTTGTTTGCATTGAGCTTCAATGATAGCCTTGTAGTGATCAAAGGCAGCAATAATAGGTACAAGAGTAGGATTCGTCAATGCCTGTAGTTGCAGACTAGCCTCAATGTCCTCAAGTGTTGTTGGCACCTTTGGAATATCATTGGTAGTATTACCAGAACGTAATCTCCTAGGAGAAAAGTCTGGGCTCCTCTATTCTTGGTTCTGGGGACTTCCAGAAAATGTATGATCATCCTCTATTGCAATGGTAGTGGTCTTAAGGATGTTGTCACTGTCCTGAACCCCTCTTGCAGGAGTATCAGTAGTGATAGCCACATATACCATATGATCAACCTCTGGTGGGTTGATCACCTCCTTGTTGAGGTTTGGAGTGTCATCATTTGTTTCCCTTTGGATATTATGTACAAGAGGATGATCCTGTGCAGGGCTTTCAGGCATTTAGGTGAGAGGTGGGATGGAAGGAGCATCACCAGCTCTTTTCTTTTTCCTTGTAAACATGTTGAGTGCAGTGGGTGATGGAGTAGCTTGATCCAAACGAGCAGATGGTGATTTATTTGTATCATGGGGAGGGGTTTGGGTTCCTGTTGGTTGAGCATTAAGGTGGGGCTGTTCATGCTTAGGAACTTCTCCCCTGTTTCCTGTAAAAACAACCCTCATTGCTTGAGTCAATGGGGTGTTAGTGCCAAGAAATTTGTCATTTTGTTTTAAAAATCTTTTGACAGATTGCCATGTGTGACAATGGGAAACATGTATGCTCGTGTGTGTTTGAAAATTTTCAAAATGATTTGCAAAAATGTGAGCCAATAACCTAGGATACATAAAAATTAAATTTCCCATGTTTGGGATTCAGACACTTAACATCCCTGGAAAAATTATTACCAGAAAAATTGAACTGTTGGCCAGTGGATAAGCAAATCAAAGCAGTAGCAATAATTGAAGAAAATTCCAACCGACCAATTCATTTAGGGCTTAGGCATTGTTAAAGGATATGGATGAGTTATTTCCATTGGGAACCAAAAACTTCTTTGTAGAAAGTAAGTTTGTCCAATGTGCCCTCATACCCTAAACGTTCAAGTCCTTCAAATATGGTAGTAGAGATGAAATCATTAATACATTCGGCATCTTGCAGTTGTAAGTGCCCACGAATGGAGTCCTCAGTGATGGTGATCGGTTGGCCATCAACAGTAGAGTCAATGGAAGTGATTCCATCAACAGTTCGAGTACGAGCATGACTCCAGAATTCCTACAGTTGAGGAATGTAAATTGTAGGATTCAGCATCAAAGCATAATATATGTTTGTAAAAAGTAATTTTGTCTCAAGAAGTCCATCATCTCGTGGAAATCGTCCAACTCAGCATGCTTCAAAATGTAGGGCAGACAGTCGTGCTCCTTGATAATTTTAATTCCCCAACAATGCAATCGTGAATTCAAGAACTAAGGTTTCGAGTGAAAGTGGAAGTGCGATTTAGGGCACTGGATTTGAAACTGTGATTCGGGTAGTTTGAACTGAACGAGAATAGTTTGTCCCGTGGTTGAAAATAATCAAGTAATTTTATAAAACTTAGGTTAAAATTAATCAAGTAATTTTAAAAAACTTAGGTTATACATAATCAATTCAATTCCATTTCATTCCATGAATAATAAAACTTAGCTTAAAATTAATCAACTTTTATAAACATAGGTTATATATAATCAATTCTATTCCATTCCATTCCATGAATAATAAAACTTAGGTTAAAATGAATCAAGTTTTATAAACTTAGGTTATATATAATCAATTCAATTTCATTCCATTCCATGAACAATACAACTTAGGTTAATATTAATCAAGTGATTTTATAAATTTAGGTTATAAACACTTAACAGGTTGAGAAAATGCACTAACAGCTTGATAAATTGAACTAACAGTTCGAGATTTGCAAAAACAGAATTTCTCAATTTAACTCAAGTGAATAATAAAACTTAGGTTAAATTTAATCTAGTAATTTTATAAACTAAGGTTATATATAATCAATTTTATTCCCTTTCATGAATGATAAAACTTAGGTTAAAATTAATCAAATAATTTTATAAACTTAGGTTATATATAATCAGTTTCATTCCATTCCATGAATAATAAAACTTAGGTTAAAATTAATCAAGTTTTATAAACTTGGGTTACATATAATCAATTCAATTTCATTCCATTCCATGAATAATAATGTTGGGAATAGATGATAGAGATGAAACAATTATATTGTATACTTTTGTAAATACTCAATAGTATAGCGGTTGTATGTGTAAATACACAATACTTGTGTATTCTGTGTATAGAAGTTAGTGTTTCTGTTTTTAAGGGGATTTGAATGTTCACATACAGACATACGGATCTGAGATTAGAAAGAAGAGGAGAAAGGATTGCTTATCAAGAAATGTCAAGAACATTCATGTAATGTCATTCTATTCAATTAGAGCATTCAACTGATTGTGTTTACGATAATTGTTCATATGTTTGTTTTTAATGTTGATTGAATTTCATGAAATCTGAATTAACAATTGGTATCAGAGCCTAATATGGCTGAATTTGAGTGAATTTTGAATCTGAAATCGTTTTTTATGAACACTGTTATATTCATTTTTTTGAAGATTCGAAAATCAATTGAGGATTTTGATTATGTGGATGAAATGATCTGATATTTGGATCGAAGGTGCGAATTTTAAAGACGAATTCAATTATATAAGTATCAAATTTTAATTCCAAACACACAGAATTTAATTGAGAATTTTCAGATTTATTGAAAAAGTGTGCGTTCTTGAGGTTTTTGGTCGATTTTTGGTTTTTAATCGAGAATTTGCCAAAGTGATTTCACAAAAGTTGTTTCAGCTATTAAAACAAACCTTCAAAATCAATTTGAGGTCATTTCATGGATTTTTGTTGAAAAAGTTTGGATCTGATCTTCTTTTTGTTGAAAAATGATAAAACTCGGGTGTAACTAAACTCATAGTGCATTCGAGTTTTATAAAGAAGGCAATCGAGTTGATCAAAGAGAGTAAATCGACGAACTTTATATTCTATTCGAGTTTCATGCTTTATTATCCGAGTTTCAAGCTTCATTAATCGAGTTTTATGCTTTATTAATCGAGTTTTATGCTTCTTTAATCGAGTTTTATGCTTCATTAATCGAGTTTTATGCTTCATTAATCGAGTTTCAAGCTTCATTAATCGAGTTTCAAGCTTCATCATTCGAGTTTCATCAAGCTTATTCGAGTTTCATTCTTCTTCACTCGAGTTTGATACTGTTTCAATCGAGTTTCATTACTCTTCATTCGAGTTGAGTCCTTATTCATTCGAGTTTCATCATACTATTGACTGTTTGACCTTAACTGCTTAAATTGGCCATAACTTTTGACTGGAACATCGTTAGACGGCCTAATACGTCAAATCAAAGCTTGAACAGAGATCTATGATTTCCAGACTTGGCAAAGCCGGTTCGGTAAATTTTCGAGGCCCAAATCCAGTCCAGAAAAATGTTATGGGCATTTTTCTATAGAAAATCTAAAATTTCAACGTCAAAAAGTCAAATCAGAGCTGATTTTTAACAAATTAATCATTCAAGATTCATTTTTCTTCAATCAAGATTCATTCAAATTTTCATAAGTCCATAAAAGATCTTGGAAGTTCATTTTTCTGCAATTCATAATGAAATTGGAAAAATTTTCAAAGTCTGAGCTGATTGAAAAAATTTACTAAATCTGAAAAGATTCGTAAGAACAATTACGACATTCTTGTTCAGTTAAATACTGATAAAGCTCTTGCTTTACGTGATGTATCAATACTGAAAGAAGACATTCATAACTTAAAAGTTAAACAAAATTCTGAGAGTACTGCTCTTAAATTTAAAATATCTGAATTATCAAAAGAACTTGACGATTCGAAACGAGCAAATTTTCAGAAGGCAACTCAACTAAAATATCTTCTGCCTGAAAGATCTGATCTTTACAAGAAAGTTAAAGATCTTGAAGAATTACTTTCCAAGACAAATCGTACTGATCAAAGTTGTGCTTTAAACAAATCTGAAGAATTTTTTGCTCTTGAAAACGAGTTGTCTTTAACTAAAGATTCAATTGAGAAGGAAAGACATGAGTTCTTACTGAAAGAACAATATTTTAAAGTTAAATCTAAATTGTTTGAAGATGAAAGAAAGATGTTTTTAATCAAAGAACAATCTTTTAAAACTGACTACCAATCGTTTGATAATGATAGAAATTCTTATTTGGTCATTATCAAAGGATTAGAAGAACAGATACTTCATCTTTCTAAACAATTCAATGAATTTTCTTCTTCAAAAGAATCAGAGGTTAAAGATCCTTCAGTTTGTTCAAAATCTAAAGTTGATCAATCTGACTTATCTACAGAAAGTGAAAAGAATCCAGCTTTTCTAATTTTGATTCTTCTTCAGATCTTAAACTTAAGTATCTGTTAAAGATACACATAGGCAAAGATAAAATTGTTGAACAACTTCCGATCAAAATCTACACCGGTGAATCTTCGAAGTCAAATTTTCTTAAAGTTTCTGAATATACTGGTCATTCTAATCAGAAAACATTTTCACAGAAAAAGAACAAGTATTATCAGAAATAGGCAAGAACCGGACAGTTTTTCAAAAAGAAGAGTTCGCAGAAGTCTGATCATTCAAATTCAAGTTTCTTTAGAAATTCAGATATTCAATTTTCTCATACTCAAAGAAATTTGTTTTCTGCTTTTGAAAGAGAAGCTAATAGTTATAATCTACAATGGGTACCTAAACCAAAATACTAGTGGGTACCAAAACCCATTTTGAAATGGGTACCCAAGAGCGCTAACAAGTCTAGATCCAAATCTGTTTGGATACCAAAGACATCTTAAATTTTGCGGGTCGTAGGTTTCTTATCATTTCAGATAAGGACCCGTTCTTCATTTCAATAGGCTCTTGATTACTTCAGGTCAAGACGCGTGCTTCAACTTTTCTGCCATTCCTGCCCTGCATTCAACTTTGATGTTGAATTGACAAATAGGGAGTTTTATTTTTATAATTTTTTGCTCCTGATTTCGTTTATATGAGTTGACTAACTATGTATGCTTATTTCCAGGGGGAGTTTCAGACATTCTTTGACAATGACATTTTTCATAAAAATCGTGTGTGATTTTCATGAAAATATCTGATGCACACATAAAATTTTGTTTTTGAGCTGAAAAGAAAACTTTTCTTCTGATTCTCTAAATTTCTCATTGAGATTAATTGATCTAATCTCTTTTATGTTCATAATCTCATTTCTTCTTAGATTCTCTTTGTTAGAATGCTTCCATTTTATATTGGATTCTCCCGTTTTCTCCCAAGTGCTAATTCTTTCAAGAAAATCTGATTCGTTTCATATCATATATCAGATTTTTCATTTCATTATCATACATTCTATCTCATCATTCAAATTTCATTCTGAACTATGGTGAATTTCATGATATCCCATGAGCATCAAAGCTAAAAAGTATTCTGCTGACTTTGATTATGCACCAAAATGAGTGATAGGCATATATATCGCTTCTATGGTCTAACTAGAACCGGAAGACCTACCCAAGAAGCAAACCATCTATAGTTTGTGTGGGTGAGGGTTCTTTAGGTCTATTAGTTGAGAAGTGTCAGTTATCACGGGATACTGACAGGGTCGAGCAGAGGTAAAATGTTAATGAGAGGGATATATTGAAAGGAGATGGTGGTGCATCAGATCATGCTTTTGTTATAAAGCTGACTGAATTTATTTCTCAAAAGTGAGCCGGAGGGAGCTTAGTTGAAAAATGCTGAGATCTGAGGGTTGAGAAAGGATTTGAAGAAAAGATAATCCTACCTACACTGTGTCGGCTGGGTAGTCCACATAATCTATCAAGCCCCCTAGGCGACTTGATATTGAAAAAGACGTCATGGACCCAGTGACGCATTCACTTGACCCCACCAACTACTCAGTTATCTCTCAAAAGATTTCTGTTTAACTAATTACGGAGATATTACACATTTCTATCGATATATCATTTGGATATTATTGATATTGAAACAAGGAAGACATTTGCTCCGGTCTCCAATTTCATTTGATGCACATTGTGTCTAGAGCTGATTATATACACTTTCAGGACACATTGAGTCTGACAGTCTGCGTGACTACAAACTGCTAGTCCAAAGTGACTAAGCCGGAATAAATAAGAGTGGTTCTTTAATGATAAAGGATTTCACAATGACTATTTGAAAATCCTACCAGTGTTAACATCACGCCAGCGCTGAGGTCACATAGATTTTGTCTATTGTGCAAACAGGAATCCTATGTGGACCTGTACTCGTTATTTCACAAAATGAATGTGTTTCATTTTCACCAAAGTTGAAAAGCTTTGTTTTTTTGTTCTGAAAAGAAATAGTATCAATTCGAGGGGGAGTGAACTTTTTGAGGGGGAGTGAAATTTTTGAGGGGGAGTGAGATAGATTTGTTTAGTATAGGGAGAGAGGATATCAGTTTGAGGGGGTAGAAAATCAATTTATAATATTTCTGAATTGTAGTTGTTGTTGTATTTCATCTACTGTAAAATTTCAATGAATCAATGTCTCTGAAGATTTTGCATGATGTTCATATTTCTTATGATCATCATGAGGGGGAGAAAAGCTAAAGTTCAGAGACAACTGTTGAGTATTTTGAAGTCAACGGAAGACAATTGCTACATCAAATCAAGACAATTGATAAAGGGAGAGAATCAAAAGCTATTCATGATTCAAGAGGAAGTGTACTTACAAGAAAATACAAGAAAAGAGAAGATCAGAGAAGAAGAGATGTGAAGATCTGAGAGAGAGAAAAAAGAAAAGAAGAAGATTCAGAGATCAAAGAAAAGAAGAAGATTCATGAAAAATCCCTGAAGTTATCTTTCATCGAAAATTGATTTCATCTCTAAGGGAGAGATGGTTAGGGACAATATTGGTAGAGTTGAAATGAATTTTACTTTTAATAATTGTGTTCATCTCTAAGGGGGAGAATGTTGGGAATAAATAATAGAGATGAAACAATTATATTGTATATGTTTGTAAATACTCAATAGTATAGAAGTTGTATGTGTAAATACACAATACTTGTGTATTGTGTATAAATAGAAGTTAGTGTTTCTGTTTGTAAGGGGATTTGAATGTTCACATACAGACACACGGATCTGAGAATAGTATGAAGATGAGAAACGATTGCTTATCAAGAAATGTCGAGAACATTCATGTAATGTCTTTCTATTAAATTAAAGCATTCAACTTATTGAGTTTATGAAAGGTCTTGACTCTACGGATCTATCTCGACGGGACACCGTCCAACGAGTGCGGAATCGTCGTTAACGGCTTGACGGTAACATCACTCACACGGAAACACGGAGACTACCACGGTGTTAGACCCACGACTACGAAGGCCCCTACACGATGATTCTCTCCGAAACAACTCTCTGATAACTTGCAAGTTCGAGATCGCCCTTTTGCTTAATCGCTGTGAAAATTCTGCAAAAGTCACATAATTAATCGAATTAACCTTTAATTATACTGACATATTCGAGTTTGTCTAGGACAAATTCGAATCAAGCCCAAGGCCCATCCGAATTTGTCCTCATTGACAAATTCGAATTCACCCATAAATTCGAACTTCACATATTAAACTTATATTTGAACTTATGTTTTAACTTATGTTTGAATTTATCTTTGAAGTTTATGTTTGAACTTCTTGTAATACATTACACCAAGTTCGAACATACAAACAATCAATATCAAACATACATAAACACATATATCAAATACATAAACACATATATCAAATACGAGTCAAAATTCAATACCAAGTTACTTGACTTACACAAAATGCTATCAAAACATAGACTGCTATCGTCACACAAGATGTACTAACAGACCCCCTTGACAATAGCTTCTAACTATTTACATTTTGACTAAGTACTTGGTTCATATAGACTACTACCTGCATATAGACCTATATCTATACATACTCTTACTATCTTCTGGAACTTACTGGCTTCAGATCTCCATCCTTCGTGGAAGAAGATAGGTTGATCATGTAGCTTTTTCAGGTCGTCCTTTGATAGATTTATTAAGTGCAGTGGATCATACACTTTAAAAATAACTTTGTCCTGTGCATCCTCCATTACAGCTTCAGCGATTTCATTATCGATATACCACCATTTCATGTTACTAAAAACAATTTGTGGCATCGGTCTCATTGGGACTTTCTTCAAGCATCTTACAGGTTTGTATACCATTTTGGCCCATGGCCTACCTGTATGCGGATCAATTCTAGTTTCATCCTCCACTCTCTTTCCGGTCCTTGGCTTTAGTCTCTCAAATTTCCCTGACCGACCCTCTTTTCTGATAATCTTTGCAATCACTTCAGCAGACGGGTCGTCACCAATATTGATCCACTCCTTCCAACCTAACTCTTTCACTTCAACCTTGGGCAGTGTGTTGAATACTTTCAGTGTTCGCCTAAAGTATTGAAGTCCATCTCTCCTTTTCAATATAAATAGCTGCAGTTCTCTGTCAAAGAACCAGCTAATAATTCCTCCTGAGAGATTTTCTGAGCCCGGAACTCTCATTATTTTCTTCATCTTCGGCTCTGTATTCTTTTCTTCTTTCCTGAACAACAAATTCATCAATTCAGCCCTAGATGGCTCTTTCTCTGTTTCTTCAAGTTCAGAATCTTCGACCGAGGCTAGCTTGATTTCATCAATATCAATCACATTGTGATTGTGTTGAACATATAACTCCGTGATAGGTTGTGTGTTTACAATCAATTCATTGACGTTGTCGTCTTCATGCTTTATCACTTCGTCATCGGATCTCCAATCAGCTATTTCCTCCGACACGAATTCTCCTTCCTCTAACTCCTCTATCTCATCCTCAAAATCGAACTCCATCACTTCTTCCTCAATATCCCTCAGAGCTTCTATCATCTCGCTCTCAACAGTCTTTGAGGGACTAGCTTCACCTCCTTCTCCTCCATCAGCTCCAGTCTGACTTGGCTCCCCCCTGAACTTCGGCGTGTTGAGTAGCAAAAAAATCTACTGGCTCACTGTCTTTTGATGCATCGGGATCATTGCCTTCGTCATCCCTTCTCAACTCCTCAGTATCCCTGCAACTAATCTCCCCCTGAGCCTTTAGGTTTTTCATTAATTGCTCAATAAGGGACCTCATAGTGCGGATCTCTGCAGCCTGGTCGGCGACGAATGTCTTCAAATCAAGATTTTCTTTATCGATATTTGCATTATGTGCTTGAAGTTCGCCGACGGCTTTCGTAAGTTGAAATATTTGGACTTGCTGGAAATCAACCTTGCTTCTGAGCTCAGAAAACCTTTGGTTGTCAGTGAAGGTGGATGAGGTTGATGGAATGGATGTGATAGGTGACAGGATGATTGGTGGTGGAATTGATGATTGAACGGGTGGTGGTGGAATAGATGGTTGAGCGGATGGTGTTTCAGGCTCAGAAGCAGAGGCAGACGAAGCTCCATGCATAAATCGATGCCTTTTGGCCCTATGCCTAGGCACCAAAGGAGCAGTATCCTCAATTTCAAAGTCAGAGTCATCGTCATCGGAATCTCTCGATGCTCCTCTCTTTGCTGCCTCTTCATTAGTAACCACTATCCTGGATCCATATCTGCCTATGCGAACAGCCGGACCTTCTATCTCCTCTGCTGCTGCTTCTTCAGCTACTTCTTCTACTTCAATCTCTTCAGCCTCTTCTGACTCAGATTCAGATGTGGTCACAGCTTGACCCTCTACCTCAGGTATATATTTATCTATCTGGCACAAAATATCTTCTTCATCAACTGGAGGTTCCAGAATATCTCCAACAAGCTCAGTAGTAATTTCTTCATTTGCATGCGAGCCTTGAGCCCAAGTCTCTTCTAAAGTCTCCTCCCGTGGATCAATTATGGGGGCTACACTTGAAGGACCAGCAGCGTCCGTTGAAGGACCTGCTTCTACTGACTCCTGTACTCTGCTAGCTAAAGGCCTTGTAGCCTGAGTTTGTCTAGTTTGAGCTCGCTGCCTCCTTCTTGGCTGTTGTTGAGGCCTCTGCTGTTGCTGTTGTTGTTGTGGCTGCTGCTGTACTTGTACATCTCCAGCCCAGTTTCCAACTTCTGGGGCTTGAAAGACAGGATTCACCACAGCATCAAAAAGTGGTGCATCTAATGGTCTAACCAATTCAACCCTACGGGCATTGTGTGCTTGGCAATCTGCAAAAATCCTCTTGTCGATCACTGCAACACTTTGAATCTCTGGCAATTGCGGCAGATTTGGCAAAACATGTCTGATTAGCATCATCACGAACCTAGGATACATCAAAAACCTTTCTCTTGCTGGAGCTTTAATTTGGTGAACAAACTCCGCAAAGAACATTTCTGAGTAGCTAAACCTCTGATTGTAGACCAATGCTATCATCACCGATTGCATCTTCGACACGATGTAGTCAAAACCGGCTTTCTTGGGAGCGAAGCACACCATGAAGACATGAGCCAGATACCTCCATTGCCCAATTAAACCGCTCTTCATGTACGATGCCTTTGCCACATCAAGACCATATCCCATTCTTAAGAATGCTGCTTGCCGAACTTCCAACGGGAAGTCAATTGGCCCAGCTTCCTGCTCGGCAGATCCCAACTGCAAGACCCTGCGCAACACATCTGCTGAGAACACAAGGGGCTGCCCCGCTATTCTGGTCCTTAATACTGTCGGAGTAACGGTGCAGTCGACCTGCAGATGATCCCAAAATTGCCTAACGTAAGGCAGCACTATCTGTACATTGTGCGAAAGGGCATAAGACACCCTTGAAGCAGCCAAAAAATCTACCATTTGGCAAAAAGCTTGAGCCTCAGGAAGCTCACGGTCTGGTGACATGACCATATTATGCTTTTGGATAAAAGCTCTATCCCCCATATCTTTACAATAAAGTATACAATATATTAGAATGAACTAAATAAAAATAAACTTGTTTAAATTCAAATTTGTTTTATTATGAACTTATGTAAGTTCAAAATCCAACACATATGAATTTCTACAAGTTTGATTTAAAAATTATTCAAACATTTCGATTTTAATAGCAAATTCGAATAACATGTTCGAAACAAACCCTCATTCGAGTTTATTGGTATGTTCGAATTTATGCTCAAATTCGAATCTAAGAACAAACTCAAAAGTCGGCTTTTTCAAAGCAAGAAACCAAGATTTAAACCAATTTAGACTTAGAAAATCACATTCATTAGTCCTAAAAGGTTCTAATTGAAGATATTTGCTATTTATTTGAAGTTTCACCGGTTCAAACTTTGTGATTTTGAATTACAAAGTTCACACCATTAAAACCTAAAAATCGGTCGATTTTTGCACAAATTGAGTCTAAATACTTCTTATATCTTGTATAAAGATGTTGATTATACCTAGATTTGGTAGTATACTCGAACACAAACTGACAAAACTTCGATTAACAGTTGAAAAGTCGATGACGACAAACTCAAAGCAATAAACTCGAAGTCGCACAATATAAACTCGAAGAACTAAATTCGAAAGTAGGTGAATAATGAATGTTCACTGTTGACCTATTTATACTAACCACCTTAGAATTTGTCTCCAAATTCGAACTTACTGCCAACTTCGAATGTAATGTTCGACTTTGGCTTAAATTCGAATTTAATCTGAAAATTTTGAAAACTTGGAAAATCTTTGAATTAAATTCAACTTTTTCACCTTTTCCATCTTTTTCGTGTAACGGAACAACTATGCAAAATTTATTTACACTAAGCACAAGATTTTCACGCAATGTTTATTTATTCAACTAAAATGCATCCTCAGTAACTTTGACCTTTTTCCTAAATAAAATAAATTAAAATAAAGTAAATTAGAATTTTTGAACAAAATTTAAACTTAAACTAATCTACACTATTTTTTAAAGTTTACAACCTATACTTTACACTAACAAAATATTTTTGGCGAGAATAGTCAAAGAAAGGTTCAATCAGAGAGTGATGTCAAATACGCACTTTCAGTATCTTACTAACACACTTAGGAATTTTTGATTCCTTTTATTGTTTGTCGTGACACACATTTCTAGATGATTGTTGGTATTATTTTCCCTTTAAACATGTTACATTTGGAATATCCCTTGGCCTTTTTATTTATCAAGAAGTTACCCTACGTGACTCATACGTAGACATACTTTTTTGATCAAGGCATACACACAATGATTATAACTTTTCGGTATTGCAAACTTTCTTTAAATGGCAAACGTCGGGCCCAGGTCTGTATTTACATACAACAGAGTGTCTTAGTTTGTCTTAAAGTTTATTTTTAAAGCTAGCAAGACAGTGGTGACAGGTCTGTACCGACGTACAACAAAGCGACTTATCTTGCTAACTCGAGTCCAACCAGAGGCAACAGGTCTGCACTTACGTACAACAGAGTTACTTGTTTTGACTCTCAACTCAGTATATGATTTTTCTATTCTTTTCATTTCTTTAAGATGAATCTGATGTTGCTATACATCCCCAGAAAGTTTGCATACCTCACTTAGAATCAATGTTTGTACGTCTCTAGCATAAAAATTAAGACCATTTGGTCATACATCTAAGTTAGTGACACGTCTGACTTTTTCTTGAATATTTGATTAGCCTTGAGACTCCCAATATGTATTATGCCTACCAACATATCAAACTAGATAATGTATAACACTTAGAATTTTAAGTGCATTAAGTGTGAAAGCTTAACACTTAGAGATTGTAAAGACTGTGCTAATTTTCGTCACTTAGAACCCATGTATCTAAGACTTGACTCATTTTCTGATATTCTCTTTTTTTGTATTTTTGTGGTTTTCTCTATTTTTTCTTTTGTTTTTCATAAATAAGAGTAGGAAAATAAAATAATCTACTAACTTACTATAAAAAGAAATTTTCCTAAGCGACTAAACTTACTATAAAAAGAAAGAAACTCTACTGCTATAAAAGGAAATAAACTCTACTAAGGTCAATTTACTCTGGATTACACATTCCGTTTAGTTGAACTAAATATTCAAAACGTGACTTATCAAAAGCTTTGGTAAATAAATCCACATTATTATCATCCGTTGCAACTTTTACCAGCTTGATTAAGTTCTTTTCAGCACAATCACGAATAAAGTGGTGTCTTATGTCTATGTGCTTGGTTTTACAGTGTTTAACTGTATTATTTGTTATTGCAATAGTTGATTGGTTATCTATCCTAATAGGAGTATGAGTATAAGTCAAACCGTAATCCCGCAATTGTTGTTGTATCCATAAAACCTGTGAACAGCAACTACCCGCAGCTACATATTCGGCCTCGCACGCGGACACGGCTACCGAAGTCTGTTTCTTGCATTGCCAGGAAACGAGCCTCCTTCCAAGGAACTGACAACCTCCAGTTGTTGACTTGCGATTCAAGCTGCATCCTCCATAGTCTGAATCTGTGAACGCTTCCAATTCCAGATCACCCTCCGCGTGATACCAAAGTCCCAGCTTCGGTTTCGACTTGAGGTATCTCAGAATCCGCTTCACAGCTTTCATGTGCATCTCCTTTGGATTAGCTTGAAACCTAGCATAAATACACACAACAAACATTATATCAGGTCTAGAAGTAGTTAAATAGATGAGTGACCCAATCATGGCCTGATATAACGTCGGATCCACATCAGTATCACTTTCTGTACCCGGTCCGAGATTATGATTCACTTGAATCGGCATGCTGAAGTGAGCTGTCAGCTTGGTTCCTTCCATCCTGAAGCGCTCTAAGATATCATAGACATACTTCGTCTGATGAATAAACATGCCCTCCTTCCTCTGTTCGACTTGCAAACCCAGAAAGAAGTTTAACTCACCCATCGCACTCATCTCAAACTTTGACTTCATTACCTTTTCAAAATCTGTGCACATCTGCTCGTCTGATGATCCGAAAATTATATCATCGACGTACACTTGTACCAAGATGAAATGTTCACTTTTTCGCTTCACGAACAGCGTACTATCTATTCTCCCTCTTTTAAACCCATTGTCTAAAAGATGATTGGATAGAGTCTCGTACCACGCCCTCGGTGCTTAATGCAATCCATACAAAGTCTTATCTAATTGATACACTCTGTCTGGATATTTCAGATCTGTAAACCCGGGCGGCTGTTCCACATACACCAGTTCCTTCACTTTTCCATAAAGGAAAGCACTCTTAACATCTAGTTGATAAATTTTAAACCCTTTGAAGGAAGCAAAAGCTAAAAACAAACGGATTGCTTCCAGCCTTGCCACTGGCGCGAACACTTCATTGTAATCGATTCCTTCCTCTTGGTTGAAACCCTTTACCACAAGTCTTGCTTTGTTGCGAGTGACTATACCCCGATCATCTCTCTTGCACTTAAAAACCCATTTGGTTCCTATTGCAACTTCTCCTCGAGGTAACGGAACTAACTCCCACACTTCTAGTTTCCTAAACCGTGACAGTTCTTCCTGCATCACTTCAACCCAAGAGCTATCTTTTAGTGCCATTTGCATATTTTTTGGCTCTACTTGCGAGATGAAACATGAGTAGAGGCAGGTATGAAAGGCCTCGGAGTCATTGATCATCGACAACAACACTGTGTTGTCATTCAAACCACTCCTAGTCCTCACACCAGCATTAGGATTTCCTATGATACTCTCAATAGGATGATTCTTATTAATCCTAGATGTCTCTTTCTCGTCAACTCTCAGATTATCTCCCAAATTTGATCCTATCTATCCTAACGGGGGAACGACTTCAGACTCCACATTTTCTTCCTCATGGACCCTGTCTTCAGAGTTAGAATTTGTAGACGATTTTTCTTCCGGAGATCTATCTTCAATTGATGTAGGCTCGGATGTTGATGGAAAGGTGGTCCTCGGAAAACTTTGACCTTCGTCATTCAAGTTTAGTGACGACAAGTCCTGTTCGATTGTACCTGCATTTCCATCCAAAGGAATGTTAAATGACTCAAACAATTTGTCGTAATCAAATATCCATTCCGGACCTGTTTAGGGTTCATGTGTATAACTTTTGACTTCAACGTTATACACAACCTCTACTGTACCATTTGATTTATGCTTTTATTTGGTGAATCGGGCACATAACCTAGGAACTAACCTTCGTCAGCCTTTTCACCAAATTTTGGTTGATGTTTTGTTTTCATTAACGTACATGGTACCCCAAAAGGTTCGAAGCCAGTTAAATTTGGTGGCCTTTTATTCAAAACATCATAACAGGTTTTGTTGAATGATTTGACAGTAAGGACCCAGTTTAAAACATGGCACGCGGTATTCGCCCCCCCCCCCCAAAACATGGTAGGAAGCTTTGAATCCGAAAGCATGGTCCTTGCTGCCTCTATCAAAATCCTGTTTTTCCGTTCGGCCACCCCATTTTGTTGTGGCTCATAAGGTGCACTATATTGATGCACTATGCCCTTTGATAGGCAATATACACCAATAACCGTGTTTTTAAATTCAGCTCCGTTATCACTTCTGATACGCTTAATCATCGTTCCGTAAGAATTTTCCACTTGGTCTAAGAACCCGATGAGCTTTGCAGTCGTCTCATCCTTTGTACCTAAAAAAGAAAACCCAAGAAAAGCGTGAGTAATCGTCAGTAATAACTAACCAGTACCAACTACCACCTATACTCCTTTTGTTAATTGGTCCGAAGAGGTCCATATGCAACAAATCGAACGTGTCAGCGATTGAGTTATGAGTCTTGGACTTGTGTGCTTTCTTGTGTTGTTTTCCTTTCTTGCACGGCAGACACTTGTCCTCGAACTGAAAACTCTTCATGGGAACACCTTCAACCAATCCATTTTTCGTAATGTAGTTCATTTTTCTTAGGTGCAAGTGTGCCATACGTCTGTGCCATAAAAACCGATTCAGTCTCTGAAGCTTTTGATAGTAAATAGATTGGTCCCATTGAAGATTCTGGCTTGTTCATGTCGAGCATGTACAGGTCATTCTTCCTTGGAGCCCTCATCAGTATCCATTCTTTAGGTACCTTGAATCCCGGTTTCAGCACTAACGCCTCAGTATCAGTGAAAAGTACTGAGTTCTTCTTATCACAGATTTGAGATACACTAATGAGATTGAGAACCTGTTTATCAACGTGATAAACTTGATCCAATTTGATAGTCCCATTAGTGACCACTCCAGTACTAGTGATATTTCCTCCTTTATTTCCAGCGAATGATACGAAGCCCCGATTCCCTCCCTTGAAGTCTGGAAGTAGACTTCTTTCCCCTGTCATGTGCCTGGAGCAACGACTGTCGACGAACCATTTGTTGTTTGGACCTGTAGTTATCTCCTGCACATGAATGAAAATAGGTTAGTTATCACGGGGAACCCAAGGCATAATTGACTTGGTAATAACATTCTCGTCCACATACTTAAACTCTTTCAAATACCCATCTCGCCTTTCAGGTGTCTTGGGTTTTTGATTTTTAGTCTGTTGTGGTGCAGAGTGATTTAAGTTCACTCTCGGCCTTTATGTAGGCATTTGCTGTGGAGCTCTCGAATAGTTTCGATTATAATGCATTTCTGACTGATATCCCTGAGCTCTACCTGGTGTTTGATGTCTTATAGGAGTGTGGGACCTAACGGGAGTGTAAGCTCTGCTAGGTGTGGTACTCCTATAATTCTGTTGCGGTCCTGACCTAGAATGATTAATGACTCTATTTTGTTAATTAGTCCTGATCACTTCTTTGGGTCGACCTGACACAGGTGTGTTTTTCACAGCAGATTTAGGTGCGGCTTGCATAGTTTTCTCGGTTTTTTGAGAATTACTAGTGCTTGCAACAGTTGGAGAAGGCTTATGTTGTTCTGGCTTTCCAGTTTTAGGTGTAGAGTCTACTTTCCTATGTGGACAACTAGAAGCAACATGCCCCCTTTTCGTGACATCTAAATCAAGACATTTTGTCAATCGACTTTTTATGTGTGCCCTTTGACTTAGGTGTCTCACTAGTGTCTGGTTCTTTTGTTTCAACTATAGCGATTGGTTCCTCCTCCTGATCATTAAAGTCAATTTTGTGTTGTCCTACAGGTTTATCACTAGAGGATGACACAAATTTAACCTTCTTAATCTTGATATTGTTCACCTTAGTTTCATTTTCCTTAGCAATTTCTGGTTCCGGTATTTCCACTGATTCAATTGATTTATCAGTTTTCTCCTGAGGTTGAGGTACATAGTTATCATTGAAAGGTGGAGGACTCTCATGATATCCTAGACCTACTGGCTTCTTAGATTGACGTTGTGCATCTAAGATCTTCCCTAGGTTGAGTGATGAGTTCCTAAACTTTTAAAGTTTACTATTTACCTCAGCTACCTTTACCTTAGATTCTGCTAGCTCTACTTCTTTGGTTTTAAGCTCTTTGGTCAATGCCTGAACATGTTCTACATTACTTCTAATCTAACACACTGTTCACTAAGCTTTTCCTTTGGAACTACGACATCTTGTGCATCGGCCTTAAGGTTATCCCTAAGATCTGACTTTATATCTATTAGGCTAGCGTTGTCTGATTTTAATGATTCATTCTGAGTAGATATAGTTTGATGTGATTCAAGTACTAAATTTTACCTATCGTTAGACGTAGCACACAAAACACATAAATCATGGAAAAGAGAAAAGTTCAGTGTTACCTTGGCATGATCTGATTCCACATTGGCCATCTGTGCTTCGAACTCCAGAATTGTCTGATAAGCTGACTTTTCTGCCCACATCGGACTGCTTTCATTCTGATTGCTATCCCCAGTAATTTCCTCTGCTCCATCACTTCCAGTCTCGATCACTTCAGCCATAAAGGCTCTAGTGTTCGACTCTGGATGTGTACTCCAGTCATAAGTTCCATCTAGCTGTCTGTCTGATGTGACGTTGGATAACAGACCAGCTATATTCGCCTGACTACTTGAACTACCTTGCAGATATCTCCCTTGAGATTGATTCTGATACTGTCCCTGGTAGTTTCCTACTTTCGGTCTCTGACACTCTCTAGCGAAGTGCCCTAACCCCTGACAGTTGTAACACTTAACCTTGGATTTATCAAACCCAATCTTATTGTTACTAACGTTGAGGTTTCTTCCCGTCCTTTTGATGAACCTCTTAACTCTCTGAGTTACCATGGCCAGTTACCATTGCAGATCCATCTCTTTTAGATCATCAGGATCTACCTGATCGTAATCCTTATCCCAAAGCGCAGGATCGTTGATTTTGCCCTGAACACAATGGCCATAAGCGGCCACAAATGAAGCCAACAGATTCAGATGGTCTTCAGCAGATTTTGCGCTCATAGGCATTTTCGAATACCCTTGAGAAGTAGATGCAGGTGTAGCCTGGTTCTGCTTTTCTTCTGGTCTAGCAAACCCTAAGAAAGCCCTACTTACTGAGTCTTCTGATTCAACCGGTGTCGATTTCTCTCCTGAGAAGAATGCTGTAGCCGTCTTCACATCAGTTGCCACTGAAGATTTTGATTTCCCAAAGTACATGTCTAGATCCTGTACTTGGTCGTAATCCCTTTCCTTCTTCAGCAACTCAAAGTGATATGCCCTCAGCGTTCCTATAACACTGTCTAGAGTAAGAGTATAGAATTTGTCTTCATCATGCTTTATCAGTGCCACATACATTTCCCATTTGGCAGGCAAAGCATCTAGAATCGTGTTAATTTTCTCAGTTTCACTATACTCCACATCATGGTTGTCCAACTCAGTCATTAAGTGATAGAATCTGGTAATCGTCTCATCCAGCTTTTCGTTCTTCAAAGCTTTGAAGATCGCGAACTGCTGCTTGAGCATTTCCATTCTATTCTTTCTTACCCTCGGGTTACCTTCACACCATTTCTCTAACGCATCCCACAGCTCTTTTGATGTCTTCTGATTGCGGAAACTATGCAAGATCTCCTGAGGTAACGCCATTCTAATGATAGCGAATGCACGGTTCTTCGCTTCATACAGCTTTTTATCGTCGTCTTTCATCTTTGAATATGGCACAACCTTTCAAATCAAACCCTAAGGAACCACGAAAGGAGCGTATTTTCAGTCAAACTCGAAAATGAGCAAACCCAAATACCCTCTTAATAAACTCGAGTGCCGCAAGTTCGAAAAACGGCTAATACTTCTAGTTTTTTCAAGTTTTGCAGATTAAACCAATATTTTTACGAGTAAAAATACTGATTTCGATCAAAAACTTGAACTACAACAAAGTATGTTCCGAGATCTGACTTGACAAGCTTGAAAAACCTCCGAAAACATGATATTATCCGTCCAAAACGTCAAGAAACCTAGGATGCTGCTTATGAACACGAAGAACACTAAGAACACCCCAAATGCTCTGATACCACTTGTAAGGTCTTGACTATACGGATCTATCTCGACGCGACACCGTCCAACGAGTGCGGAATCCTCGTTAGCGGCTTGACGGTAAGATCACTCACAGAGAGACTACTACGGTGTTAGACGCACGACTACGAACGCCCCTACACGATGATTCTCTCCGAAACAACTCTCTGGAAACTTGCAAGTTCGAGATCGCCCTTTTGCTTAATCGCTCTGAAATTCTGTAGAAGTCACATAATTAATCGACTTAACCTTTAATTATACTGACATATTCGAGTTTGTCTAGGACAAATTCGAATCAGGCTGAAGGCCAATTCGAATTTGTCCTCATTGACAAATTCGAATTTACCCATAAATTCGAACTTCACATATTAAACTTATATTTGAACATATGTTTTAACTTATGTTTGAATTTATCTTTGAACTTTATGTTTGAACTTCTTGTAATACATTACACCAAGTTCAAACATACAAACAATCAATATCAAACATACATAAACACATATATCAAATACATAAACACATATATCAAATACGAGTCAAAATTCAATACCAAGTTACTTGACTTACACAAAATGTGTAGAATATGAAATCCCGTAAGTTTCAGCACCTTTGATGATTCTTTATCATATCCCAAGAAGAAACAATGCTCAATAATTGGAAAATGATGAAGAAGACAATATGAATGTTAGAGAGAATATGCAAAAGTGGCGGCTGTAGTATATTCAATATGTGAACCGTGTCTTTCAATAAAGTAACCCTCGGAGCTTTTATAGCTCCATTTAATTATCTATGGGGCATTGACACAATTGCCCCCTATACTTTTACATAGAAATAAGTTACAAGGAAACAAATACAAAGTTAAACGCTAAGTAAATAATTATTACAAAATAACTCCATATGATCGAAATTAAATATCTAACAATCTCCCCCTTTTCGATCATTTAGAAGGTCCTGAACTCTGGCATGGTCAGTTGATTCTCGGAGTCCAAGGATGACGTCGAAGCGTCTGGTCACTTGTCTCAAATGTAGCCTTTCGTTCAGGAGTTCAATGCCGTTGAGGGTGTTTTGAATTTCCTTCGGTGAGCATCTTTGTTCTGGATCTGGTTGAGCGTCAAAGTCTTGAACTTTCTGAGTAAGCGTGGCTCTAACGAATCTAAGAGTACCGTCGGAGTAACAGGGGAGATCCTCAAAGCGCATGAACCATTTGTAGCCCTTATAATTGACAAAAATGACACCCGGGTCTCCAGAGAGTATAACTCTGTAGGCCGGATGGTGGGCTAGGAGGAAGCTATTTTGATCAGGTGCTCGAAGACCCACTTTGACCATTGCGCTCTCGATCGCCATTTGGAGGTCTCTGAGGCACATAATGATCGAGCGACGGTTTATACTTCGAACAAGGGCACCTAAAGCAGTCATGCGAGACAGACGTCCTTTAATACGATTTTTCAATCGCTCGTGAAGGAATTCGACGTCGTCCACATTTTTGAAGTCTAGGTCATTCTCGAAGAACTCATCAGCCGTGCCATCTTCTCTTTCTACTTGAAAGGAGGGATAGTATACTTTTGCCTTTTTGCACATGGTGATGGACATGAGTTTCTTTATCTTCGATTTGAAAACTTTTGACCTTCTTTCCCGGAGCATCAGTTGATAGTATTCGGCCTGTTCAGCTTTGGTTACATTTGTCAGTTCCATAAGTAGGCGTCTGCTGAAGGATCCAGGCTTCTTTCTGAACACCATTTTAAATCTCTCTTCTACGTACGGGTTCTGAAACTGCTCCGGGGGAAACTTCTGTAGGAATTCTTTGAGGCCTGAACGGGGGGTTCTTCAATTTCAGACCGTTCTTGTTGAATTTTGTCCTTTTCTTCTTGAGGCAGTTTTTGTACATCACCTTTTGAATATTGACCTACCCAGAATAAGTCATCTTTCCTATAAACACCAGGTCCTTCTGGAGTTTCATCAAAGCAATCGACCCTTTTGGTTTGTGAAGAACCTAGGAGTTCGGTTTTGTTGGACTGGAAGAGGGCCTTGGGATCTTAAAGGGCTTAGGACAATATGAGATTCTTTGAGTGATGGGGGAGCTTGAATAGATGAAAGGATTTCTTGTTGAGGGGCTAGTGGTGGAGAGTTTAGGAAGTCAAAGGAAGAAGATGAAGATTTTTTCGTTGGAGATTCGGGTTCAGGCTTAGGAATTATTAAGGGTTCGCTGTCGTCAATATCGGAGTCTGAATCAGAAATCAATATGATTTCAACTTTCTCATGAGCGGGCTCGAACTCTACCATAGCTGTCATTAGATCCAGTGGAGCTGGACCCTCGAACATGGGCTCGTCTTCTATCATTAAGTATTCCTGAGCCTCCTGCATCTGTTCCCCTGACCCCTGAAACTCTGTCCCTTCGGTCTCTGCTCCCCCTATGAGCAGCATTTGGTCCTCAGAATGAACTTTCTGTCTTTTCTCCCCCTCATGACGATTAGGGTCGTCCTGGTCGTCATGTTTTCGTTTCGCAGCCTCTGCCTGAGGACGGCACTAGAGTTCAAGTACTACAGACTCTAGGCGGTCCATTCTGGAATTAATCTGCTCCTGGACTTGAAGGATTAGACGTGTAAGCGCATCAATCTTGTCCGAGAGCTCTGCCAGTTGGTTTTGGACTGAATGGGATCCTGGTGGAGGGCCAGCATCAGAAGCAACACCCTTACCCTTTATAAGTGAAAGAAGGGCGGTGTGACGTTCCTCGGCAGCTTCCTTCTGGGCATCCAGGTCAGCCCGGGTAATCACTCCGGCAGCACGTAGAGCTGCCGTTAACATCTCCAAATTGATAGGGAGATGGCCGGAAGTGGATGGCGGCGATTGAGCCACTCCCGGTCTTCCTTCCGTCATTTCTTGCATCTGGTACACTTTGAAATCTTTGTGTGCCGTGTACGCCAAGAAGAATCTGATTGCTTCGATCCATGCAACTGGAGCGAAGGTCTCGTCATAATCTATCCCTTCTTGTTGTCGGTAGCCCTTGGCAACAAGTCTTGCTTTATTCCTTATCACAATGCCGTTCTCATCTTGCTTGTTCTTAAAAATCCACTTTGTTTCGATCACTGTACAGTCTTTTGGTTTGGGAACTAACCACCATACTCTTAGCTGTTCAAACTGGTTGAGTTCCTCTTGCATTGCAGCTATCGAATCTGGATCGGTTAGGGCTTCATCCACACGAGTGGGCTCTATCATACTAAGGAAGGATGCGAAGAGACATTCATTAGCAGACACCCTACGAGTTTGGACTCCTGTTGATACATCACCAATGATTTGATATGGTGGGTGACTTCGTGTCCATTTAATCTCGTGTGGAAGGGGTGCTCGGGATGGAACCTCAGTGGTTAATGTGGGGATGGATGAAGTTTCAAATGATGGTACCACTGGTTCCGGTTCGATTTCCGAGTGTTCAGGTGAAGGAAGGATGGTTGGTATTATATGTGAGGGTATTAGAGGAGTAGATTCAACTACGGATGTGTCGGTGGATGATGTAGATGGATGAGGCTTTGTTGATGAAGATGGAGCGGAGAAACTTTGTGGCGCAGTTGAACTGGAAGGATTACCTACATTATTGACAACATTAGACACATTAGCGTTAGGACCGAAAAATTCAACATAAAAAGGATCAAACAAATTAACTAAATCAGAAGAAGAAAAAGAAATGGGATTATTAGAAGAGTCTCCAGGCATTTGAGTAATGCGAGGTCCTGATTGATCAACTTCGGGTGCCAGTTCAGCCAACTCATCAAATGTGACATGCACACTTTCATTGACTGTTCTGGTTCGGGTATTGAATGCGCGATACGCCTTCGAGTTGGATGAATATCCAATGAAGATCGCTTCATCCGCCTTTTCGTTAAACTTCCCGAGGTTGTCTTTGTCATTCAGCACATAGCACCTGCAACCAAATACGCTTAAGTACTTGATAAATGGTACATTATTCAAAAAGAGTTGGTAAGGAGTTTTGTTAAAGCGCTTATGGATAATGAAGCGATTTTGTGTATAGCAGGCTGTTGATACGGATTCGGCCCACAAGAACGGAGGTAGCTTCGAGTATGTGAGCATTGTACGAGCGGCTTCCACAAGCGTACGGTTACGCCTTTCCACGACCCCATTTTGTTGAGGTGTTCGAGCAGCAGAGTATTGATGATGAATACCTTTGGATCGAAGGAAGCCCTCAACTACCGAGTTCTTGAACTCCGTGCCGTTATCTGATCTGATTGATTGCACTGACAGCTGCTGTTGGGTCTCGACACTCTTGATAAAATCTATGATTTCTTGAGCTGTCTCGTCCTTGGAACGCAAGAACCTGACCCTGGTATATCGTGAATAATCATCAACGATAACCAACACATATCGTTTCCCGTTTATGCTTTGAGTCCGCATCGGTCTGCATAAATCCATGTGAAGTAACTCCAATACTCTTTTTGTTGATGGTTCGGGCTTTGGTTTGTGAGATGATCGTTTCATCTTTCCTTTCTCACAAGCTCCACACAGATGGTCCTTTTCATAGCGCAATTCCAGAAGACCTTTAAGCAATTGTTTCGCAGCCAGCTTGTTGATATTATCAAAATTCAAATGGGATAATCTTCGATGCCACAACCAAGAGTCTTTTGAAGAGGCTTTTGATAATAAGCAAATGTTATCCTTCACTATTAGCTTGGCTACGTCATTGGTGTAGAGGTTAGAGTTTCGGGAACCTGTTAGGATTTCTTTTCCATCTATACTCTTTACACTGCAGTTCTTAGCTCTAAAAGTTACCTCTAATCCTTTGTCACAGAGCTGTCCTATGCTAAAAAGATTATACGATAACCCCTCAACATAGTCAACGTCCTTGATGACCAGATTATTTAGAACTAAGTCCCCGTATCCTCTGATGTGAGCCTGATGGTTGTTCCCGAATTTTACCGTTCCGCAATACTGTTCAACTACGTTGGACATCAATTCTCTTTTTCCCGTCATATGCTTGGAGCAACCCGAATCCATATACCAAATGGACTTAGCCTGAAAAGCAAATAGATTCATACAATGAAAATCTATATGCATTCAAACACATCCATTTTTAATTCACAAACGAACCGTGTTCTGAACCGAGATGTTCAGAAAACATGATGAGTTAAGACCGGGTCCTGGGCTGTGTGCACAGAAGCCAAACGTGTCGGTTTAAGCACAACCGACAAACAAAAGAACGGGTCCTAGTCTATGGTAACTAAAAGCCATTTCATTGAAGAACGGGTCTTGATCAGAGGTAACCAAGAACCATCTGCATAAATATCACACAACTTTGGGTACCCACCTCAATATGGGTCCCTTTTTGTTAGGAGTTCCAGATTTATATGGCACGTGTACAGTTTTTGGAACCCATTTAGCATTTGTGTGTGGTCCGGATGCATAACCCTTTGGGATCCATTGAAGATTGCATTTATTGGGCTTTGGAACCTTAGGCGCTGAAATTGCCTTTGGTTTTTGTCTTTTTGAGACCTTTTTTACCGTTGCTTTGGTTTTGGGCCTTGGCAACGGACAAGTCTCAATTTTATTTGAGGCCGATGATGCAACATTTTTTGTTTTCTTTTTTCGAATTCGTTTAACAGGATATGGCACGAAAGCATTCATTTCAGGAACCTGTCGTCTATAGCGAGTTGGACATAGATTAAATAATTCACTAAAAGAGTACTTTAAAGGAACAACAGAATTCGGTACATCATTACATGCATTGTCACACACATTGTTACACAAATTGTCTTTAGAGATTACAGACATCCTATCTCTAGTAACAAATTCATTTGGCATTATAGCCTTCTTCACAAAAAAACTCGTAAAATCCAGCATGGTGGTTTTCGGAACTCTTCTTATATGATCTGTAGGAACAAAACGATTAGAGTCAGTAAGCATGGAAGATTTAGACTTGACAGAATTTTCTTTTTGTTGGTGAGTGGGTTTCTTAAAAGACTTGGATTTGATCGGAGTCTTTTTAGAAACCTCAATTTTAAAAGGTTTTGAACACTCACCTTTATAAATGACAGAAGAAGTTTCAGCTTTGGGCTTACCTTAATTTGATTACACATATGGAATTTTTGTGGAATGAGAAGCTGCGTGTTCTTTTGAAAAATCTTTCAATTTTTGTGAAACCATTTCAAAATTTTCTCTGTAAACAGTTACTTCCACAGATTGTTGAAAAGTTTGATTTACCAATTCTTCTTCGCTCTTAAGAAGAGCATCTTGAAGATCAAGAGCTTTCTTTTGAGACGACTACAATTCCTTTTCTAAAACAGTGATTTGTTGTTGAAGAACTTTTGCAGGAATATAAAGTTGAGGAGTTGATTTTACGGTTTCTATTTTCAATTCAGCTTCTGAATAAGTTGACAAGAAGTCTTCCTCTAAAGTGGGTACTCTAGAAGGATAACTCTCGTTAAATTCTTCATATTGAAATGAAATTTCTTTTTCTTTATGAGCAACACGTTTCTCATTTTCTTGGTTTAAAACTTCTTTTGATGACTCAAAAAAGAAAGATTTAAGACCGGCTCCCATATAATTCATGTCATAAAATAAAGGTAAAACATTTTGTGCTTTTTCCAAATATTTAGGATTTTTAAAACCAATTCCTTGTTTAGAATGGTAAAACCTAGTTTCTTTGGGCTGATTTAAGTGGATAGTTTGTTCTGTTTGACCCCTTTTTAAAAAAGCATCGTCAAGGGTCTTTATTCGTGAGTACAAACTAATCCTTTCTTCTTCAATCATTTTATATTTTTCTAAACTGTCTATATTTTCCATATTTACCGCATCTAACTGTTTTGTAATTGCAGAAATTTCTTCTTTTAAAGAGAGTTTTTCTTTTGATAGCGTGTCCATGCAAGATTCAAGATATATATTCCTGTCCAGAACATCTACTTTTTCTATTAACATCTGTTTTATAACATTGTGATTAGTTAACCACTTTGAATGATATAGCTTGTAAATACACTTTGCAGTTCCAGCATTTAATCTAGCTTGTAAATACAGAATATGTGTGTGCTATGTACATTCATAATCTACAAATAAATTATTTACATGTGCAGGAATGTAACAGGAATATACCTCATTCGTCTCAGAACCGGATGTAGAGCATTCGGGATCATCGGTTGTGGTCATCAGACATGCTAGTGGATTTTTCAATGTCTCCCCCTCAGCAGCATGATCTGAAGTTTCAGCAGTGGAAACGGCACAATGCTCCAACCCAATACGATCAACCATGTAACAGTTCTTGCCCTTGTCATCCTCCTCGTCGGTGTCTTTAGCATCCCAGTAGTCTTCCTTGGCGACGAGGGCCAACACATCGGTTCTTTTCCTTGCGGCCTCCAGCTTTCGCTCATAATATCCGACGTCTCTGTCAAAATTGTTCTTACACTCCCGAGCAAAGTGGCCCGGTTTACCAAACTTGTAACAGAGACGTTCGTCTGCGGCTTTCGGTTCTTCCGCTCTCGGCTGTTAATCTCTCCTCTCGGCCGGCCTTTTGTCGGCGCGGCGATGTTCTCTGCTGTCATCTCTCCGTCGATCTATTCTCTCATGCTCTCGCCTGTCATCTCGGCGGTCGTCCTGACGATCATCCCGACGATCGTCCCGCCTCTCATAGTCCCGCCTATCATCCCTGCGATCCTCGCGCCTATCGTCTCGCCTTTCATAACAACGATCATCTCGATAGTCGCGTCTATCGTCATACCTCTGGTCATCCCAATCATCCCTTCGGTAGTCGTCCCTGCGATAATCATCGTGTCATTCATCTCTACGGTCATCTGAGTACCTCCGTGGACCGGTGTCATAACGGAGTTGGTTGTTAGTCTTGTTGGAGAACCGTCGTTGTTGGAGACGATTGGTCCACAAGGCTATTTGTTCCTGTATAGAAGCCTCTTCCTCATCAAAGACCTCACGTGGAGGAGAAGCATATCTGCACTGCGATGACGATGAACCTGGAGCAAAGGCTGGTGTTGGAATATTTGTGTTGGTAATCAAGGCGAGTGAATCATTCGGTTTCAAACCAGTATTGGCAGATAACAGTAACGATGCCAATTGATTTGCCATCAGCTTTTGTTGATCCACATCCCCTTGATACTTCTTCAGCTCCTTAAAGACGACGTTGATGGATACCTCAGGAATGTTCAGGACTCGTTTCGTGGCCCGACATGCGATCTGCCACTCGGGGGCTAGGGCTGCAAAGAACTGGATGTTGATGTCATCCCTGTCCTTCTTCATGTGCAGTTTGTTCAACTCATTCAGGACCGCACAAAACCTCGTAAACGTGGCTTGCAGAGATTCCCCGTCTTCTGTGCAGAATTCCGTAAACTTAGCCTTGGCCTCCTCAATCTTGGCCCTATCATCCAGATCTACCCCCAATATTTGGACTTCCAATTCATCCCACATTTCCTTGGCGGACATTTTGCTGTCGACGCCAACCAGAATATCAGTGGGGAGGGCCTGATAGATTAAATATTCGGCCCTCTTATCGGCATGCTGCCTGTCTCTCTCCGCGTCATTGGCCGGATCTCGTTCAACTTTTGAGGCTAAGACAGGGGGGTCAGCCTCAGGTCTGGCTGCTATTTCCCGATAATAGATGACGGGACCCTCGGAGATGGACTGAAGCATTAAATTTCCAAGTGGTTGCATCCCAACGAATTTGAGGAACCGGGATTTCCATTGTTCATACTCATTAGGATAGAGAACAGGTGGTCTGTTCTCAGATCCGAGTACGAGAGCTTCGCGAGACATAATATTTGGTGTTGATGAAAGATATAAGATCTTAAAGGTGGAAACTTGACACGGATGGGCTGGACTTTGCAAAAATAGCACTGTGGGTGGTGCTAATTCGGATAACACAGTGATTTCGGATGGACTGGTTTTGGGTGAACAGTGGTTCGGATGATCAGAATCGAATTTGGATGAAATGGGTTTCGGATGGAAAGCCTAATTCGAATGATGGCTGATTCGGATGGACAACCGAATTCGGATGGGGGTCTAATGCGGATGCCTAGAAGTCTGATGGACCGAATTCGGATGAACCGGATTCGGATTAACAGTGAGGACTTCGAATAGGGACATCGGATGAACAGTTGTGGTTCGGATGAAATGAGGGAACCGAATTCGGATGAACAGTGGACAGGGCTTAGGAAAATGTTCAGGTAGGGGACCGAATTCGGATGGTCCGAGTTCAGGTGGTCCGAAATAGATATGGTCCGAAGTGAAAAAATTTAAAAAGCTAAGCACAAGTCCATAATGGTAAAATGGGAATGCCTGATCTGAACTTCGGATGTTCCGAAGTTCGGATGTGACCGAAGTAGGGTCCAAAATAGGTAGTGGGGGGTCCGAAATTCACCTAAGGTTGGTCAGAATTGGACCGAAATGAGGTCCGAAATAGGATGATATTTGGTCCGAATTGGGATACTAATTGGCCCGAATTGCTACAGCATATGGTCTGAATTACAGCAGGTTTTAGCAGTTTTCTAAGGCAGAACAGAGCAGAAGCCTATTTTATCAGTTGTAAAGCCTAAAAAGGTTTCTAAATGATTGATAAACTATTTTAAACACTTTTGGTGATTTAAAATAACTGAAAACACTTAAAATCAGTAGAGAACAAGCTAAAAACCCCCTAAAAACCGATATTTTCAAACTTTTTCAAAAACTCCGATTTTTAATGATTTTAATGGAAATATGGAAGTGAATGAACTCGAAATCAGTATATGGGGATATTGTGATGATTATAAGACTATAAGAACATAATAAACACGTAAAAACAGTGAATGAAATGATCTAACCGAGTGAAAGAATGAAGAACACGAAGAACACAAGAAAAAACCCAGCAGAATCCGAGAAGAACAAGTTGAAATCCACCTTTTGGGCTCTGATACCAATTGTAGAATATGAAATCCCGTAAGTTTCAGCACCTTTGATGATTCTTTATCATATCCCAAGAAGAAACAATGCTCAATATTTGGAAAATGATGAAGAAGACAATATGAATGTTAGAGAGAATATGTAAAAGTGGCGGCTGTAGTATATTCAATATGTGAACCGTGTCTTTCAATAAAGTAACCCTAGGAGCTTTTATAGCTCCATTTAATTATCTATGGGGCATTGACACAATTGCCCCCTAGACTTTTACATAGAAATAAGTTACAAGGAAACAAATACAAAGTTAAACGCTAAGTAAATAATTATTACAAAATAACTCCATATGATCGAAATTAAATATCTAACAAAATGCTATCAAAACATAGACTGCTATCGTCATACAAGATGTACTAACAGTTTATGATAATTGTTCATATGTTTGTTTTTAATGTTGATTGAATTGCATGAATTCTGAATTAACAAATAAAACTTAGGTTAAAATTAGTTTTATAAACTTAGGTTATATACAATCAATTCAATTTCATTCCATTCAATGAATAATATAACTTAGGTTAAAATTAATCAAGTAATTTTATAAACTTAGTTTATATACAATCAATTGCATTCCATTCCATGAATAATAAAACTTAGGGTAAAATTAATCAAGTAATTTTTTAAATTAAGTTATATATAATCAATTCAATTCCATTCCATTCCATGAATAATAAAACTTAGGTTAAAGTTAATCAAATTTTATAAACTTAGGTTACATATAATCAATTGAATTCCATTCCATTCCATTGCATGAATAATAAAACTTAGGTTAAAATTAATCAAGTAATTTTATAAACTTAGGTTACATATAATCAATTTCATTTTGTAAGGTCTACCACTGCAAGATCTATCTAGACGCGGACCCGTAAACGAGTGCGGAATCCTCGTTGACGGTTAGACGGACAACTCTCAACTAACGGAAACACGGAGACTATTAGACGCTGAACGAACGACACACGAACGATCCTACGTACTAATTCTCTCCGAAACGGCACTCACCTAGCTGATAAACTCGAGATCGCTTAATGCTCAATTCCTCACGAATTATGCAAAAAGTCTTCTAATCATTCGAGTCTATCCCTAATTATAGACCCTGATTCGAGTCTGTTGTGGGCCAACCTCGAATCTGGCCTAAGGCCCATTCGAATCTGTCCATCTGACAGACTCGAATCTAGCCCATTCGAATCTAAGGATACATTCGAATCTATCACAGATTCGAATGCCTTCCTTAACCTATTCGAATCTAGCCAATACACTTAAACACTAAAGTAATGAAACTTATGTTTTAACTTATGCTTGACATAATCTTTGACCTTTATGTTTGAACTTCTTGTAATATGTTACATCAAGTTCAAACACACAATCAATAACAGACAAACACATATTAAACATATATATCAAAATACTGGTTAACTCAGAATATTACCTAAATCATAATGCAGATCGATTAGACTGCTATCGTCACACAGGGTGTACCAACAGACTCCCCCTTGACGATAGCTTCTAATTATCTACATGACATCAAATTTAAGTACTAGAGCTATATATATTGCTACCTGCATATAATCCCGCATCTATACAAACTTTAACTACCTTTTGAAACTTCCTGGCTTCAGATCTCCATGGTTCAGTGAAGAAGATAGGCTGATCATGAAGCTTCTTCAGGTCGTCCTTTGATAGGTTTATCAAATGCAGAGGATCATATACTTTCAAAATGACCTGCTCGTCTTGATCTTCCATGATAGCTTCAGCAGTGTCAATCTCTAGGTACCACCACTTCATGTTGCTCAAAACATTCTGTGGCATTGGTTTCATAGGTACTTTCTTCAGACATTTGACTGGCTTATACACCATTCTGGCCCAAGGTCTTCCAGTATGAGGATCTATCCTTGATCCATCCTCAACCCTTTTGCCTGATCTCGGCTTAAGCCTTTCAAACTTTCCTGAACGTCCCTCTTTTCTTATTATTCTTTCAATTACGTTCGCGTAGGGATCATCTCCAATATTGATCAGCTCCTTCCAGGCTAACTCTTTAACTTCAATCTTGGGCAATGAATTAAACGCTTTCAGTGTCCGCCTCAAGTATTGAAGGCCATCTCTTCTTTTCAAAATAAACAGCTGCAGTTCTCTGTCAAAGAACCAGCTAATAATCCCTCCTGAGAAGTTTCCAGCATTTGGATTTCTCATCTTCTTCTTCATCTTCAGCTGATCTTTCTTTTCTTCCTTCTTGAACCAAAGATTTATCAGATCAGCTCTAGATGGCTCTTTCTCCGCCTCTTCAAGTTCCTTGTCTTCTACTGAGGCTACGTTGATATAATCAATATCAATCACATTATGATCTTGGCTCTCATACAGTTCAGTGACTGGTTGTGAATTGATTATTACTTCATCAACATGATCGTCTTCATCATCTAGCACCTCATCATCCGATTTCCAGTCGACGACGTCATCTGGAATGAATTCACCTTCTTCTAATTCTTCAATATCCTCTTCAAAATCAAATTCCATCAGCTCTTCTTCAATATCTTTTAGCGCATCTATCATGTCGCTATCTAAAGTCTTTGAAGAACTTGCTTCTCCTCCTGTTCCTCCTACTTCTCCTCCTGGACTAGGCTCCCCCTGAGATTGAGCAGTCTGAGCTGCAGAAAAATCTACTGGCTCATTCTGTCTTTGTGGGCTGGGATCATTGCCTTGGTTGTCTTCATCATCATTATCTCTCGGCCTCTGTGCTTCCTGATCACGGCACGATGTCTCCCCCTGAGCCTGTAAATTTTTCATTAACTGCTCAATTAGGGAGCGCATCGACCTTATCTCGGCTGACTGATCACAAACAAAGGCTTTTAGCTCTAAGTTCTCTTCCTGAACTGTGTCCACAATCTTCTTTAGATCGGCATTATGAGTCTGAATCTCACCGATTGCCTTTGTTAGGCCTAAGATCTGGATATTTTGGAAGTCGACTCGCGCTTTTAACTGCTGAAACCTTTGATTGTCGGCGTATGAGGATGAGGTTGATGGGATGGACTGAATTGGAGTTGGAATGATTGGTGATGGGATGTATGGTTCATCATGAGGTGGTGATGGTGGAATGGTGGTTTGAGGGTCCTGTGGTTGAGGAATTTCAGGTTGTTCTGCTGAAGTTGAAGAGGATCCTTGCATGAACCTGTGACGTTTAGCCCGTTGCCGTGTCACGAGTTGAGAAACTTCTTCTTCTTCGAAATCAGACTCCTCCAATTCCCTGGCCTCTCGCCTCCTCGAACCACCTTCATTGATAATCAATCGCGACCCATAAGTTCCAATTTGAACTTCAGGAACTGCAGACGTTGATTCTGGAGCTTCAACTTCTATCTCTTCCATCTCTGCTGACTCAGTTGCTGAAGATGACAAGTCAGTACCAGTTTGCTCAGGTTCATATTCTTCAACTTGCCTAAACACATCTTCTGCTCCTTCCGGAGGCTGTAATAACTGATCAACTAACTCTGCAGTAATTTCCTCATTGGCATGAGGTCCAGACGCCCAGATTTCTTCCAAGGTTTGGGCTATTTGCTCGGATTCTGGAACGGCACTTGAAGGCCCTGCTTCCTGTACCTCTGGCTGTTGACTTATGGAAGGCCTAGACGCCTGAGTCTGACTCGCAGTAGCTCTTGGTCTTCGCCTTTGTGGCTGTGCACGTCGTTGTTGTTGTTGTTGATGCGGTAGCTGTTGCTGTTGCTGTTGAGGCTGAACTTCTACTTCACCTGCCCAGTTGGCATTATCTGGTGCCACAAAGTTCCTGTCTAAAACAGCTCCAAACAACGGTCGCTCGATCGGAATAGCCAATCTTCCTCTATGTGAGGAACAATCAGCGAATATCCTTTTGTCCATTATAGCTACGTTCTGAACGTCATTTGATGGCGGCAGATTTGGCAAGAAGTGCCTGATCAACATCATGATGAACCGCGGATATAGCAGGAATTGTTGATTTTCAGGAGCGGTGATCTGGTGAACAAATTCGGAGAAAAACATTTCCGAGAAACTGTATGGACGATTATACACTATCGCGACTATCCCAGATTGGATCTTTGAAACTATATAGTCAAACCCGGCTTTCTTTGGTGCAAAGCATACCATGAAGACATGAGCAAGAAATCTCCATTGCCTGATTAAGCCGCTCTTCATATAGGACACTTTCGACACGTCTAGACTGTATCCCATTCTCTGAAAGGCCGCTTGCCTGATGTTCAGAGGAAATTCGATCGGTCCAGACTCTTCTTCTTGAGTGCCCAGCTGCAACACTTGACGCATCATATCCGCCGAAAATACCAGCGGTTGTCCAGCAATGCGAGTTCGTAGCATTGTCGGAGTGACCGAGCAGTCTACTTGAAGATGATCGTAAAATTGACGATATAGGGTAATATGAGCTGAACATTATGGGATAGTGCAAATCCTATCCTAGATTCCACAAGAAATTCAAGCATTTGCCTGTATCCCTGTGCCTCGGGGAGGTCATGATCCGGATGAAGCACCATATTGTGCTTAGGAACAAACGCTCGAACAGCCATTTCTGCACAATAAACAAAACCATTAGATTCATTAAAAATCAATAAACTTGTTCAAATTCAAATTTGCTTTATTTTGTACTTTATCAAATACAAAATCCAGCACAATTAAATTTCCACAAGTTTAATAAAATTTAAATTAGACAAAATAAATAAAGTGCAGATTCGAAAGTAACAGATTCGAAGTGTCCATATTCGAGTGTAATGGAAAAATTCGAAGAGTCCCTTTTCGAGTCTAATGGACAGATTCGAGAATCATGGTCATCTCGAATCTAATGACAGATTCGAGAAACCCATGAACAGATTCGAAGTCCAGGAACAGACTCGAAGCCCCGTCGGCCAATGTTTCATCAAAAACCCAAAATTTTAACCATTTTGAACTTAGCAAATCACATACATTAGTTCAACTAGGTTCTAATTATAGATTTATGCTTTCAATTTGATATTTTATAGGTCCTAACTTAGTTATTTTAGCAAAAACTCTATTTTGACCCATAAAACTTCAAAATGTGATGTTTTAAGCCCAAAATTGTGTATAAAACTACCAAAATCTTGTACAATCCGGTTGATTATACCTAGATATGAGTGTAGAATCGAACACAAAAGCTTTAGACTCGATGAAATGTCGTTTATATGAAATACGATAGACTCGAGAACAGATTCGAAATCGCTGATATAGATTCGAGAGTATAGATTCGACAACAGTAAAGTAATAAATGACTTCACTATTGACCTATATATACTACCTACCTTCGAGTCTATGTGTAGTTTCGAGTCTACTGACAGATTAGAAATACTTCACTTCGAGTCTGTCTTAGATTCGAAATTGCCAACACTTAGAAAAATTTCGGAAATTTTGAAATAACTTCAACTTTTCCAACTATTTTCTACGGTATTGTGTAACCAGATAAACTATGCGAATTCTTTTACCCTAAGCACAGATATTTCATGCATTGTGTATTTTATCCAACTCTGAATGCACCCTCAGTAATTTTTGACCTTTTACCTAAGTAAAAATTAAACTAACTAAAATAAAATAAAATAAACTAAGGTAAAAATAAAATAAAGTAAAATAAAATTTTGACCAAAAATTTAGTCTAGACTTAAGAAAAAATTTACAATCTAAGCTAAAAACTTAACAATATATTTTTGATGAGTATAGTCTAAGAAAGGTTCAATCAGATAGCGATGTCCGGTACTAACTCTCAGTACTTAAACTTTCACACTTAGGAATTTTTTTTTTGAATTCCTTTGATTGTTTGTCGTGACATACCCATTTAGCCGATTGTTGGTATTTTACCCTGTTAAACATTCTACATTTCGGAATATCCCTTGGCCTTTTTATTTATCAGGAAATTATCTTACGTGACTCAGACATAGACATACGTTTATGATCAAGGCACACAGACAAAAATTCTAACTTGTTGGTATTTGCAAACTTTCTTTAAAAGACAAACATCGGACACAGGTCTGTATTCTCATACAACAAAGTGTCTTAGTTCGACTTAAGGTTTATTTTTAAAGTTAGCAGATAGCGGTGACAGGTCTGTACTGACGTACAACAAAGCGACATGTCTGCTAACCCGAATCTAAACAGAGACAACAGGTCTGTACTTACGTACAACAGAGTTGCATGTTTTCGACTCTCAGTTACATATGATATTTCTATTCTTTCCATTTTTAGATGTATTTGATGTTGCCATACATCCCCAGAAAGTTTGCATACCTCATTTAGACTTAATGTTTGTATGTCTTGTACATAAAAATTAAGACCGATTGGTCGTACATCTAAGTTAGTGACACGTTTGACTATTTCTAGAATATTTTATTAGCCTTGAGATTCCCTATATGTATTATGCCTACCAACACATCAAACTAAATAAAGTATAACACTTAGAATTTAGTTGCATTATGTGTGAAAGCCTAAATACTTATAGTCTGTAACGACGGTGCTAATTTTCGTCACTTTGAACCTATGTATCTAAGACTTAACTCTTTTTTCTGATATTCTCTCTTTTTTTGTATTTTTGTACTTTTCTCTCTTTTTTCTTTTGTTTTTCATAAGAAAAAGCAGTAAAATAAGCTAACCTACTAACTTACAAAAAATAGAAACTTACTAAAAATAGAAACTTTCCTAAATTAGCAGACTACTTGTAAAGAAAGAAATACTACGACTCTAAAAGAAAATAAACTTACTACTACTAAGGTCAAATTACTCTGGGTTACGCATTCCATTCAGTTGAATTAAATACTCAAACCGTGACTTATCAAACGCTTTGGTAAATAAATCTGCATTATTATCTTCTGTTGCCACCTTTACCAGTTTGATTAAGTTCTTTTCAGCACAATCACGAATAAAATGATGCCTTATGTCTATGTTCTTTGTTTTACTGTGTTTAACTGGATTATTAGTTATTGCGATAGTAGACTGATTATCTATCCTAATTGGAGTTTGAGTGTAAGCCAAACCGTAATCCCGCAATTGTTGTTGTATCCACAGAACCTGTGAGCAGCAACTACCAGCAGCAACATACTCGGCCTCGCACGTTGAAATGGCTACCGATGTTTGTTTCTTGCATTGCCAGGATACCAATCTCCCTCCTAGGAACTGACAACCTCCAGTCGTTGATTTGCGCGTCAAGCCGCATCCTCCGTAGTCAGAATCCGTGAACGCTTCCAACTCTAGATCTCCCTCCGCATGATACCAAAGTCCCAGCTTCGGTTTCGACTTGAGGTATCGTAGAATCCGCTTCACAGCCTTCATATGCATCTCCTTCGGATTCGCTTGAAACCTAGCACAAATACACACAGCAAACATAATGTCAGGTCTTGAAGCAGTTAAATACATAAGTGACCCAATCATGGCCCGATATAAAGTCGGATCCACATCGGTATCACTTTCAGTACCCGGCCCGAGATTGTGATTCACTTGAATCGGCGTGCTGAAATGGGCAGTCAACTTTGTTCCTTCCATCCCAAACCGTTCCAATATGTCATAGACATACTTGGTCTGATGGATAAACATGCCTTCCTTCTTCTGGTCAACTTGTAACCCCAAAAAGAAATTCAACTCCCCCATAGCACTCATCTCGAACTTAGACTTCATCACCTTCTCGAAATCTTTGCACATCTGTTCGTCTGATGATCCAAAAATGATATCATCGACGTACACTTGTACCAAGATAAAGTGATCTCCCTTTCTCTTAACAAATAGAGTACTATCTATCCTACCCCTCTCAAAGCCGTTTTCTAAAAGATGATTGGATAGAGTCTCATACCACGCCCTAGGTGCCTGATGTAATCCGTAAAGAGCCTTATCTAAGCGATATACTCTATCAGGATATTTTGGATCTGTAAATCCGGGCGGTTGTTCTACATACACCAACTCCTTCACTTTCCCATACAGGAAAGCACTCTTAACATCTAACTGATATACCTTAAATCCCTTGAAGGAGGCAAAAGCTAAAAACAACCTAATTGCTTCTAACCTTGCTACAGGTGCAAACACTTCGTTGTAATCGATTCCCTCCTCTTGGTTGAAACCCTTTACAACTAATCTCGCCTTGTTGCGCGTGACTATACCCCGATCGTCTCTTTTGCACTTAAAAACCCATTTGGTTCCTATTGCAATCTCCCCTCGAGGTAACGGAACTAACTCCCACACTTCTAGTTTCCTAAATTGTGAAAGTTCTTCCTGCATCGCTTCAACCCAGGAGTTATCCTTTAGTGCCATCTGCACATTTTTCGGCTCTACTTGCGATATGAAGCATGAATATAGACATGTGTGATATGCCTCGGAGTCGTTTATCATCGACAACAACACAGTGTTGTTATTTACACTACTCCGAGTCTTCACACCCTCATTAGGATTTCCTATGATGTTATCTATTGGATGGTTCTTGTTAATCCTAGAGGTCTCTATTTCATCAACACTTAGATTATCTCCTAAGTTGGATCCTATTTCACCTAAAGGGGGAACAGGCTCAGCTTCTACATTTTCCTCCTCACGGACAGTTTCCTCAGAGTTGGAACTCGATGCTTGAGTCTGATTCTCATTGGTAGGTGCCTCTTGATCAGCAACTTCTGGAGATCCATCTACAGTCGCAGTAGGCTCGGATGTAGATTCGAACGTGGTCCTTGGAAAGATTTGGCCATCGTCGTTAAGATGCAACGTCGCCAAGTCCTTCTCGATAGTACCTGCATTATCATTCAGAGGAATGTTAAATGACTCAAATAACTTATCATAGTCAAAAATCCATTCCGGACCAGTTTGGGGTTCATGTGTATAACTTGTGACTTCAATGTTATACACAATCTCCACAGTACCAGTTGTTTTGTTAAACACCCGTTTGTTTGGTGAGTTTGGCACATAACCTAGGAAGTATCCTTCGTCAGCCTTTTCACCAAACTTCGGTTGATGTTTTGTTCTTAAAAGTGTGCATGGTACTCCAAACGGTTCGAATCCAGTTAAGTTAGGTGGCCTTTTATTCAAAATTTCATAACATGTTTTGTTCAATGATTTGACTGTAAGGACTCTATTTAAAATATGGCACGCGGTATTCACTGCCTCCCCCCAAAACATGGTAGGAAGCTTTGAATCCGAAAGCATAGTCCTTGCAGCCTCAATCAATGTTCTGTTTTTACGTTCGGCCACCCCATTCTGTTGTGGTTCATATGGTGCACTGAATTGATGCACGATGCCCTTTGATAGGCAATATACACCAATTACAGAGTTTTTAAATTCAGTCCCATTATCACTACGAATATTTTTAACCCTTGTTCCGTAGGAGTTCTCCACTTGGTCTAAGAACCCGATGAGCTTTGCAGCCGTCTCGTCCTTCGTACCTAAAAAGAAAACCCATGAAAACCGTGAGTAATCGTCAGTGATAACTAAGCAAAACCAACTACCTCCTATACTCCTTTTGTTGATAGGGCCGAAAAGATCCATATGCAACAAATCGAATGTCGAGGTTATGGAATTCAGCTTCTTGGACTTGTGTGTCTTCTTATGTTGCTTGCCCTTCATGCACGGTAGACACTTGTCTTCAAACTGAAAGCTCTTCAGAGGCACACCTTGCACCAAACCATTCTTCGTTATGTAGTTCATTTTCCTAAGGTGCAAGTGAGCCATGCGTCTGTGCCACAAAACCGATTCCGTCTCCGAAGCTTTTGATAGTAAACAGATCGGACCCATCGAATTATCTGGCTTGTTCATATCGAGCATGTACAAGTCATTCTTCCTTGGCGCCCGCATCAATATCCAATCTTCAGGTATCTTGAATCCCGGCTTTAGCACTAACGCCTCAGTGTCAGTAAATAACACTGAGTTCTTCTTATCACAGATTTGAGATACACTAATGAGATTATGAACCAGTTTATCAACGTGATAAACTTGATCCAATGTAATCGTCCCATTAGTGACTTCTCCAGTTCCAGTGATATTTCCTCCTTTGTTACCTGCGAATGATACAAATCCCCTATTACCTCCCTTGAAGTCTGTGAGTAGACTTCTTTCCCCCGTCATGTGCCTGGAGCAACCACTGTCAACGAACCACTTGTTGTTTGGACCGGTAGTTATCTCCTGCACAAGAAAGAAAATAGGTTAGTTATCACGGGGAACCCAAGCCATTACTGACTTGGTAATACCATTCTCGTCCACATACTTGAACTCTTTCAAGTACCCATCTCGCCTTTCAGGTGACTTGGGCCTTTGAACTGAATTCTGTTGTGGTGCCGAGTGATTTAGATTCACTCTTTGCCTTTGAGTAGGCATTTGTTGTGAGGCTCTAGAATAAGTCTTATTATATTGCATTTCAGACTGTGATCCCTGAGCTCTTACCGGAACATAATGTCTAACGGGAGTATGTGACCTAACTGGAGTGTGTGACCTGCTAGGTGTGGTGCTCCTATAGACTTGTTGAGGTGCTGACCTAGATTGATTAATGACACGATTCGGTGAATTTGTCCTAATCACTTCTTTTGGTCCAACCTTAACCGGTGTTTGCTTCACAACAGGTTTTGGTGCGGCCTGCACAGTTTTCTCGGTACTTTGAGAACTACTCGTGCTCGCCACACTTGGTGAGGGCTTAACAGGTGTTTGATTTACTGTCTTAGGGTTAACTTCTGCTTTCCTAACTGGACAGTGAGAAGCAACATGCCCTTTCGCGTGACATCTAAAGCAAGACATCTTATCCATGGACTTTTTGGTTGGTCCCTTAGATCTAGGTGTCTCACTAGTGTCTATTACCTTTGGTACATCTACAGTGTCTGTCTCTTCGACCTGGTCAGCCCATGAAATTTTCTGTTTTCCTGCAGGTGTTTCACTGGAGGAAGACACAAATTTCACTTGCTTGACCTTGACGGTTGAGTCAGTCACCTTAGGTGTATTATCAACTTTAGGCTCAGGTGTCGTTTCAGGTAGGTCCTCTAAGTCTACTGAGTTGTCAGATTTCTCCTGAGGCTGAGGCACATAATTCGCATTGAAAGGTGGAGGAATTTCATGAAAACCTAGACCTACAGGCTTCTTAGACTGTCTTTGGGCGTCTAAGACTTTTCCTAGATTTAGGCTCGAATTCCTAAACTTTTCCAGCTTGCTATTTGCCTCTGCTACCTTAACCTTGGTCTCGGCTAGCTCTATGTCCTTGTCTTTCAGACTTTTGGTCAAGGCTTCTACGTGCTCATACATAAGTTCTATCCTAACACACTGCTCACTCAGTTTGTCTTTTAGAACTATTACATCTTGAGCATCAGCCTTAAGCTTTTCTTTTAAATCTTGCTTTATATCATTTAGGCTAGCGTTTTCTATTTTTAAGTTTTCATTTTGAGCAGCTATGGTCTTATGTGAGTCTAAGACTAGATTCAACCTATCATTAGAACTAACACATAAAGCACATAAATCACGAAATAGAGAATAAGAAAGACTAACCTTAGAGTTATCAGATTCCACGTTGGCCATCTGAGCAGCAAACTCCAGCACGGTCTGATCATTCGCCTTCTCTACCCACATCGGACTGCTGTCCCTTGTGTTCTGCTCATCCTCTTCACACCCATTCTCCGTAACTTCAGCCATGAAAGCTCTAGCATTGGACTCCGGATGTGAACTCCAGTCATAAGTACCATCTAGCTGTCTATCAGAAGTGACATTGGATATTAGACCCGCTAGATTGGCTTGACCAGATGAAGAACTCGGAAGATATCTTTGTTGGGACTGATTTTGGAACTGTCCCTGATGCTGACTCTGCCCCTGGTATGTCTCTACCTTCGGTCTTTGACACTCCCTGGCGAAGTGTCCCAATCCCTGACAGTTATAGCATTTCACCTTGGACTTATCAAATCCTATCCCCTTGTTATTCATCTGCAGATTTCTTCCAGTTCTCTTTATGAATCTCTTAACCCTCTGGGTTACCATGGCCAGTTGCCATTTCAGATCCATTTCCTCTAAGTCATCAGGGTCGACCTGATCGTAATCTTCATCCCAAAGAGCCGGATCATTAATCTTCCCTTGAACGCAATTTCCGTATGCGGCCACAAAAGAAGCAAGCAGATTCAGATGTTCTTCCGCCGACTTTGCGCTCATTGGCATCTTCGAATAGCTCTGACTTGTCGATGCCTGTTGGACTTGAGGTTGCGGTTCTTCCGATCTTCCTAACCCTAAGAACGCGCGATTCATTGAGTCTTCGGACTCTGGTGGCGATGACGTTTCTCCGGTGAAAAACGCTGTAGCACTCTTCTGATCAGCTGTCACTGATGATTTAGATGTCTTTCCAAAATACATCGCCGGATTTTGGACTTGCTCGTAATCAGTCTCAGCTTTAATCATCTCGAAGTGATATGCCCTCAACGTTCCCACGATGTCATCCAGTGATTGAGCATAATACTTATCTTCATTCAGCTTAATCATTGCCACGTACATAGCCCATTTGGCTGGTAGGGCATCAAGAAGCTTGTTGTTCTTGTCTGTGTCAGAATACTCAATACCATGACTTTCAAGCTCTGTTATCAGATGATAGAATCTTGTGATAATATCATCTAACTGTTCATCTTTAAGTGCCTTGAAAATCGCAAACTGTTGGGTCAACAGCTCTGTACGCTTTCGACGCACCCGAGGATTACCTTCACACCTTTTCTGAAGAGACTCCCAAAGTTCCTTCGACGTCCTCTGAGTCCGAAATGAGTGCAAGATATCTTGAGGTAAAGCCATTCGGATAATGGAGAAAGCTTTGTTTTCGGCTTCAAATAATTTCTTGTCATCTTCTTTCATCATTTGATATGACAAGACCTTTTGACGGCCTTCAACCTCAGAAACTGGTGGAATGTACCCTTCATCAATGCACACCCACATGCGCATATCGTTGAATCGTACAAAATCCGTAAATCTGTCCTTCCACCAGTAATAATCCTCAACTTTCATCAGCTTTGGTGGTGCATTAGCCTTCCCAACTTCGTGATCCATTTCAAGGAATTTCTGAAGATTTGACATCTTTTCTGAAACAAATTGAATTTAGACGTAATTAATTTAATTCGAAACTAATGTGGATTAACTCTTTCGAATCTAGATAGATTCGAATGTAATTAGATTCCAATTTATTTGGGATTAAATTCGATTAAGTATTTTAATTCAATTAGATTCGAAATATGTCAGATTCGAACAATTCCTTAGATTCGAAGATATGTCAGATTCGAAGGACTCCTTAGATTCGAAGACCCTTAGAATCGAAGGCACAACAGAATCGAAATTCAGCAGAATCGAAGCACAGAATCGAAACAGTAACAAACTCGAAACAAACTCGAAACAATATAGACTCGAGATCCAATTCGAATGTAGTAACAGATTCGAAACACCACAGACTCGAAACTGACTGAAATTGACTCGAAAGGAGCGTATTTTGGTTAGACTCGAGACTAGAGAGAAACCCTAATTACCCCTATAGATTCGAGCGCCGCAAACTCGAAAAACGGCTAACACTTTGATTTTTTGACGTTTTACAGATTAAATCACTATTTTTCAAACGAAAAATAATGATTTCGATCAAAAACGTGAAAAACGACAAAGTGTTTCCCGAATATGAATTTGCTAAGCTCAAAAACACGTTTTTTGAGAGCAAAACCGTCCAACTAGCGTCAAGAAACCTAGAATGTATCTGATGAACACGAAGAACACCACGAACACTCCGTAGGCTCTGATACCACTTGTAAGGTCTACCACTGCAAGATCTATCTAGACGCGGACCCGTAAACGAGTGCGGAATCCTCGTTGACGGTTAGACGGACAACTCTCAACTAACGGAAACACGGAGACTATTAGACGCTGAACGAACGACACACGAACGATCCTACGTACTAATTCTCTCCGAAACGGCACTCACCTAGCTGATAAACTCGAGATCGCTTAATGCTTAATTCCTCACGAATTCTGCAAAAAGTCTTCTAATCATTCGAGTCTATCCCTAATTATAGACCCTGATTCGAGTCTGTTGTGGGCCAACCTCGAATCTGGCCTAAGGCCCATTCGAATCTGTCCATCTGACAGACTCGAATCTAGCCCATTCGAATCTAAGGATACATTCGAATCTATCACAGATTCGAATGCCTTCCTTAACCTATTCGAATCTAGCCAATACACTTAAACACTAAAGTAATGAAACTTATGTTTTAACTTATGCTTGACATAATCTTTGACCTTTATGTTTGAACTTCTTGTAATATGTTACATCAAGTTCAAACACACAATCAATAACAGACAAACACATATTAAACATATATATCAAAATACTGGTTAACTCAGAATATTACCTAAATCATAATGCAGATCGATTAGACTGCTATCGTCACACAGGGTGTACCAACACATTTCATTCCATGAATAATTAAAATTAGGTTTAAATTAATCAAGTTTTATAAACTTAGGTTATATATAATCAATTCAAGTCTATTTCATTCCCTGAATAATAAAACTAAGGTTAAAATTAATAAAGTACTTTTATAAAACTTAGGTTATAATCAATTCAATTCCATTTCGGAAAAAAAATACATTTTGTTATTAACAAAAATACTCTTACTAATACAATAGGATGTATTTTATTTATAGGGGCATTTACGTCATTTTAGTAGAAATATGAAAATGGTGGCTTGTAATGACCACGCGCTTACATCCAGCGCCCTTTTCCTATTCCTGCCAATCATCTTCCCCAACATCCGAACAGAGCATCACCATACCATATATTCACAAAAGATACGATCTTCTGCAAATCATCATTTCAAACTCTCGCCAAGCAACTACGCAAATCAGATTATCGATTATGGAGGTTCCAGACAAAGTAATAGCGAGTATATTGGGATTTTTTGGGGAATCCAGTGCCTCTGAACTTTTTAAAAGCAAGACAATGTAAGTTTTCTAACCCTAGCATATACCATCGATTCAACTAAGATAATGATGTATTTTCCTATTTAAGAGATAGATTAAGGTTAATGAACTGTAGCACATTTATTAGGGCTTAGATTTTAGATTTTCTGAATGAACATGACGTATTAAGAAATTACAGTTGATGACAATGTATTTGCCAAGAGTACATTTTATTAAGAAATTACAGTTGATAATAATGTATTTGCATATTTAAGAGTATGTTTTATTAAGCTTTTATGTCTGCATTTATTACAGTTGCAAAACCTTCAAACGAGAAGCAGAATCTTATGTGGTTAATCAAATGATGGAAGTTGATTCCATCCTTCGATTAGCATTTAGGGGGCCCAGACGGTGTCATAAATGGCAGCCAAAGTCAGAAACGGCAACCAAAGTCAGACGGTGTTAGAAACGGTAGACGGTATCAGAAACGGCAGCCAAAGTCAGACAGTTGTTGATGCACGATCGCCCAAGGCTTGTGCCAAGGCTTTTCAACAGGTTCAGACTTTCTTGTCAACAACACAATTTGCAAGATGATACATTACTTAGAGGCTTTCTTTTTTGCAATGAATACATTTTTAGTTGTAATATTTCTATTTGGTATGCTTGTTACCGCTATTTTATACAACCCTGGGATGTCAATGTATGGTTTTGATACAATTCTGCACAGAATACAATGCTAATACTTGTAATCACTACAAGCAGGTTTTGATTTATAATACAATATATGTTTATGTTTATGTACAAATGTTGGTTGATCATTTTTGTTGGTTTGAATTCAAATTAGAGTAAATTGCAAAAATGGTCCTTAAACTATACCCAAATTGCAGGTATAAGTTATTTAACTTATATAAGTTTGGTTGTTAATGATATTCTAGTCGTTCAAAATATAAGATATAAGTTCTATTATCACCTACAAATAAAAAAGACAAAGAAGTTACACATTAGACTCGAACACGTGACCAGCCCAACACCATCCACCGCCTTTACCATTAAGCTAACTCATGCATTTTTGTTTTTTTTTTTTCATAAAACATTTCTGATATTTTTCTTATTAATTTGGAGCGAAAGATTTCTAGAATATTTTAAACATGGAGCCAAAATTTATGCGAAAATTTTAAATCAGACTTGACGATTTACATTCCTTAAACTTCAATAATTATAGTTAATGCCTACAAACACAATCATTAATCTGCTTTTACACTTTTCTGTCGAAATAACTAAAGGATTATGGATACTGAAACCATGAACAATCAACTTCTTATTGAAAATAATGGCGAGGCAGATGATCATGATGGATATGAATCATATGAGTACGATGATTATGATGAACAAAATGAGATGGATCATCCGACAATCAATGCAAATCTATTCAAATTAGTTCCGCCGAGGGGCAAAACAAGGTTATCTAAAACTCAAGGTAACGTTTGATACAATGGATAGGCTGGCAGGGGAACACAGAATAGTGTTTGCAATTTTTTTAGGAAACATTGTTCGTGAGCACATAGGCTTGAAGATTCTGTCATGGAAGAAGGTCGATTTAGAAGCAAGATCTAAGCTATGGGAGGATTTCGTACAGTATACAAGCACAAAAGCTTACCAGGTTTTGGTTATATTATAATTAAGTCCATACATATATCTTTCATATTATATATTGTGTTTACAAACGTTAATTAAGTATCATTTTGTTCTGAAATTAAGAAAAAGTCAGATGCATATAAAGAGGCGCGCTCCATGTCTGTTTATCCACATACTATGGGACGAGGTGGATACGAATATGTGAAAAAGAAACTGGTAACTACATTTACAGAATAGTAATTTGTTTCTGTTTTCTATTTTCTATTTTCTAAGTATTGTATATATATACTAACTGGTTTAATTTTACATGTGTATTTGATGGTCAAAAGATCGAAGAAAAGTAATTGAAGCAGATGAAGAACCCCCACGTGGTATATTGTGGTTGAAAGGAAGGCAAAACAAAGCAGGGGTTTTTCGAGATGAAAGGACTAAAGCAAAGGCCGATGAAGTTTTAAGCATTTTGACATATATATGCTTGACAGATATATGCTAATACATAGTTTAATTACATATTCATGTTTATATTCATGAAACAAATTACTTACTGTATATTGGAATCTTTAATGTAGAGAGCCACTGAGGACAATATCAAAGTCGGAATCTTAATTGTTGATGAGGGGACTGATGCCTTGGCAGAGGTATTTGGTCCTCAAAAGTCGGGATATGCAAACAATCAGAAAATATTTTAATATTTCTTAAAGAAAAGCATCAGATGATGAGAGAGTCAAACTACTTCAAGCAGAACTTGCTGCTGAGAGACGCGAACGCAAAGCTGAGAGACGCGACCGTGAAGCTGATCAGAGACGCGAACATGAAGACAAAGACCTTAGGATAAAGTCGTTGAGAACGCAAGTGGAAGATACACAGGCAATGGTTAACCAACTTATGGCTCGGCTAGATGCACAAGGGAAGAAGCTAAATTCATTAAAAACTCATGCACCAGAATTTAAGGAGGACATTATTGTATTAATTATGCTAATTAACATTTTATACATTTATATTGCTAATTAATGCATTTGTTAATTTTTATTGCAGGTGACTCCAGTAGTGTCTCCAACATTGGACGTTAATCCTAACGCAGCAATACTCATCAGGATAAGGGCCAATTTGCGAAGGAAAAGCCTGTTGTACAAACAAATGTAAGTATTAAAATATTTGAATTAAATTGATCAGTTTAATATAAATTTCTCACTGTGATTTAATAGTTTTACATATATACATGACTTATTAATTTACAGAGTTTTATATATAGCAATCAACTGGAAAACTTGTTGGTGAGTCAAACAGCAAGCTGCCTGATTCACAAGTCACGAAGAATACTAAACTGAGGCAAAAGAGGTAGTACTCTCTAACAGTGCCAAAACAACCGCATGTATATAACTTTCAAACTCAGAACTTTGCATTGAAACTCAGAATGATTACAGCTTTCGAAAGAACCTCTACTCTATTTATTCTATCCTATTTGTTTCCTTGTAAAACTGCAATTTATCTTCAAGAGATATCTTCAAATCTTCTGATCTTTATCTCTTCCTTGATTGTAGCACCTTCTGTTATTATCAATAAGCAACTTAATCATTTTACTCTAGCAACTTGAGTTTCTTGAACTAGCAGCTTTAGTTTCTTGAACTAAAAACTTTAGAATTGCAAGCATCCCAGAAATATGCTAACAACATGAAAAACTCAACTAGCAGCTTGACATTTATACTAAATGATATTTTCCCAATAATATATGTATTCATCCAAAATATTCATACATACATTGATCTTCATTTTTATCAAATTCAGATGCATGCATACATACAAATTAAAAATAAATACATAATAATCGTTATCATTTTTCTTTAGATGTTCAGCTGTAACCTGTGGAACATAAAGAGGACAAGCATCATTGCTAAGGGTACTGTCTACTTGATAGATGAAAGAGTGATGCTGTAAAATAAATACATAATAATCGTTATCATTTTCTTTAGATGTTCAGCTGTAACCTGTGGAACATAAAGAGGACAAGCATCATTCCTAAGGGTACTGTCTACTTGACAGATGAAAAAGTGATGCTTCATAACACACCACTCCCAGATGATTGATACAAAGTGTCCATTGACCAATCGATAATGGATGCAACTTGTATTCTGGACGAAGGAAACAATGGTTCCAAAATAGGTACAGACGTAGTAGGTGGTTTTTATGCATGGCTCAAGGACAAAGTGATCATTGATGAGGGTCATGAGGTATTTTATCTGCCTACACACACACACACACACACATACACACACACACACACACACACACACATATATATATATATATACATATACATAATTCTTCATTTTAATTTAGTGTTTCATAGATATATGCCTTGTTTCTTATTACATGTAACACCACCAAATTTTGGAAAAAAGGCAGCAGCTGGTGTTGCACCAGAAGTAAAATGAAAGCACAACAAACAAACACCGATTTGTTTGACTAGTCATCATTTGCAATTACGAAAGCAAGCGAAGACCAAATTGAAGAGTCAAAAGACGTTACGCCACACTGATGTTTAATTAGTTGATGCAATTACTGTACATGTACATATTCTTATTTTTATTTGTGGTGTTATAATATATATATCATATGGTCACACGTTGTGGTCACTGTTTGATTAAATATTTGTGTGACTAAATAGTGCATAAAATTTAAGTGGTCATTGGGTGAACAATTAATTGTCACACTTATTATAACCTACGACCATATTTTGCATAATTGTAAGTGACCAAAACCCAGAAGAAGAAACTCGTTGTTTGACCAAATGGTTACAATCAACCACACATGCATAAAAATGAAGTGACCATTGTGTTGACAATAGTCACACAAAATACCTGTTTACCTCACTTAAAAAAGCATATGGTTAGACTTCTTAACACTTACGGTCACTTTTAGCATAATTTTAGGTGACCAAAGCCCACAAAAAGACACTCGTTGTGTGACCAAATGGTTGCAATCAGCCACACATACATAAAAAATGTGGCCATTGCATGGTCAATAGTCACATAAAATACAAGTTTATCTCACTTAAAACAACATATGGTCATACTTCTTAAAACCTACGGCCACTTTTGGCATAATTTTATGTAACCAAAGCCCACAGGAAGACACTCATTGTGTGACCAAATGGTTGCAATCAACCACACATAAATAAAATTAAAGTAGTCATTGCATTGACGATAGTCACACAAAATACAAGTTTACCTCACTTAAAACAACATATGGTCACACTTCTTAACACCTACGACCACTTTTGGCATATTTTTATGTGACCAAATCCCACAAGAAGACACTCGTTGTGTGACCAAATGGTTGCAATCATCTACACAGATAGAAAAATAACTTGGACATTTCATGGACAATAGTCACACAAAATACACTTTTGGTTGATTTTAAAGAGCATATGGTCACACACTTTATCGTGTTGGTCACTCTTTGTAAATGGATACGGCCACTAACCATCTAATACCACCGTATGGACTCTTTGGTCATGGGACCTTTAGTCACACACACAATGAAAAAACAAGTGTGACTGTATCGTTATCGTCACACATTTCGGTGTGACCAAAGCCAAAATTTGTACCAGTGGTCTGTTGGAAATTTTTGACTTAGATAAGTGTTCTGTACTTTGTGAACAAAATTTGTTCTTTGTGAACAGACTTAACACATTATGGAATTTGTTTCCAAGACTTCATGAAAAGTTTTGAACACTGAGATCAGTCTACAAATTCAAAGAAAAGTGGAAAATCATAACTACAAAGTACCTGCCAAAGTTGTTCTGAAGCGTAAAGACAAAAAGTTTTTTGAAATGGGTGACAGACCATTTCTTATAAAAAACAGCTTTACAAGGAAGAATAAAGGTCATAAGTTGACATTCCACTTTTGATTAAAGCTAAGGACGACAGAGACAAAAAGGTAAAAGACAAAGATTCTGCAGTAATAAGACAAATCTGCTTTGTCAGTTTTGTCTTGATGCATGAGACATCCTCATGTATTAATGATATATTTGATAACACCAGGATCAACACAGAACCCATTAATCAACATGTATTTAAAAATTGATACTTAATACAGATTTAAGCAGTTCCATACTAAAGCAAGAAATGTAGATGTCTACGGTGATATAGTCTAACTACTACAACATCATAATTTGCTTTGAAAACATAGAATCCCAGCCCCAAAGCTATATCGTCCGTGTACCAAAATAGCTTCTAAGGTCACCGAGATATGAAATGAAATTGCTTAAGAAGAAGGTCCAGCCACACCTTTACCTTTGCCTGAAAATAATGAGAGTCAATAGTAAGCTAATGTTTAGTGAGATAACAGATTATATATTCAATAATTATTTCTTTACAAACTGTTGTGAAAACATGCAGTGTAAGCCTCATAATATGTGAAAACCACGCAGTGCAAGCATGGGGTTTGGTAGTTCAAAATACTGATCGGGGATGTGCCGAACCTGACCAGGTAAGTGAATGGGATGATCAGTCCCCGACAGTGGCCTGCTGTCAGCCCCAGTCCAGGTCGCATCAGATTGTGAAGTAATTATCATGCAGTGCAACCATGATATATGAGATGCACTTTCAATTGAACGCTGGCTACATGTTTGTCACATATCAAGTACGAGTGTGCCTCATAATAATGAATCATATGTGAGTGCCAATTGATGTATATTAAACAATGTGAAAATGCCATTGAAAAACGAATGCAAAGACAATAAATGTTTGAGTAATAATCTATGACTCACTGTGGTTTGTACAGTGTAAGTTGACTCTGAATCAATGTGTGTTAGACAACACCATAAAGATCCTGTTATGTCAGTATAATAGTGTATTAATGTCGGTATCTACTTAAAACTTGATCCTGAAAAAGTTATGTAAAATGGCCCGAAATTCTTAAAACTTGATTCTGTCAGTATAATATATATATATATATATATATATATATATATATATATATATATATATATATATATATATATATATATATATATATATATATATATATATATACACACACACACGCATACACATATATACTACATATGTATATGTATATAAAAATATATGTATATATACGTATATATACACATATATATATATATACATACATATATATACAAATACATATACATACATTGATATATATATATATATATATATATATATATATATACACACACACACACATATATATATATATATATATATAATTATATGTATTAAAATACCATTTGTATTTAATATTTTGTCATGTTCGCCTATAAACTACGCACATATGTTGTAGGTTTATTTTATTATCTTTGGGTATATTATACAACGATTCAACATATTTCAAAATAGTGTTTTCCGTGTTACACATTAAACAACTATAAAATTGTAACTTCATTTTAACCCTTATAGATGACACCAGTTAGAAAAGAATATTCTCATTTACATTATTATGTATTTATGGACTTCGCATTAAACCTCTATCACTACAAAAAACTGGGGTATTAGCGACGAATTTTTCTGTTGCTAATCTGTCGCTGATGTGTTTCAGCTACGGATTTGCGACGGATTGATCCTGTCGGTAAAACCCATGTCACTGACTTCAATTTAGCGACGGATCAACAACAAAATACAATTAACAATTGATCAATGACGGATAAGCAACGGAACAATAAACAACGGATTAACGATAGATCTATCAACGACGGATTTGCCACGGATCAATTAGCGACGGACCAATCAGCGACGGATTAACGACGGAACAATCAACGATAGAATAACGACAGACGAATCAGCGACGGATTAACGAAAGACCAATCAGCGGCGGATTAGCGACAGACCAATCAACAACGGATTTTTCCGTAGCAAATCTATCTCTAATTTTTCTCTGCTAGATTTGTTTCCGTTGTTTATTTGTTTTCAATCCGTTGCTCAGTATCATGCAACTCTTAGAATATTATTTTTTATGTGTGCGTTAATGTCACACAACTCTTCACCACAAGATATTAACTTTCGTTTAAATATAAAATTAATACAATCAATGTTGAAGTCTACAAAATTACAAAGAGTAGATTAAATTACATGTGAATCCATATTCCTAAACTAACTAGCCGGAATCAATATACAAATCCAAGTATATAGAAGTACACTAAGAAAAGTTTACTATTCAAACTCTACAAAACCAAGAATCTCAACTCAACTTTTCATCTCCGTTATACCCTACATATATAAAATAAAATTCATGCAATGGTAGTTTTAAATTCAACTAATTATAAATTGAACATATGTAAATACATTGTAAATTCAACTAAATATAAATTTAACAAAATGACTCCATTTTATGGGCCTCATAATCATAGAATCACTTCTTCTAATACTACCATATGGATGAGACCCACATTATTAAAAATAAAAATGTGGATAAGATGTTGGTTGTAAATCAACAGTCACAAGATGAAATTAAGTGTGATGCTATAATATCAAGTCAGATGATAGGCGGCTCATCCTCATGCCGAATATTATAAAAAACTACTGTGTTATGGATACATAAACTTTCAATAACAAATACAACATAAATCATGTAATGAATTAGTTGGTTCTTGATCTTTTTCTTTCGTTTTCTATTTTAAGCACTCGATGGGTGTTTTCGATGAAACATGATAAACCAAAGTCAAGCAAATAAGACTTAAAATAAAAAATAATACTCGAGCATAGAACGATAAAACCTGATCAATATAGCAGGAGCGGTGAGCCGTGAGCAAATTAACTTTTGAAGTAAATTTACATTTCAATTGAACAATCTGCAATACCAAAAACGCATATATAGCCAACCAATTTGAACAAGAAATTTATATAAGGAAGGAAAACCAACAAGTTGCAATAGCAAACAAAAATCAACAGACTATATTAAACATTTAAACACAAGTAATTGATTATGCAAAACCTGTTGTTGTTGTTGTAGTTGATTAAAATAACATGTAATATATGAACATAACAAATAAATTATCTCTTTCACAACACTCTAAATTTGTGTTCAAACAACTATAGCCAATAGGCGGTGAGCCATTTATTAATTTAATTTAAGCATTTCTTGAAAATCTTTCTTTCTTTCAACAGTTCAACTCAAACCAAAAGCCTATATATATATTCAACTTCATTTGTGGGATCATGCAGTAGGCCAATAGCAAAAGCATTGGCAAGTGACTAACGGAAACGTGAAACGTCGCTGCTTTTCAACGGAAATGTGAAACGTCAACAGTTCAACTCCACGTCTTCTTTGTTGCTTCGAACTTTTGAACGGAAACGTGAAACGTCGCTGCTTTTTAATTTGACATGGAAACTACAAATAAGAAACAAATCGGTAGCCCTAAAGTTTCACCAAAGAAGAAAATAAGTTCGTTGAATAAATAAACAGATCGGTAGCCCTAAAGTTTGGATCTGAAAAATTAAGAGGGTACATGATGAGTCACAGCCGTTGTTGCTTGCGGGAACGAGAGAGTGAGAGAGATATAGGGGAGTGTGAGTGACTTGTGAGGACGAGCGATGGCAGTGTTTATGTTGTGCCTGGTGGCGGCGGCGCTAGGGTTTAGGTCGCTGCCGTTGTTGGTTGTGAGGGTGAGAAAGAGACAGAGTGGCGAGGGTGAGAGGAAAAAGGGTTGTGGCAAAGGTTTCCGCGGCGGAGGCGCTAGGTCGTTGTTGGTTGCGAGGGCGAGAGAGAGACAGATGAGTGAGACTGAGCGTAGAGTGGCGGTGATGGAGCTGTGGCAGCAGCGGCGGCTGCGTTAGGGTTGTCTGCTGCCGTTGTTGGTTGTGAGAACGAGAGAGGGAGAGTGAGCGAGAGGGAGATGGAGATGGAGATGATAGAGAGCGGTTGGTTGTGTGTTGTTCGTCGGTGAGTGACGGCGGCATCGGTCGCCAACCGGAGGTACAAAGAGAGAGAGAGAGAGAGAGAGAGAGAGAGAGAGTGAGAGAGTGAGAGGCGATGAGAGGGTAGAGAGAGACGAGGGAGTGTGTGTGTTTAGTGTGTGTGTGTGTGTGTTTAGGGGATAAAAGGGGGAGAAAAAAGAATGGGTGTCGGGTCATGGACCTGACCCGACCCGACCGGTAACTTAAATAATTAAATAAACCAATATAATAATAAATCAATCTAATTTTGTTTTATATTTTAAAATCTTACAAATTTGTTATTCCTATTAATTAATAACTAGTTTTCAACCTATTTAATAAACCTAATATATATTTTGGAACCAATTCTAAATAAAGTAAATAACGGGTAACAAATCAATTAATTATTCACGTTTATGTTTACGATTAAAAATTTAATTAGATTAATTCAGACAATAAACCAAAATGTAATAAAAATATATAAACGACTTAATATTTAATTAACATTCACTAATAAGTTAATTTAGATATTCATTGAGATTAAATATACATTAACTAAAATTATATGTAGTTGACTACCGATTAAGGTATACAGAACATTACATAATTAATTATTAGAACACCGAGTTGATTAATAATAATTAATGAAACGATTTAAGTTAAACGAACAATAATTGCAAACCAAACTTAATAGTTATTAAATATAAAAGTATGTATTAAAATAGTGGAAATGGGTAGCTAGAAGACCATCCTAGCTAAGTTCTATCGAATTCCTATTTTAAGTCCGTTCTTATAGATCGGAACGATTCGTAGTGGATTCAGGTTGTAATCGTGATTTTGCTAAGCTGCTTATAAGGTACGGATTCCGTACTTCTTTGAGCGTTACTCTTGAGTTGTTCAATGTGTGAATTGCATGCTAATATTCGACAGTTGAATTTTGATCTCTCATGTCAGTTTCTTTTTCAAAACCAAATATCGTTTTTAAATGGGATAATTGCGGAAATAACACTCAACTTGTCAGCTTTTTGTGAATAAAACCCCAAACCATTTTTCATTGTAGAAAAAACCCCGAACTAACTAAAAATTAGTAAATTAAGGTTTTATCAATGGTTAACCAGTTGAAACCGGATATTAATCCTACGTGGACTGATAAATAAATTACGTGGAATATTGTTGAAACCGGTTTTCAAGTATTACACATAATTTAAACACTCGTTGATGATGTAATCCCGTTTAAAAATTACAATTAAAAATTATCCACGGGGATTTAAATGATGTGTAATACTTGGCAACCGGTTTCAATAAAACTTATTCCACATAGGTTATTTACCGATCCATGTAGTATTAATAACTGGTTTCAACGGGTTATTTATTGATAAAACCTTGATTTGCTGGTACACCTTGTGTGATGATAGCAATCTAGCTATGTAATAGATAGTCATTTATAATAGATGAGGCTTTATTATACAAGTTATGTGTGTTAATTCATAATTGTGTATAATGTCTACAATTGCATGTTAAGTTCTAGACTATCATGTTAAGTTCTAGAGTATCAAGTTAAGTTCTAGACTGTCAAATTAAGTTCTCGACTGTGATGTTAAGTTCTAGAAGGTGCAGATAAGTTCTAGACTGTGAAGATAAGTTCTAAAACCAAGCCCACGAACATGCCTAAACTAAGTTCGTCTAGGTTTGGTTAAGTTCGAGGCTTAGCCTTAGAACTTATCTTCACAATCTAGAACTTATCTACACATTCTAGAACTTAACATCACAGTCTAGAACTTAACTTCATACTCTAGAACTTAACATGATAGTCAAGAACTTAACATGCAAATGTAGACATCATACACAATTATGAGTTAACACACATAACTTGTATTAATAAAGCCTCATCTATTATAAATGACTATCTATTACATATCTAGACTGTTATCATCACACAAGGTGTACCAATAGACTCCCCCTTGACGATAGCTTCTAGTAAGATATTCATTAGTCTAAAGAACTAGGCTTAGTCAAAACACTACCTGCATGAAGTCCCTGCTGAACACAAACCTTTACAACTCTCTGATATTTCCTGCCTTCAGATTTCCAGCCTTCATGATAGAAAATTGGTTGATCATGAAGCTTCTGCAGGTCATCCCGAGAAAGGTTTATGAGATGCAAGGGATCATATACTTTCAGAATTGCCTTTTCGTCTTGATCTTCCATGACTGCATCGGTTGTCTCGTTTTTGACATACCACCAATTCATATTACTCAATACATTTTGTGGCATTGGCTTTAAATGAACTTTATTTAGACATCTGACTAGTTTGTAGAACATCTTCATTCACGGCTTCCCAGTCAATGGATCTATTCTTGATTCATCCATGACTTTTTTTTCCTAATCTTGGCTTAATTCTTTCGAACCTCCTAGACCAACCTTCTTTTCTGATAATTTTTGCTATCACTTCAGCTTATTGGTCGTCTCCTAGGTTCATCAAAATTTTCCATGCCAACTCCTTTACTTCACATTCTGGTAATGTATTAAAGACTTTAAGTTTTCTCCTTAAATACTGAAGCTCATCTCTTCTTTTAAGAACAAAAAGCTGCAATTCCCTATCAAAGAACCAACTAAGAATGCCTCCTGATAGCTTTCCTGGACTTGGCAACCTTATTTTCTATTTCACTACCAATTCTGTCTTTTTCTCTTCTTTTTTGAACCAGAGATTCCTCTTTTCGTCTTTGGTCTTCTCCCTATCTAGCTTTTGAGATACATCATCATCCAATTCATCATTAAGTGTAGACTTCAGCACGTCTAAATCTACCGGATTTTGATCTATATTTACATATTTCCTAGTAACCGGTTGCTTCTGTCTAACAATCTCATCTGCTTCGTCTTCTTCATCCATCAACACTTCATCATCTGACTTCGAGTCTGGAACATCCTCAGGTATGAACTCTCATTCTTCAAGTTCCTCCCGATCTATGAAATCTTCAAACTCAAATCTGATTTCATCCTCATCATCCAATCCGGCCAAGGCTCCTATCATTTCTTGTTCAATCATCTCTGAAGCTTCGGAGCCTTGCCTTTTCCCTGCTCAGCCCTTGAGCCTGATGATCCAGGCTCCCCTTGAGTATCATCTTGCTGAGCAGTCTCATGTGGAAGAACTGCTAGCTCACTGTCTTTCTGTTGAGCATCGGGGTCACCTCCTTCATTATCTCTACGGATCCCCCATAACTCCTCACCCTTGCAACTACTCTCCCCTTGAGCTGCAAGTTCTGTCAATATTTGCTCCACTATGTTCGGAAGAGTTACTATTTGAGAATGCCGGGCAGTCCCTGTTTGTTGTAGATAGGCATTCGTCTGCTCTAACTGTGAGGTGTGTTGTTGAAGTTCTGAGACTGCCCTGGAGAGTTATAGAATTTGGACTATCTGGAAATCGACATTAGATTTCAATTGCGAGAAGCTTTGGTCGCCTGATGGAGTGGATGTTGATGGAGTAGTAGCAGCTGTGGTTGAAGTTGATGGAGCAGCTGTTGATGTGGATGGAGCAGTGGTTGTGGCAGATGGAGCGGCGATTGAGGTGGATGGAGCTTGCTAATCTAGACGTTGGCGCTTGGCTCTTTGTTGCCTAGTCACCAACGTCTCTTCTTCCAAAACAAAATCCTCATCGTCTTTAACTTGAAGACTGTGAACATGAGGACTGATCTTCTGTCGTCTTACATCTAGCCGAGTGCCATGAGTTGCAAAAGATGTTGATGGATTGCCTGCTTCCCTAAAGACTTCTTCAGAGTCTGAATCTGAGTCTGATTCGGATGCAGACTCTACATGACCTTCTGTTGCTTCAGGCGCTTTTGCTAGAGGCTGATAGTCGTCAATACCTTTAAAGATGTCATGCATCTCCGAAGGCCGTTCCGGGATATCATTAATCAGCTCTGCAGATATATTTTCCTGAGCTGCTGCGCCCTGCGCAAAAATTTCTTCCAACGTCTGTAGCCTCGGGTCAGCCTGGGGTCCCGATGTAGAAGCCCCAGCTGCCGCTGCCGTTGTATGTGTAGTTTTTGAAATTTTAAAATGTTTGTCTGTTTGCAGAAATGGCTGATCGTGCGTTTTATAACAAGCATAATATGATTATGACAATAAACCTTCAAGCAGCTGAGGCGCAGCCTTATCGTCAAATGTTGGATTTCCTAGCTTAGTCTAGGGTTGCATACGCATTGACTCACAATCCTACGATCATTCTGCCATATGTTAGCCAATTCTGGTCATCACTTCATGTTGACACTTCTGCAGTTCCTCCACTCCTAAGGGCTACAGTTAGTGGCCAACCGATCTCGTTCTTAGCTGGTCATCTGAGGACTATTATGCAATTCGGCACCATTGATCAGAAAGATGGCCCTATTGATTTTCCGGAAGCCATCAGGCAAGCGGCCTTTCTAAGGATGGGATATGCTTAGGACATCACGAAAGCGTCCTATGTAAAGAGTGGAGTTATAGGCCAATGACGATACCTAATGCACGTTATGATGGTATGTTTTGCACCGAAGAAGGCCGGGTTCGACACGATGATCTCCAAGCTTCAGTCAGGGATGATATCGTTGGTATACAACAAGCCTTTCAGCTTTTCAGGGTTTTTCTTTGGGGAATTTGTTCATCAAATCGCCGCTCCAGCACGCGAACGATTTTTGATGTACCCAAGATTTATCATGATGATCATAAGGCACATTTTGCCAGATCTACCAACGCTGCCAGAACAAGTTGCAGTAAGAGCTATAGATAAAAGGATTTTTGCAGACTGCCAATCCCACAATGCAAGGAGGGCAGAGCATGTCAGGCCTCAAGTGGCTCCTTTATTCGGAGCCGTCATTGATCCAAAATTTGTGGCCCCAGATGCTGACAACTGGGAAGTTGAGGAACAACCACAAGAGCAAGCACCGGCTAAGCAAGCACTTAACCAAACCCAGACGAACTTAGTGAAGCTAAGTTCATAGGGTATTGGGCATGTTTGGTGGGCTTGGGCCTAAACGAACTTATCTGTTATAGTTTGAAGTTATATAGTATAATTATATCTTAATCCGTTTTATTTAGTAATCTTTGATTTTACGAGTTTCAGAGCTTTGCAAGTGCACGTGTGAGCTAGAAAGTGATCAGAGAGTTTTTCTTGGAGCAATACACCGTGTGCGGTCGTTTATTACATCGGCTATCATTGTGTTCGGCTCTGGTTTCCGTGCATGATCGATCCGTTAAGCGTCGAACGAGGATTCCGCACTCGTTGGACGGCGTCGCGTCAAGATCAGATCCGTAGACGTGGTGACCTTACATCATTTACTGATTTTTAGTTAGTTCGGGGTTTTCTATGCAACAAAAAATGGTTTGGGGATTTAATCACAAAAATCTGACAAGTTGATGGTTTTTTGCGCAATTATCCCTTTTTAAATGCTCGTAAAACATTTGCCATAAACATATTTTGGAACATAGTTACTTTCATGGTTTATTGTGGATGTTGATATTGCGTTGTGAAATGTGGCCCTTTTGTGTTGAGATGATTATTAACTTTGAGCTATTTATTCGGGCATTTTTTTAATGCTTGAACCCTAGACAGTAAACAGGATATAGGATTATCGAATGAACTACCTGTGGAGGTACCACAGGCATGCCATTGCAGGACCAATGACATGACTTTTCCGTAACAGTGTGATCGGTTATGGCCTCTCTTTTTTGTTTGATATTACGATTCATGATTGAGATTATATTAGCTCAGGAATGAGCTGTTGATTATTTCAGTGGGGGCGTATGGATGCATCCTAGGCTGTTATGTGTATTGCGGAAGTGTAGTGTAATATCATACACTCCTTCCTGCCAGATGCACTGAGTTGACCACTCATGTAGTCTTTTGTATGAGATTGGTTGTTATATATTACGTTAGAACGCTCGGTAATGTCATACACTCCTTCCGGCCACATACACTGAGTAACAGTGACTATGAACATTATTTAATCTTTAGTTTTATTTTTAATTTAGTAATTTGAAAGAAATTGGTATTTAAATTAAAATTTTGGTAGTTTAAAAGTAATATAGTTAATTTTTATTTAGATGAGGTGGTTAAATAGGATATCGCTAACCCACTCGGGGTCGGAATGTTACACTCGATGTTCAACTTAAAACCAGCAGAGTTTTCCATTAACCTTTTTAATAAAACTGAAAAAAATATATTTAGAACCAATATGAATTATAAGTAACATTTTATATCATAATTATATATTTATGATTAATAAAATTTATGTGTTATTATTAGTCACTAAAATTGATAATTGAATTTAAGTAGACCGTAACCTAAAATGGATTAATTATATGGTTAATAACCTGATAAATATTAATGTCCAGTGAAGTTAAATTAAATATTTCTTTGAAATTAAAATGGATACAGTAAAGTTATATTCATTTGACTATTGAGTAAATGATTAAGAAAATTGCATAATTAATTATTAGAATACCGATATGATTAATAATGATTAATGAGACATTTTATGTTAAACAAACAATAATTTGCAACCCAAACTTGACGATCTTGTGTGGAGGTGGATGTTATATTTTAAAAAAATCGATTTTTAGAACATTCCTTTTTAAGATCCGTCGCTGATCTGTTACAGATCCGTCGCTGATCTGTCGCTAATTATCTGTAATAAATTCGTTGCTAAATTTATGTCGCAAATCAGTCACAAGAAAGTTGTCGCGAATTCGTTCCGCCACTGATCTGTCGCTAATTGTTTGTCATAAATCTGTCACTAAATTTATGTCGTAAATCTGTCACTGATATGTCACAATAAAGCTGTCGCAAATCCGTTTTATAAGTCCGTCGATAATATGTCGTTGTTCCGTCGCTAAACAATTGGAACAAATCCGTCGCTGAATTCCGTCGATAAACTGTTGCTAATCTATCGCTAAGCTGATGTCACTAATTCGTTGTTGAAATCTGTTGATAATATGTCGATGATATGTCGCTAAGTTGCAGTCACAAATCTGTGAGTAATCTGTCGTTGATCTCTCATTAATAATCCGTCGCTAATCTGTTACAGATCCGTCACTAATCCGTCGCTAAAGTTTCGTCGCAAATTCCGTCACAAGATCTGTCGCTGATACTCATTTTTCTGGTGACCACCAAGGTTAAATAGCAACCATAGATACAAGTACGTTTTTTCTTCGATTTTCATTTACATATTTCTAATATGTGTTTTTTTTTACCTATTCTAATTTAATTTTATACTAAAAATATGTTATAATTGATGAATATTGCTTTTATATATCCTAAGGTGAATGCACTTTTATTTGATGAAAATATTTGAAGTGGTTCTAAAACAATTGTTAGTTTACATGGGTACATCATGTTCATGTTACTTCATTATATATTTGTCAATCATACAAACGTAGACCGATGTATATATATATATATATATATATATATATATATATATATATATATATATATATATATATATATATATATATATATATATATATATATATATATAGCGTTCAAATGAGTACCACAAGTTTTGCGTAGTACCGGAGATACCTTGCTTAAAAACCATTTTTTTTTGAAATTTTTTTCATAATCATGTTTAAATTAATAATACAAGGCTAGTTGCAAAAATTCACATATAAACACTCACTAGAACTATGTGAAACCTGTGTGTTCACATAAACTATACTGTGCTCACAACTAAGCATGTTCACATGAATTTTTTCACGTTCACAATACTTTTAAGATTCTAGAAAGTGTGAATGTATATAATTTTTTACGAATAGCCTTATTTTATTTATATCTAAATGAATATTAAAAAATTAAAAAAGAACTTTTTTTCAGAGCAAGTTCACATCCGAAACTCGTGTGTTCACAGGTACTCACGGCACAATGCATTTTTTAGGTACTCACACGAACCATATTCTATATATATATATATATATATATATATATATATATATATATATATATATATATATATATATATATATATATATATATATATATATATATATATATATATGTAGAATATGGTTCGAGAGAGTACCACCCAAATGCAGCGCACCAGAAGGTACCACCTTTAAAAAAACTTTTTTAAATTTTTTTTTTCATAAACATGTTTTAATTAACATTATGAAGATCGTATGTAAATTTCACATACATTCACATCTCCTAGCTCCTAAAAAATGATGTGAACACACACTTACATAATTTTGAAGACATGTGAACATGCATTTATGTGATGTGTGTTTTCATGCACTTAGAGTGTTCAGATTTGCGTGAAATTCACATATGATCTGTGTAATGTTAATTAGAACATGTTCATGAAAAAAAATTTCAAAAAAATTATTTTTAAGGGTGGTACCTTCTGGTGCGCTGCATTAGAGGTGGTACTCACTTGAACCTAAATCTATATATGTATATATATATATATATATATATATATATATATATATATATATATATATATATATATATATATATATATATATATATATATATATATAAAACACTATTATGAAGCTGACCAGGATTTCAACACTGTCTATGCAGTGCGGTCAAGGTCTATTGTAAATTGTGCACATATAACAGATAGATGTAAATTAAATACGAAAAATGTGTTGAGACTTACCGAGCACCACATATCCATGTGATATGTTGCCAGGGGGCAGTGGTCTTCTAGCAAATATTACAATACAACAATAAAATATTACAGAGCATATGAATAAATACAAACACTAAACTAGATACATAATCAATATTGCAAAAACAATTGTTTTTGGTTTCAGGCACCTGTAAATTGATGAAGTAAATTAGCACGTACAACAGTATGAATGTTTACATAAAAATTCCAAATTAAATTGTCAACAAGTGCAATGTGCCTCTTTTTGGAGTTTCTTCAAGATTTTGGTAAATAGCAACCCATATATTGTAACACCCCGACTCCCGAGCAGGTACGAGCAATTATCCTATTGACCGATTGAGTATTGCGTTTGTCCAATTGCGTCCCGTATAGTGGATTATACGTGTCGGGATGAGGATTACGTGGATTCAGGATATAATTTTAGTGGATAAACTATAATTATGGATTCACGAATGTAAATGGGATTTAATGATATACATAGTGGATTTTTAATATCTGGGTCGGGTATCGGTGTCGAACCCGCGTTATAATTGAATACGTATAATACGTATGTGGCTTGATTTGCTTCCTTTCCTTCCTCTTTGTGCAAACCTAAGGGATAAAGTTGTGTGTGTGTGGTTTTCTTGTGCTGGAGCAGAATCAAAACCATAGTCAAGTGGATTTGGTTGTTGAATTCGGTCATCAAGCTTCAAGTAGTGTTCTTGAAGAAAACAAGGTAAGAACCCTTTTGATTTGGGCTTGATTTTATGTGTTAATTGCTAGAAGATCATGGGAATTAGATTGGATGTGTGTTGGTGACGTTTTGGTATTATTATTGTGTATATTTTCTGCTAAAATCGGTTTGTTATAGAAGCTGAAAAAGGAAGAAGATGAGTCTGGACCGCGAGCGCGGCCGTGATCAGATGAGTGCGGCCATGATCAGGAGCGCGACCGTGATCAGATGAGTGTGGTCGTGATCAGGAGCGCGACCGTGATCAGGTGAGCGCGGCTAAGGATCAGGAGTGCGGCCGGGATAAGATGAGCGCGGCCGTGATCAGATGAGTGCGGTCGTGATCAGGAGCGCGGCCGTGATCAGGGCTGTTTTAGCCAGATTAGGTTTTTTGACCCCGGGAACCTATTTGGGTTGCATTTTGAGGGTTTTATCAATTGAATTAATGACTATTGGGCATTTTGGGCTTATCTGTTGAGCTGGGATTAACCTGGGAAGGTTCGTTGTGTGTACAGGGATTGTCAGAGATTCTTTTGGGCCTTGTTCGGATCAGTGAATTAGAGATATTGTGCGGGGTGATCCAGGTGAGTACACGAGTTCTTTTTTTAAAGGGCCTACTTTTATCGAGTCATAATATGTGCATATATTTTTGTTGTGATTGTGTTTGGGCACTGCGAGTTGCCCCTTAGGTACGGTCCTTCTCTCTTTATATGTGTTATATGTATGAGATCCATTATAGTGTATTACGATGAGTTATCGTGGGAGCTATGTAGCTCTGTTTAATCCTGTGTAGGGTTCCCACATATATATATATATATATATATATATATATATATATATATATATATATATATATATATATGTGTGTGTGTGTGTGTGTGTGTGTGTGTGTGTAGACGGTCATCATTCTTGTCAGCCCCCACGGGCGTGGCTTGGCTCCAGGGGGAGGGATTCCCCAATTGAGATGAGAATCTCTTTCTATATTGGATCTCTCGTGTCTCTGATTAGAGACTTGATGGCATGTGCTGTGCCGTGTAGCGTAGGGTTACCATGTGACATGCGTTATGTGCTTATGTGATTAGTGAAGTGTCTAACCCTTGTGTACTCACGAGCTGCAAAGCTTATGTATTCGAGTCTGATATGTTTGTCAGGGGAGCCGAAGATAGGGCCGCCAGCTCCTGAGCGAAACTAGGAGCTTTATCTTGTTGTTGCCGAGGGTTCTACATTTTGTTGACTGTATGTGATTACTGCTCTGTTGGGAATTTTGGGATGAATTGTATCGGGTCTGTATGTAAATATTTGGGTTCAGGTCGGTTCTGTACGTTGGGTTAAACATTAAACAGAGTCGTTTATGTTTTGTTAAATGTTTTAATTAATCAGTGTTTGCCTAAACCTTGAAATTGTGATATGGATTTTGATTGCGTTAATGCCACTTGTGTATTGTAAATGACGTGGTAGTTGGGGTTAGAGGGTGTTACATGTATGGTATCAGAGCTTGTGGTTTTAGTATTGAGTATCAGTGGATGCTTGAGCTTTAACCGTGTTCAGATTCTTGGGGAGTATTCCGGTGACGGATACTAGAGGATTTAATTATCCTAGCTTAGTGTATAACGCTAGGCATTTTCTGTGTGATTTCATGCTATTGTTTAACCTGTGCAGGCTATTTTCAGTATGAGTTCAGAAGGGAATGGGGCAGGGAAAGAGAGACCGGCGGGCGACGATTATGTCCGCAAATCCGAGCTGATAGAGAATCTGACTCCATTCGATGGATCTCAGGGTATGGGGCCACGTGTCGGGGGTGGTCAGGATACGGGTGCTCTAGTTACTGGGAAAGATACTGGTGCAGGTGCCTCTTCATCTACATCACAGCGAGGAGGTTTGTTTAAGGAATTCATGACCGGGATCCGCCAGAGTTCAGAGGCGGGGGTGAGCCAGGGATGGCCCTAGCGTTGGAGCGCGAGATCGAGTCCGCCTTTCGGATTGCTCATGTGGACCCGAAAGATATGGGTGGCTATGCCACGTATCAGTTGAGGGGTGGGGCCTCACAGTGGTGGAGATCGATAGAGTCGTCTATGTCTGACTCACGTGCGTATGCGATGTCCTGCGCACAGTTTAAGGCGATGTTTCAGATCCAGTACGCACCCCGTGACGAGCAGAGAGAGATGGAGCGCCGCTTCTTCCATCTACAGCAGATGGATTTGTCTGTACATCAGTATGTGGATCGCTTTAACGAGTACTCCCAATTTGAGCCACAGCATGTGGATATAGAGTGGCGCAAGGCCGATGCTTTTGTTGACGGCCTAAGACCAGATATCAGGGAGTTCGTGGGGTTACAGGAGACGACATCTTTCGCCAGAGCCCTAGAGTTAGCTCGTATGAGGGAGCGAGAGATCGAGAGGCAGCAAGAGCAGTCACCCACCTAGAGACAGCGTACGGGGGCCTCTGAGCAGTCCAGTTACTGGCGTGAGCCGAGGGAGCAGCAGCGCGAGCAGGGTCGTTATCAGGAGCAGGGTACAGGTTCGCGTAGAGACAGGGATAGGGACAGAGGCAGAGATAGAGGTCGAGATGATAGATCTAGAGGTCACGGTCAGAGAGATAGTCATGCGGCTAGTCAGAGCAGTGTTGGGCAGGGGTCCCGGGCAGCGGGGAGCAGAGCTGACAGCTCATCCGGGGAGCGGGATTGCCCTAGGTGTCACCGCATGCATGCCGAGCCATGTGCTAGCGATCAGTTCCGGTGTTTTTGATTTGGTTAGTTCGGCCATACAGCTACAGCATGCACAGCCCCTGAGGCGTTATGCTTCCGATGTGGGAAGCCGGGTCACCGCATGCGGGATTGTCCAGAGGCAGCACCAGCGGTACCGGGGGCGAGCACGAGCGGTGCCAGAGCAGAGCCTTCTTCTTCCACCTCGCGCAGGGATGCATCACCGAGAGCTCGAGGCCGAGTGTTCTTGGCCACAGCTGAGGAGGCCAGAGATGCTCCAGATGTTGTTACGGGTACGTACATTTTGAATGGCTTGCGTGCGCGAGTCTTATTTGATTCTGGAGCCGATCGTTCATATGTGTCAGTGTCATTCTGTGCTTATTTTACTGTCGCTCCTGTTGTGTTATCTGTGCCATTGATTGTCGACAGGGTAGACGGTATTACCACGTTAGTGAGCCGTGTTTATCGAGAGTGTGTACTCAAGATCGATACTCACCGATTCCTGATCGATTTACTGCCTATCGAAATCAGCAGCTTTGATGTGATCATCGGCATGGACTGGATGACAGCCCGCCAGGCATTTATTCTTTGTGCTAAAAGATGATCAGGATACCGATTCTGAGATTGAGACCGTGACACTATACGAGGAGAGGCGAAAGGGTGGGATAGGGATTATCTCGATGGTTAGAGCCCAAAGATATGTGACTAAGGGTTGTGAGGCCTTCCTGGCTTATGTAATTGACGCCCAGAAAAAGAAGACGAAGGTAAGGGATGTACCTGTAGTGCGAGACTACCCTGAGGTATTCCCAGATGAGTTACCTGGGCTACCACCAGATCGCCAGGTAGAGGTCCGAATCGACCTTATCGCTGGAGCGGTGCCGATTGCGAAGACGCCTTATAGGCTGGCACCCACTGAGATGCGAGAGATGATGACTCAGCTTCTGGAGTTGCTTGATAGGGGATTTATCCGTCCGAGCTCATCACCGTGGGGAGCACCGGTGTTATTTGTAAAGAAGAAAGACGGTACCATGCGAATGTGTATCGATTATCGAGAGCTGAATAAAGTGACAGTGTAGAATAGATATCCATTTCCGCGAATCGACGATTTATTCGATCAACTACAGGGATCTATCTTCTTTTCGTAGATTGATTTACGATCTGGATATCACCATCTGAAGGTCAGGGAAGAGGATGTGCCCAAGACAGCCTTCAGGACGCGCTATGGACACTATGAGTTTTTAGTCATGCCATTCCGAGTGACTAACGCACCCGCAGCCTTCATGGATTTGATGAACAGGGTGTGTAGAGCTATGTTGAATCGATTTGTGATCGTGTTCATAGATGACATATTGGTCTACTCGAGGAGCGTTGAGGAGCATGAGCAGCACTTGAGGGAGGTCCTGAGTGTGCTGCAGAGTGAGAGACTCTATGCGAAGTTTTCGAAGTGCGAGTTCTGGCTCTGAGAGGTGCAGTTCTTGGGCCATGTTGTGAGTAGCGAGGGTATTAAAGTGGATCCCACGAAGATTGAGGCTGTGATGAGCTGGGAGCAGCCTAAGACCGTGCCAGAGATTCGTAGTTTCCTGGGATTAGCAGGCTACTACAGACGGTTGATTCAAAACTTTTCGCGAATAGCCATGCCGTTGACGAGACTGACACGGCAGGGCGTACCATTCGAGTGGAATGATGAGCAGGAGGCTGCCTTTGCTGAGTTGAGAGCTCGACTATGTCAGCCGCCGGTGTTGGCCTTACCCGAGGGCACAGATGATTTCAGTGTGTACTACGATGCATCAGGGACAAAGTTGGGCTGTGTATTGATGCATGGAGGCAAGGTGATTGCCTATGCTTCGAGATAGTTGAAGACATATGAAGAGAATCATATTGTCCACGATCTTGAGTTGGATGTCATTGTCTTTGCGCTAAAGATATGGCGACATTATCCGTATGGGTCACAGTTTGTGGTATATACTGATCACAAGAGCCTTCAGTATCTATTCAGTCAGAAGGATTTGAACATGCGACAGAGACGCAGTTTAGAGCTCCTGAAAGACTACAACTGTGAGATACAGTATCACCCTGGTAAAGCGAATGTGGTAGCTGGCGCCTTGAGCCGTAAGATGTGTGTTCAGACAGTTACTTCCCGAGCTGTGAGACTCGAGATTACCTCTACCCTGATTGACAGTCTGAGATTGGCACAGATAGAGGGTTTGCGGGAGCAGAATGTGAAGAGAGAGAGGGGCTGGGGGGCAGACAGAGTCGTTGGTCAGCGATAGCCGAGGGATATACACGTTGAGTACAGAGTTTGGGTTCCTAGAGTCGGGAACTTGCGACAGTTGATCCTTGATGTGTCGCATAAGTTGAGGTTGTCTATTCATCCTGGGAGCACAAAGATGTACCGAGACCTCCGAGGGTTCTACTGGTGGCCGGGTATGAAAAGGGACGTGGGCCATCACGTCGAGCAGTGTATGACATGTTTGCGGGTTAAAAGTGAGCACCAGAAACCGCACGGCTGTCTATAGCCACTGGAGATTACCGAGTGGAAATGGTACCACGTCACGATGGATTTCATCTCCCGACTTCCTCATAATGTGCGTGGGAACGATATGATATGGGTCATAGTGGACCGGTTGACTAAAAGTGCGCATTTTCATGCGGTTTGGGGTACGATCACGATGGATCAGCTAGCGCGGCTGTATATTGATGAGGTAGTGTCGCGGCATGGGATTCCGAAGTCGATTACTTCTGATCGCGATACTCGATTCACGTCGCGGTTCTGGCAGAGCTTCCAGAGAGATCTGGGATGTGCATCTCCCGTTAGTAGAGTTTGCTTATAATAAAATCTACCACGCCTCGATTAAGATGGCACCATTTTAAGCGTTATATACCGTAAGTGTCTAACCCCAGTGTGTTGGGGTGAGGTCGGTGAGCGACCGATCAGTGGGCCTGAGCTACTTCAGGAGACGAGTGACAAAGTAGCCGTGATCCGGGAGCATATGTATGTCGCACATAGCCGTCATAAATGTTATGCTGACCGTCATACTTCCGAGCTTGAGTTCCGTGTTGGGGATCAGGTGTTGCTGAAAGTGTGTCCGTGGAAGGGTGTTTTTCGGTTTAGACACCGGGGCAAGCTGAGTCCGAGGTATATAGGGCCATTTGAGATAATTTCCAAGGTCAGAGATCAGGCCTACCGATTGAGACTACCGCCAGAGTTAGCCGGTGTGCATGATACGTTCCACGTGAGTCATTTGAGAAAATATTTAGCGAAAGAGGATAAGTACGATCCGTTATAAGAGATATCCGTGGATGATCAGTTGAGATATGCTGAGCAGCCAGAGTTGATTACTGATCGTAAAGTGAAGAAGTTGCACAATAAGGATATATGATTGGTACTCGTTCAATGGAGATATCATAAGGATACCAGCGCAACTTGGGAGCCCGAGTCCGAGATGCGGAGCCGCTATCCTTTCCTGTTCCAGAGTCAGAGTTAGATTCCGGGACGGAATCTTTGTAAGGGTGAGGATTTGTAACACCCCGACTCCCGAGCAGGTACGTGTAATTCTCCTATTGACCGATTATTTTATTGAGTATTGCGTTGGTCCAATTGCGTCCCGTATAGTGGATTTTATGTGTCGGGACGGGGATTACGTGGATTCGGGATATAATTTTAGTGGATAAACTATAATTATGGATTCACGAATTTAAATGGGATTTAATGACATACATAGTGGATTTTTAATATCGGGGACGGGTATCGGGGTCGAACCCGCGTTATAATTGAATACGTATAATATGTACGTGGCTTGATTTGCTTCCTTTCCTTCCTCTTTGTGCAAACCTAAGGGATAAAGTTGTGTGTGTTTGGTTTTCTTGTGCTGGAGCAGAATCAAAGCCATAGTCAAGTGGATTTGGTTGTTGAATTCGGTCATCAAGCTTCAAGTAGTGTTCTTGAAGAAAACAAGGTAAGAACCCTTTGATTTGGGCTCATTTTATGTGTTAATTGCTAGGAGATCATGGGAATTAGTTTGGATATGTGTTGGTGACGTTTTGGTATTATTTTTGTGTATATTTTTTTGCTAAAATCGGTTTGTTATAGAAGCTGAAAAAGGGAGAAGATGAGTCTAGACCGCAAGCGCGACCGTGATCAGATGAGTGCGGCCGTGATCAGGAGCGCGACCGTGATCAGGTGAGCGCGGCCAGGGTCAGGAGTGCGGCCGGGATCAGCTGAGCGCGGCCGTGATCAGGAGCGCGACCTTGATAAGATGAGCGCGACCATGATCAGGAGCGCGCCGTGATCAGATGAGTGCGGCTGCGATCACGGCTGTTTTGGCCAGATTAGGTTTTTAGACCCTGGGAACCTATTTGGGTAGCTTTTTGAGGGTTTTATCAATTGAATTAATGAGTATTGGGCATTTTGGGCTTATCTGTTGAGCTGGGATTAACATGGGAAGGTTCATTGTATGTACAGGTATTGTCAAAGATTGTTTCGGGTCGGATTCGGATCAGCGTATTAGAGATATTGTGCGGGGTGATCCATGTGAGTACACGAGTTCTTTTTTTTAAGTGCCTACTTTTATCGAGTCATAATATGTGCATATATTATTGTTGTGATTGTGTTTGGGCACTGCGAGTTGCCCCTCAGGTTTGGTCCTTCTCTGTTTATATGTGTTATATGTATGAGATCCATTATAGTGTATTGCGATGAGTTATCTTGGGAGCTGTGTAGCTCTCTTTAATCCTGTGTAGGGTTCCCATATATATATATATATATATATATATATATATATATATATATGTATATATATATGCGGGGTCGTCATTCCTGTCAGCCCCCACGGGCGTGGCTTGGCTCCAGGGGGAGGGATTTCCCAATTGAGATGAGAATCTCTTTCTGTATTGGATCTCTCGTGTCTCTGATTAGAGACTTGATGGCATGTGATATGCCGTGTAGAGTAGGGTTACCATGTGACATGCGTTATGTGCTTATGTGATTAGTGCAGTGTCTAACCCTTGTGTACTCACGAGCTGCGAAGCTTATATATTTGAGTCTGATATGTTTGTCAGGGGAGCCGAAGATAGGGCCGCCAGCTCCTGAGCGAAAGTAGGAGCTTTATCTTGATGTTGCCGAGGATTCTACATTTTGTTGACTGTATGTGATTACTGCTCTGTTGGGAATTTTGGGATGAATTGTATCGGGTCTTTATGTAAATATTTGGGTTCGGGTCGGTTCTGTAGGTTGGGTTAAACATTAAACAGAGTCGTTTATGTTTTGTGAAATGTTTTAATTAATCAGTGTTTGCATATACCTTGACATTGTGATTTGGATTTTGATTGCGTTAATGTCATCTGTGTATTGTAAATGACGTGGTTTTTAGTTGGGTTTAGAGGGTGTTACATATATATTGCTACATTGGTTTAAAAAGTATATATAATACATAAGTTGTTATGAAATTGTAACAATAAAATATTATCGATACTGTCGGCTGTCTATTAGATAATCAAAGCGTATTTAAATATCATTTCTTATCGGCTAGACAAGAATACGACATTTTTTATTCATGTCACCATGGTGGTTGCATTACGATGGGTCATCATTGCCGAAATGCAAGTATGATATGTTGAATGTCGTCGCACCGACATCATGTAAAACGTGTAGACAGTCGTGGGTTATACTTGTAGCAACATGTACCATGCAAGTGTATATAGGGAAATTTGCGCAAAAAAACCCTAATGTTAGACCATTTTTGTGATTAAAACACCTAACCATTTTTTATTGCACAAAAAACTTTTAACTGGTAAAATCTTCTGAAATTAGGACGTTACCGGTTATATTGGGTTGCTATGCTTACATGGCATACACGTGGCGTCCACATGGTAAACCCGACTTACGTGGCGCCTACGTGGAACAACATGTATAATTCTAAAACTGAATTTTTGCATAAAAAAACCCTGAAACAGGTGACTTTTTCAATTAAAACCCTTAACTATTTTATTTCACCTCTAACTAGGGATGATTACGGTACCAGACCGGTCCCAAACGGTACAGTATCGATTGGTACCTGTTATATTTTTATGAGGATTTTGGATACCAAATACCAAACCAAATTCAATAGATCGATACCAGTTTTGTTCCGGCATCGTTACCGGTTTTTACAGTACTACCGAATTAAGTACCGAAAATTCAAAAATTAAACATAAAAAAATTTTCAAATTTTCTTAGCAAGTTGTTGTAACAATTCATTCAATTCTGACATAACAATAACAATATTTTTAGTTTATGATTCCAAATAAACCAAGTCATACAATATAAACTGTTATCAAAGTTAATTCGTGATGAAGAAGACTTACTTGACTTGAGTCAAGGATTAGTGGTACCAGTACTGGTAATACCGGTTTTTAAGTGGTATTGAAACCGTGTAGTACCGATCCGAAATATAACAATTACAAAAAACCGAATACCGGACCGAATGTACCGGTACGGTACGGTAGTACCGCTTTTCGGTATAAAAAGCTCATCCCTGCCTCTAACCAAAAATTATATTTACCTCTTCTCTTCTCTTCTACCTCTCGCAAATCCGATTATTCTATCCCCTCTTTATGTTCAATGTTGTTTATTTTATGTATGTATGTTCGATTACCTTTTGCCGCTTAATCTTGAATTTTTACTTCAAATGTGCTGATGGAATCGATTTCGTTTTGTGTTCACGAGTTGCATTTTTAGGTTCAGCTTTATGTTCAATTTTCTTTATTTATGTTTCATTTTAGTTTCTGAACATGACGAGCCAGAGCAGTGAGGCTCGCTAGCGCCTAGAGGGTGGAGCTTTGATGGGAAAACGAATTCTTTGTTTAATAAATAAAATTATAATAAATATTCATGTCATCAAAATGCAATTAGTGAAGACTCAATTTTAATTATCTTTATTGGTTGGAGATTTTTTATCCAATGAAAAATGATTTGGGATTTTAATTGAAATTCTAAACAAGTTGGGGGTATATTACGCAAAAAAGTATTTAAAAATTTTACATGTCATCAAGTTGCAAACGGTTAAACCGGTTGCAAGTCAGATTTTTTGAAAAAACCCCAACTTTACAAAGTTTTAACTGGTTGGAGGTTTTTTGTGCAATGCAAAATGGTTGGAGGTTTTAATCGCAAAAAATGATCCAACTTAGAGATTTTTTGCGCAATTTCCCAATGTATATAAGTCTGGGTATGTAAACAAAAACTCGAAAAAGCCAAAGACATACCGTTTTCATCTAACATATGATGTACGCCGTGAATATTCATTGATGTTTCACACGTTCCAACGAATGTCCCGTTTTTGTAAGTTCAAAACAACGCCTAGACAGGTGGGATATACGCTGTCATCATCAGTGGGTTTGGTACCGTTTTATTTGAGTTACACACATACCATCACCATTTCTCATCTACACTAACGGCCATGGATAGAGCAGTGGTGTGGATGAATGTTGCTTTGACTTTAAAGTATGTTAGAAACGTTACTTTTCAAATTGTTAACATAAGCAACACCTTTTACCCCCACAATTTTAATAGCTATTTAACTGACAATCCAAAGCTCAGTAACACTACAATTACGATTATTTAGCACACGTATATGTATGCAATACATTTCTAAGCAAATGTAAACACCGGCCATTTGTAAGACTTGTAAGTGACTTTAACCGGTAACCATTGTTAGTCATGAAAGAACTGTGATGGCTGTCGGTGTTCATCAATGCTCAGCAAACGTAAGCAGATTTATGAAATCCGATTGCTATTTGATCCATATCAGGATGCTCGTAACCCATTGTTGATGGAAAATAGTTTTCAAAACCGTGTTCAACCATGTACCCCCGTTTACTGTTGACAGAATATTTAGGGTAACGGTGGTAAAGGTTACTGCATCACGATACTCATTAATTAAAGATCTAAAAATAAAATCACACACGCATGTCGTTTTGCAACTGTATGTGTGCGATTGTTGTCGCATAGCCGTTTGCGAATCAATTTATCACTGCCCTAGGAGGTATGGTCACCATGGCTAAAGCCATGGTATACACCACCGTCCATCATCAGCGATATAGCAAAAATTATGTTTCATACCTTTTCGTTTTCTTCAGCCATCATGCAACCTAGAGGGTGTTTGGTTTTGCGTTATAAACCAGATTATCAGCTTATTACGTTACAATAACGCAAATAATTAGTTTAAAGTGTTTGGATTGCATACGTTAATAAGTGATTATTTGCGTTTAGCGTTAATCTTACCACACTTTTTCATAAGCTAAAAATTGTAGCTTATTTGCTTCATAAGTGATTATTTGGTCATTTTACAAGTAAAAACGCAAATCCAAACACTTTAAAAACTGATTATTTGATAATTATGATAGCAAACAGCAGAAGCTAAACCAAACACTACATTTCCTGCAGCACTTTTTGTTACAGCTATTATCTGATTATTAGTTTGCAAAACGCTACAGCACTTATTCAAACGCAAATCCAAACACCCTCCTACTAAGGTGTCGGTCACGCGACCGATTATGGATGAGCTGAAAATGCAACCGATATCGTTGTCGTGTATTTTCCATGGCACCACAATGATGGTTACATAGAAACGAATCCATATGATGGAGTAACTACATCGACGATAAAGCACCAACAGTGGCGTCGTGCAATGTTGTATGACGGCACAATAGCCTTAAAAAATGTCGGTCGCCGACGATGATGGTCATTTGTCATCGAGATTAATAGGAAGATTGAGATGAGATAGACGAAAACCCTAGGCAAAGGGATATGTAGAGATAGAAATGTGAGATATGTAGAGAGAGAACAGAGAAATGTAATGACAAACTATTATGGGTATTGTGTGCTACCTTTCGTTTACTCGTTTATAAAGGTGTGCTTATTTGGGTTTTCATCCGGCCCATTTAACTGATTTATATCATTTATTCCAACTTCAAATGAAGCCCAATTATTATCTCAAATAATTCAAAATCTGATAAATTATTGAAGTTAAACAACCTACAATTATTTCATTTCTACGATCAAATAAATATATATTACACCAAGGTGGGAAACAATTTAAAATTAGTTTTATTTTATTTTAAATCGATATATATTATTATATTGTTTTACTTAAAAAATTGCAATGTTACTCTTTTAAACAATTGATCTTGAATTACCAAAACTAACAATATGAAAATATATTTATTCAATTAAAAAAAATATACAATAAACTAATATGTGGCACATGTTAATATGTCTTCTTTATTAATACGATTTTTAAGATGCTTCTTCTTTTGTTATTTGTTTCTATACAAATTTGTCTTTATGATTACTTCATTTTAATTTAAAAAGGCATTATGTTTTTTACTTTAAAATTCTATTTGTTCAAAGGTTGTATATATAAATAATCGTATGGATAAACATTTATTTCTATTGATGTTCACTAATGCTTAGTTATAAATGATGCTCAAATGATCCTTCATATATATATATATATATATATATATATATATATATATATATATATATATATATATATATATATATATATATATATATATATATATATATATATATATTTACTATGGTTCGAGAGAATACCACTCATTAAGCAACGCACCAGAAGGTACCACCTTTCAAAAAAAAAATTTAAATTTTTTTCATAAACATGTTTTAATTAACATTACGAAGATCATATGTAAATTTCAAATACATTCACATCTCCTAGTTCCTAAAAAGTGATGTGAACGTACACTTGCATACATTTGCATATATGTGAACTTGCATTTATGTGATATGTGATTTCATTCACTTAGAGTGTTCGAATTTGCGTGAAATTCATTTATCATCAGTGTAATGTTAATTAAAACATGTTTTTGAAAAAAAATTTCAAAAAAAAAATTATTTTATGAGTGGTACCTTCGGGTGCGCTGTGTAATAGGTGGTACCCATTTGAACCTAAATCTCTCTCTCTCTCTCTCTCTCTCTCTCTCTCTCTATATATATATATATATATATATATATATATATATATATATATATATATATATATATATATATATATATATATATATATATATATATATATATATATGTATATATATGACGTCAAAATAGTAACAAAACTGTCTATTGTCATCTTCTCCTTTAATATGCCGTTTGTCATTTCCTAATTTAACTGAAACTTGTCATTTTCAAAAATTGTCATGTCATTTATCAGAACTAATATTAATATCAAATCTAATTTAACCTAATCCATTAAAATATAATTTAACAATGAATTAACTAAAATTTCACGAAACTAAAATTTTACAATTGTTTTATAGATCTATATATTTATTTTTTAAATTTTTTTTAAATCAATTGATGTAGTATATTAGTATTAATCTACTGTGTGTTTGTATATCGGTTTCTTTAATTTTCTTTCTTTGGTTAGATTACTTATATTGTTTATATATTTGAAAAGTCTTTTTGTTTTGTAGTAAACAGTTTTAAGTATCTATTTGTTTTATTAGTGAATAACACTTCATAAGTAATTTAATCCTATGTTTACATGGCTTAAAATGAAATACAATTTGTAATGTGTATCACCTTATTTTTTTCCGTTCATTACTTTCATTTGATACGCTTTGTTTTGCATCTCTATCCAATTTACAGTTTAATATATATTTACAATTTAAATTCTATTATTTGTCGATTTTAATGTTCTTTTCATGTCATGTCATATTGCGCCATGTAATTGCTTGTATATATTGTACTTACAAATATAAGTTTTATTCTTATGTAGTTTACTACAATGTCTCATGATTGTAATAAAAATGCAAATACAAATAACAATACGAGTGTGTCTTCCACTCATACAATGTCAAATGATATATCTGGATCTATTTTACGTTCAACAATTGGATTCACCCAACATGAACCATCTTGCAACGATAACCGGGAAATATTGGGTGACATAACGAACAATATTGTGAATTTAGGTCAAGTGGACACCTCACATTTGTGTCCTACACAAGGGACATCTTCTTCTGGGCTACCACAATGTGATAGACGTATGCGACGACCGTGTTTAAGAAGACGTGCGGTTATCATGCAACGTAATGAAATGGACCAGCATCGACAATCATTTGTTAATGTGGCTTCCAATTAAATGAGATCTCAAACCAACCAACTGGGTCGACCTCGACGTCGCGATACTTTGTCTGATAGTGCTCGCAGTGTGGTACAACATCTACATGAGTTTGATTCCATACATACGGAGAGTTTACCTACAATTACCTCGTGTACACCTTCATCAAGTTAGTTTAATTTCCTTTCCTACAAACTATGTCTCTTAGGTTCCAGTTGTTTATTAAGTTACTATGACTTTAACGATATGTACTTTAGATGTCGTCTATGATATTTCTCATCCGAGAATATCACGAGTACCACCGGCTCAAGTGAAAATTTCAGCTAAAACCATTGTGATTGTTGATGGTACCCCGGTTAATGTTGAAAGTTCATAATGTAGTCATACATTATTTAAAAAGTGTGATGCTTCTACTGGCTTTCATATTGATGTTGTTAATCAAATACAACAACATTCAGACGCTGTCGCTTTGACGAATATCCCTAATCATAATAGCGTAGTCTGTTCTGCTGGTGAAACATCCATCGAACATTGTAAGAGACATGAACCATAATTTTTCAAATTATTTTGTATGTGCTACTAATGATTGGCCTACTTTTATTATACATATTTTTATATTTGTTTAGGCCGTACATATGGTGAATGCACTCTTAAGAGTGTGAATCCGAAAAAACCCAAAGTTTTCATTATTGTTGTCGTGAAGGAAAGGTGCATCTACCGTATTTGTTTGATGGTTTGACGTTGTTAGAGCAATTTATGCACTATCAAGCCGGTTGCCGTACACATGTATTCTGTAGTAAAATCAAGGTATTGAATGCAATGTTTTGTTTGCATTTACTTCAACTGGTGGAATTACAGAGAGAGACATAAATGATGGAAGATCCACTTATACGTTTCGATTGAATGGCCATAACCATCATCGAATCAGGTCTTTGTTGTCAACGCATCCCGATGGACGACCTCGATTTGCACAGTTGTATATTTACGATAGTGAGAATGAGGCTGAGAACCGTTTATTTGCATAGAATCAACACCTATCTACCAGTGTTGATGATAGAATATTGTGAATGTTAGTTCGGGAACTAATCTCGATGCTCAATGGATGCAATGCATTGGTTTAGGTATTTTTAGGACGGTTAAAGAGAGATTTGATGAGTCGTTGATGCATCCGGTTACACTTCAGTTGCTCGGCACACGTGAAAGAGATGGAAGACAATACAACTTACTGACTGCATCAAAAGTGGTTGCATCGATCGCAGGTGATGGCAACCCTACGGACCAACGTGATGTAATTGTAGAGGAGCATAGTGGTGTGGTTAAGCGAATATCTGAATTGCACCCGAGCTTCATGCCAATTCAGCATCCGTTGTTATTCTTATATGGCGAAGATGGGTTTAGGGAAATACCTTTACATGTTCCTCAAAAAAAAAACTGAAAGTTCTTGAGCTTGCGAGAGTATTGTTGTTCCGATTACAACATGGGCCTAATGGAAGAAAAATGTTGCATAAAGGTGGTCGCCTTTTTCATACATTTGTAGTTGTTGCATATGCGGCTGTTCACGAGCATGACTTGGATTGGTATAAGCGTAACCAAATGACCTTTATAACGGATTACATGACCATGTTGTTAGTAGGGAGACAAATTGTGTGTTTGTTGGCTGAAGGGTTGTATTGCCTTCCTCATTCATTGGATTGTGCAACAATATCAAGATGTGATAGCGATTTGTCGGTGTGCTGGATCTCCTGATTTGCTTGTGACGATGACTTGTAACCACTGCGATATGTTGAATCAGAAATCCCTAGCCAACCGACTGCAATAAACCAGACATTATTGTATGTATGTTTAAGATAAAGCTCGATGAGTTGATGCAAGATATAAGAAAGAAAAAAAAATCATTTTGGTCGTGTAAAAGCATGTATGCACGTTATCTTGTGCTTGATAAACACTTTATATTACCTATTATTTATTCGTTGATGAATGTAATTTTGTTTTTTTTTTTTTAGTATTGTATACTATTGACTTTCATAAATGAGGGTTGCCCCATTGTCATTGTCTTATATTCTTACATTCGGAGGATAAGATATTGTCCCCTGAAAGGATTGACGAGATCATATCTGCAGAAATACTGTATGAATCAGATGACCCTGTTGCATTTGATGTCGTACGTACTCATATGATGCATGGTACACGTGGATTGTTGAACCCATTAAATTCGTGTATGTTCTAAGGATCATTGTACGAAAGATTATCCAAAATCCATTTGTTCAGAAACCTTAATTCAACGAGATGGATCGCCTGGGTACAAACGCTCTGATAACGGCCAGGCTGCACAGGTTCGTTGTCATGAAATTAGACTTGATAATCGATGGGTCGTGCCCCACAATCTTGATTTGGTCGTAAAATATGGTTGTCACGTCAATGTGGAATGGTGCAACCAGGGCACGTTAATCAAATTCCTTTTCAACTATCTTAATAAGGCACCTGATCGTGTCGTTGTTGTTGTTGAAGGAGAAAATAGTAAAACACCTTTTCAGTCACTTGTCCATTCTAAAAATGAATTGAGGCATACCTTAATTGTCGATACATTTTAGCGTCAGAAGCATGTTGGAAGTTGTTGGGATTTGAAATGCATTATCGATCGGTTGCTATTGAAAGGCTTCCTTTCCATGAAGAGGGTTGCAATCAGTTATACTTTGGGGATGATGACAATGTGGCCGTGTTGCTCAATGAGAAAATTCTAGTAAAACAAAATTTACCAAATGGATGACTGCAAACCAATTTTATGCAGAAGCACAGAATCTTATGTATGCAAAATATCCTACGTATTTTACATAGCATGAAAAACAAAAAGCATGATCCCCGTGTAAAAGTGGCACAACAATTGGGTGCATATATTATGTGAGTTCGTTTATGGTTCACAGGTATTACTTACGAATGTTGTTGAATGTTGTAGGTGGTCCCACAAGTTTAAGAGATATACGAGCGGTCAATGGTGTTGTGTACCTGACATACACGTGTGTGTAAGGTCGCCTACCTACAGATCTTATCTTGACGCGACGCCGTCCAACGAGTGCGGAATCCTCGTTAGCGGTTTGACAAAAAGACCACGCACACGAAACACGGAGACACACACGATGATAGACGAACACTAGAACGCCCCGACACGTGATTCTCTCCAAGAACAAACACAAAATCGCCTTGCAAGTTCGAGATCGCCTCTGCGTTAATCTTTGCTCTCGTTTTGCAAAAGTCTCGTTCACCCGGATGCTCTATTTGCTCTCAAGTTTGTCAGAACCTCTGAGCCGTCAAAGATCCCTAATTTCACAATGAAAACTTCAATATATAGACGACAAGTTCGACGCTCCTCACGAACTTATTCTCACTAAGTTCAAACTCTACCCTTTGAACTTATTCTTGAACTTATCTTTGAACTTGTTCTTGAACTTATCTTTGAACTTGTTCTTGAACTTATCTTTGAACTTGTTCTAGAACTTAATATGATAGTCTAAAACTTACCATACAAATGTAAACATCATACACAATCATGATATCAATAACAAAACTAGACTGCTGTTGTCACACCGGATGTACCAACAGATCCCCCTTGACGATAGCTTCTAGTTGTTGTACATTGATCGTAATAGACTATCAGATTCAGAGACTATGAACACCGAAACTAGACAGCTATTGTCACATCGGGTGTATCAACAGACTCCCACTTGACGATAGCTTCTAGTAGATATTCGTTACTCTTTGAATACCGAAATCACCTTTTCTTCTTTGTTATCCATGACTGTCTCTCTAGTTTCGCTGTCCTCACCGGTTTGTAGACTAACATAGTCCATGTCCTACCAGTCAAAGGATTTATTCTGATTTGAACCACAACACTTCTACCAACTCTTAGATTAACTTCTCAAATCTTCAAGAACGACCCTCCCTTCTGATTGTTTTAGCAAACACCTCAGCATAAGAATCGTCTTCCCAGATTTATATGGTCCTTTCCTAGCTAAATCAATCACTTCACACTTTAGAATCTGATTCATCATTTAGTGCAGATTTCAGCATCTCTAGATCTATCACATTCTGATCTTCATTCATAACACCTTCATCGAGTGACTTCCAATTAGGTATATCTTTAGGAGTAAACACTCATTCCTCAAGATCCTCCTGTTCTAAGTCATCTTCGAAGACGAACCTCATTTCATCTTCATCCAACACTGACAATGCTCCGATCAGACCTTATCTTCAGTTACTTTAGTCGTATCTGAATCCTTGTCTTTTGTCTTGTCAGCGGCTATGAACACCGACTCCCCCTGAGGATCAGCAAGCTGAGCAAATTGTTGTCTTGAAAGATCCGCTAACTCACTATTCGGGCCATCTTCTTCGAGTTCTCTACAATTTCTCCCCCTGAGATGGACGATGTTTCAACTATTCCTCTAGTATAGCCTCCAGATTTGCAATCTGCTGCTGCTGATCAGTCTCTGTCTGATCCAACTGGGCATTAAGATGTTGAAGTTCACGAATCGCCTTTGTCAGCTGAAGAATCTGTACTTCTGTTAAAACTCCAATTCTAACATTGTATAGACTTAATCAACACATGAAACAAGTCATAAAATGTTAGTCGGACATCCAAATCCATTTTTCAACGATAAAAATGTAATGAAACTCTACTTACTTACATTCTTTGATGGTTTCGAAGGTAAACCAAACACTAGAATTAAGTTCGAGGGAAACAGTCGTTATCTTCGATAAACAGTCACAAAATCGTAAGTTTTGAAAAACTTTGAACAATTTTCAACTTTTTCAACTTATCCTGGAACCCTTCACTTTTAGCAACTGATTATCACGCAAATTTTGTTTTTCCGACTAGAATGCATCCTAGTAACTTTGACCACATTCCTATTTATTTAAAATAAGATAATCTAAACTAACAAAATGAAAATAAAATTTAAAATAAAGTAAAATTAAGTTTAGCTAAAAATTAATTTATGGATAAGAAAACACTACCAGAATATTTTTGCGAGAAAGTCAAAGAAAAGTCAATCAGATAGCGGTGTCAATACGCACTTTCAGTATTACACTTTCACACTTCGGAATTTTTGATTCCTTTGATTGTTTGTCGTGAAATACAAACCAAGTCAATTGTTGGTATGTTTTTCCCTTTAAACATTTTACACTTTGGAATATCTCTTGGCCTTTTTATTTATCAAGAAACTACCTTATGTGTCCCATACTTAGACATATTTATGATCAAGGCAGACACACAATGATTATAACTTTTCGGTATTGCAAATTTTCTTTAAAAGGCAAACGTCGGACACAGTTCTGTATTCACATACAACAGAGTGTCTTAGTTTGTCTTAGAGTTTACTTAAAGCTAGCAAGACAGCGGTGACAGGTCTGTACTTACGTACAACAAAGCGACTTATCTTGCTAACTTGAGTCAAAACAGAGGTGACAGGTCTGTACTTACGTACAACAAAGCGACTTGTTTTGACTCTCTCCTTTTTATCAAAATTTTTCTTTTCTTTTCTTTTCTTTAAGATGTATTTGATGTTGCCATACATCCCCCAGAAAATTTGCATATCTCATTCAGGCTGTGTTTGATTGTGACTTATTGGTTGAATAGACCAATTTTATCTTATCTGGTCAGCCACAATGAAATGTTTGTTAATGACTTAAGTATTCAGTTCAAAAGCATCGGTCAGCGTTTTGAATCAGTCATGTAAGTGGTGTCTTCCAGAATCAGTCATAATATTTTCCTATTTATTCCAATATTGTTATTGGTACTTTTGCTATTTCTCCACTGCACACATGCTACTCACTACTCACACATGGAAGCCACAAAAGGGAAAGAAAGAAACACGTGTCACTAGCCTTCTATCGTGGGTTATTGGGTTTTGTTAAAATTTGGTTTAAAATTTTTGAATTTTTTTTGATTTATTGAATATTTATTTAATTGTGAAATACTGAATTTATTATCTCTAATGTTTTTATATACGTTATTTTTTAATCAAATTAAACAAATTGACTTGTATGTAATTAATTAATGAATGGCTATTGTGATTACTGTATTTTGTAGTGTGCTAATATAGGTTATCTTTAAATTTCATTTGGTAATAAATGTATTTTTTTGTCGTTAAAAACCTTTAAATTGAAGGGTATATATGTAATGTTATTTTAATTAGACGGTTCATTCAGTACATAAAACAAACAGTAACTGTTTTTATCTAGACAGTCAACTTAATCCAGACAGTTAACTTAATTCAGACACCACTTAATGGAAAATGTTATCAAACAGCCCCTTAGAATCATTGTCTGTATGTCTCTAACATAGAAATTAAGACCATTTGGTCATACATCTAAGTTAGTTACACATAAGACTTTTTCTTGAATATTTTATTAGCTTCTAAGATTCCCTTTGTGCATTACGCCCACCAACACATCAAACATGAAAATGTATATCACTTAGAGTTTAAGGTGCATTATGTGTGAAATCTTAACACTTAGAGATTGTATCGACTGTGCTAATTTTCGTCACTTTGAACCTATGTATCTAAGACTTGACTCAATTTTCTAATATTCTCTTTTTTTATTTTTTTATGGTTTTCTCTCTTTTTTTCTTTTGTTTTTTCATTTTTAACATCTATCTATCTATACTATTAAAATAGTAACTATACTCATTTCTGGTGAGGCCACGTGTCGTCACCATGAATCGACACGTCACATTTATAGATTTTAAAAATAATAAAGAAATTTAAATCAAATCTATCCAAATCTAATATAATCCACTTTTAAATTCAAATCAAATCAAATCAAACAAAATCTAATACTCTACTAACTTATTTATTAAATCTATCCAAATCTAACATAATCCAATTTTAAATTCAAATCAAATCAAATCAAACAAAATCTAAGAATCTACTAACTTATTAATTATAAGATAATATAATAAAAGTTTAAAAAATATATATAAGAAAATAATTACCCTTCTTATATATTTAGAAATATACAAAATTAATAGGTCATAATAAATAATAATATTATCTTATATACTTCTGTTTAAAAAATAATATTTATATCTTTATCTTTTTATTTATTATATTTTATATATATTAAAATATCCGCGTAATACGCGGGTAATAAACTAGTAAGCTAATAAAGTAACCTACTAACTTAATATAAAAGGAAATAAATTCTACTTAACTACTAACTTACTATAAAAAGAATGAAAATATACTAAGGTCAAGTTACTCTGGATTACACATACCATTCACTTGAACTAACAACTCAAAGCGTGACTTATCAAAAGCTTTAGTGAATAAATCAGCATTGTTATCTTCCGTTGCCACTTTTACCAGTTTTATTAAGTTCTTTTCAGCACAATCACGTATAAAATGATGTCTTATGTCTATGTGCTTTGTTTTATGGTGTTTAACTGGATTATTAGTTATAGCAATAGTAGATTGGTTATCTATCCTAATGGGAGTATGAGTGTAAGTCAAACCGTAGTGCCGCAATTGTTGTTGTATCCACAAAACCTGTGAACAGCAACTACCAGAAGCTACATATTCGGCCTCGCACGTTGACACAACTACCGAAGTCTATTTCTTGCATTGCCAGGGTACGAGTCCCCCTCCAAGGAACTGACAACCTCCAGTTGTTGACTTCCGGTTCAAGCTGCAACCTCCATAGTCTGAATCCGTGTATGCTTCCAATTCCAGATCACCATCAGCATGATACCAAAGTCCTAGCTTCGGTTTCGACTTGAGGTATCTCAGAATCCGCTTCACAACTTTCAAATGCATTTCTTTCGGATTGGCTTGAAACCTAGCACAAATAGACACAGCAAACATAATGTCAGGTCTAGAAGCAGTTAAATACATAAGTGACCCGATCATGGCCCGATATAGAGTTGGATCCACATTAGTATCACTTTCTGTACCCGGTCCGAGATTGTGATTCACTTGAATCGGTGTACTAAAGTGAGCAGTCAGCTTTGTTCCTTCCATCCCGAAGAGCTCCAGAATATCGTAGACATACTTCGTCTGATGGATAAACATGCCCTCCTTCCTCTGTTCAACTTGCAAACCCAGAAAGAAGTTTAACTCTCCCATAGCACTCATCTCAAACTTTGACTTCATCACATTCTCGAAATCTTTGCACATCTGCTCGTCTGATGACCCGAAAATGATGTCATCCACGTACACTTCTACCAAGATAAAATCTTCTCCCTTTCTCTTCACGAACAATGTACTATTAATTCTCCCTCTTTCAAACCCGTTGTTTAAAAGATGAGTTGATAGTGTCTCATACCATGACCTTGGTGCTTGATGTAATCCATACAGAGCCTTATCAAGACGATACACTCTGTCTGGATACTTTAGATATGTAAACCCGGGCGGTTGTTCGACATACACCAGTTCCTTCAACTTGCCATACAGGATTGCACTCTTTACATCCAACTGATAGACTTTACATCTTTTGAAGGACGAAAAGGCTAGAAACAGACGAATTGCTTCGAGCCTTGCCACTGGTGCAAACACCTCATTGTAATCGATTCTCTCTTCTTGGTTGAATCCCTTTACTACAAGTCTTGCCTTGTTGCGAGTGACAATACCCCGATCGTCTCTCTTGCACTTAAAACCCCATTTGGTTCCTATAGCAACTTCTCCTCGCGGTAGCGGCACTAACTCCCATACTTCTAGCTTTCTGAATTGCGACAGTTTTTCTTGCATCGCTTCAACCCAGGAATTGTCTTTCAGTGCCATTTGCACATTCTTCGGCTCTACTTGTGAGATAAAACACGAATAAAGGCAAGTGTGAAAAGCCTCGGAGTCATTAATCATCGACAACAACACCGTGTTGTTATTCAAACTACTCCTAGTTCTCACACCAGAATGCGGATTTCCTATGATGCTTTCAACCGGATGATCCTTGTTTATCCTCGATGTTTCAATCTCATCGACCCTAAGATTATCTCCTAAGTTTGATCCTATTTCACCTATCGGGGAACGAATTCAGACGTTACATTCTCTTCCTCATGATCACTGTCCTCGGAGTTAGAAGTAGTAGTCTGATTCTTGTTTGTAGGTAACTTAGGTTCATTCTCTGCTGGAGACCCATCTTTTGTCGTTGTAGGCTCAGAAGTTGATGTAAAGCTTGTCTTTGGAAAACCTTGACCGTCGTCATTCAAATTTAATGACGATAACTCATTTTCAATTGTACCTGCATTTCCATCCAAAGGAATGTTAAATGATTCAAACAATGAGTCATAATCAAATATCCATTCCGGACCAGTTTGGGGTTCATGTGTATAGCTAGTTACATCTATGTTATACACAATTTCTACCGTACCGCTTGATTTGTTAAAAACCCTTTTGTTTGGTGAGTTAGGCACATAACCTAGGAAATAACCTTCGTCAGCGTTTTCACCAAACTTAGGTTGATGTTTTGTTTTCATTAAAGTACATGATACCCCAAACGGTTCGAAGCCAGTTAAATTTGGTGGTCTCTTATTCAGAACTTCATAACAGGTTTCGTTCAATGATTTGACAGTAAGGACCCGATTTAAAACATGACAAGTGGTATTCACTGCCTCCCCCAAAACATGGTAGGAGGCTTTGAATCCGAGAGCATGGTCCTTGCTGCCTCAATCAAAATCTTGTTTTTCCGTTCTGCCACACCATTTTGTTGTGGCTCATAAGGTGCACTAAATTGATGCATTATGCCTTTGGATATGCAATATACACCAATTACTGTGTTTTTAAACGCTGTTCCATTATCACTCCTGATATGTTTGACCCTCGTCCCATAGGAGTTTTCGACTTGGTCTAAGAACCCGATCAACTTAGCAGCTGTTTCGTCCTTCGTACCTAAAAAGAAAACCCATGAAAAACGTGAGAAATCATCAGTGATAACTAAACAGTACCAACTACCACGTATACTCCTTTTGTTGATAGGTCCGAATAGGTCCATATGCAACAAATCGAAAGTGGAAGATATTGAGTTCTAAGTCTCAGACTTATGTGACTTATTGTGTTGTTTGCCTTTCTTGCACGGTACACACTTGTCTTCGAACTGAAAACTCTTCATCGGGACACCTTGCACCAGTCCATGTTTAGTGAGGTAGTTCATTTTTCTCAGGTGCAAGTGTGCCATGCATCTGTGCCATAAGACTGATTCGGTCTCTGAAGCTTTTGACAAAAGACAGATCGTTCCCATCAATGAATCGGAGATGTTCATGTCCAGCATGTACAAATCGTTCTTCCTTGGGGCTCTCATCATAATCCACTCTTCATGAATTTTGAATCTCCGCTTCAGCACTAAGGCTTCAATATCAGTAAATAAAACTGAATTCTTCTTATCACAGATCTGAGAGATACTAATGAGATTGTGAGCAAGTCTATCAGCGTGATATACTTGATCAAGTGTGATAGTCCCATTAGTAATCACTCCAGTTCCAGTGATATTTCCTCCCTTGTTCCCAGCAAATGATACGAATCCCTTGTTCCCTCCCATGAAGTCTGTGAGTAGACTTCTTTCCCCAGTCATGTGCCTAGAGCAACCACTGTCGACGAACCACCTGCTGTTGAGACCTGTAGTTAACTCCTGCACATGAAAGAAAACAAGTTAGTTATCATGGGTAACCCAAGCCATGACTGACTTGGTAATACCGTTCTCATCCACATACGTGAACTCCTTCAAAAACTCATCTATCCTTTCAGGTGACTTGGGTGTTTGATTGAGAACCTGTTGTGGCGCAGGGTGATTTAAATTCACTCTTGGCCTTTGGGTAGGCATTTGCTGTTGAGCCCTTGAATAATTTCTATTATATGGCATATCAGATTGGTATCCCTGGGCTCTACGTGGTGTCTGATGTCTTTGAGGAGTGTGAGACCTAACCGGAGTGTAAGCTCTTCTAGGTGTTGTACTCCTATAGACTTGTTGAGGTCCTGACCTAGATTGATTAGGGACTCTATTCGATGAATTAGTCCTAACCACGTCATTCGGTCTAACCGACACAGGTACTTGTCTAACAGCAGTCTTTGGTGTGGCATTCACAATCTTCTCAGTGTGTTGAGAACCACTTGTGCTAGCTACACTTGATGAGGATTATGTTGTTCGGGCTTTCCAACACTAGGTGTAGATTCTACCTTCTTATATGGACAGCTAGACGCAACATGTCCCCTTTCATGACATCTAAAGCAAGACATTTTTTCAATTGACTTCTTATGAGTGCCCTTTGACTTTGGTGTCTCACTAGAGTCAGTTTCTCTCTTCTCAACTATCGTGACTATGTCTTCTTTCTGATTATTAAAGTCAGGTCTAGCTTCTCTTAGAATTTTACCACTAGAAGACTGCACAAACTTGACTTTCTTAATCGTGGCATTATTATTAGTCACCTTAGTTGCTTTATCCTTATCAGATTCAGATACAGTTTCAGCTGCTACCTCTGACTCAACTGGTTTATCAGTTTTATCCTAAGGCTGAGGCACATAATTATCGTTAAAAGGTGGTGGACTCTCTTTATAACCTAAACCTACTTGTTTCTTGGACTGACGCTGTGCATCTAATATTTTCCCTAGATTTAGTGAAGAGTTCCTAAACTTTTCTAACTTACTATTTACCTCTGCAACCTTAACCTTTGCTTCAGCTAACTCTACCTCTTTAATAGTAAGTTCTTTGGTTAAAGCCTCAACATGCTCATACATAAGCTCTATCCTGACACACTGCTCACTTAGTTTGTCTTTTAGAACTATTACATCTTGAGCATCTGCTTTCAGCTTATTCCTAAGATCTTCTTTTATATCCAAGAGGCTAGCATTATCTGATTTTAAGGATTCGATTTGAGCAGTTAAATTGCTATGTGTTTCTAGATCTAAATTTAATCTATCATTAGAAGTAGCACATAAAACACATAAATCACGGAATGTAGAAAAGTTCAGAATTACCTTTGTATGATCTGATTCCACGTTTGCCATTTGTGCAGCAAACTCCAGAATAGTCTGATTGTCTGACTTTTCCACCAACACAGGACTTGTATCATTCTGTTCTCTGTCCTCTATTACTTCCTCTGCTCTGACATCCCCAGTCTCTGTCACTTCAGCCATGAAGGCTCTAGCATTAGTCTCTGGATGTGAACTCCAATAATACGTCTCATCAAGCTGTCTGTCCGATGATACGTTGGTTAACAGACCAGCGATGTTAGCTTGATTACCCGAAGTACCAGGCTGATATCTTCCCTGACATTGATTCTGATAGTTTTCAACTTTGGGTCTTTGACACTCTCGAGAAAAATGTCCTAACCCCTGGCAGTTATAACATTTAACCTTGGATTTGTCGAACCCAATCTTATTGTTGCTAACATTCAAATTTCTGCCTGTTCGTTTTATGCATCTCTTGACCCTCTGAGTCACCATGGCCAGTTTCCATTGAAGATCCATTTTTTCCTGATCATCAGGATCCACCTGATCATAGTCCTCTTCCCATAACGCAGGATCATTGATTTTTCCTTGTACAAAATTTTCATATGCTGCAACAAACGAAGCCAAAAGATTTAGATGAGTTTTAGCTGATTGCACACTCATAGGCATCTTTGTGTACTATTGAGAAGTAGATGCTGATTGAGTCGGTTTATCTTCTGGTTTAGAATACCCTAAGAAAGCCCGACTACTTGTTTCTTCGACGTCCACTGGAATAGACGCTTCACCCGTGAAGAATGTCGTAGCTGTTTTCAGTTCACTTGCGACCGAAGGTTTGGACTTTCCAAAATACATATCTGGATCTTCGACCTGATCATATTCCCTTTCCTTCTTGAGTAACTGAAGGTTGTAAGCCCTCAGCGTTCCAATGACTCCTTCGAGAGTAAGAGTTTCGAATTTTTCTTCATCATGCTTTATGAGCCCTACGTACATCTCTCATTTCGCTGGTAAAGCATCAAGAAGTTTCTCAATTTTCTTAAGTTCACGATACTCGACATCGTGATTATCCAACTCTGTAAATAGGTGGTAGAACCTTGTGATTGTCTCATCCAGCTTTTCATTTTTCAATGCCTTGAAAATTGCGAACTGCTGCTTAAGCATCTCGGTCCTTCCTTTTCTAACCCTCGGATTTCCCTCACCGTTTCTCGATAGCATCCCACAACTCTTTAGCTGTACGATGATTCCTAAATGTGTGTAGAATCTCCTGAGGCAGTGCCATGCGAATAATGGAAAACGCTCTGTTCTCAGCCTCATATAGTTTCTTGTCATCATCCTTCATCTTCTGATATGTTAGGACTCTCTGACGACCCTCAAACTCCTGAGTGGGAGGAATGTATCGCTCGTCGATACAAATCCACAATCGCATGTCATTAAAGTGAGTGAAATCAGCAAACCTATCCTACCACCAGTAGTAGTCTTCCAACCTCATCAGCTTTGGTGGAGAATTTGCCTTACCAACCTCGTGGTCCATTTCGATAAACTTTTGCAAACTAGTCATTCTTTCTAAACTTTTTGAATTAGAACTTAATTAATTTAATTTGAAATTAATTTAAATCAATCCTTTTGAACTTAAGTAAGTTCGAATATGATTAACATGAAATTTGTTTTGAAATTAAATTCGAATTTCAATAAGTTCGAATTCAACAAATTCAAAATTCTGACAAGTTCGAGGTTCCTGCCAAGTTCGAAGTCTGACAAATTCGAATGAAACCCTAAAATAAATTCGAGAGGAGCGTATTTTCTGACAAGTTCGAAATTTCAGTCAAATTCGAACAAACCCTAATACCCCTTATGTTTGAGCGCCGCAAGTTCAAAAAACGGCCAAAAGTTTGATTTTTTAAGTTTTCAGTTTAAACCAATATTTTTAAGTCTAAAAATACTGATTTCGACCAAAAAGGTGAAGTAATGTAAACTTTTATCCATTATTTGGCTTGTATAACTCGAAAAAGTAACCCAAAAATGTGATTTTTCGCGTCCAAAACGCCAAGAAACCACAGATGTTGTTTATGAACACGAAGAACACCCTTATGGCTCTGATACCACTTGTAAGGTCGCCTACCTACGAATCTTATCTTGACGCGATGCCGTCCAACGAGTGCGGAATCCTCGTTAGCGGTTTGACGGAAAGACCACGCACACGAAACACGGAGACACACACGATGATAGACGAACACTAGAACGCCCTAACACGTGATTCTCTCCAAGAACAAACCCAAAATCGCCTTGCAAGTTCGAGATCGCCTCTGCCTTGATCTTTGCTCTCGTTTTGCAAAAGTCTCGTTCACCCGGATGCTCTGTTTGCTCTCAAGTTCGTCAGAACCTCTGAGCCGTCAAAGATCCCTAATTTCACAATGAAAACTTCAATGTATAGACGACAAGTTCAACGCTCCTCACGAACTTATTCTCACTAAGTTCAAACTCTACCCTTTGAACTTATTCTTGAACTTATCTTTGAACTTGTTCTTGAACTTATCTTTGAACTTGTTCTAGAACTTAATATGATAGTCTAGAACTTACCATGCAAATGTAAACATCATACACAATCATGATATCAATAACAAAACTAGACTGCTGTTGTCACACCGGATGTACCAACAGTGTGCTTATAAGGCGTTGAATTTGTTAGCCGATGATATTGAAGGGGTCGAATCAATACGACAGGCTTCACAGTGGCAGTTAGGGCATCAACTGCGTGAACTATTTGTAACAAGATTGTTATTTTGTGTGGTAGTTGATCTTGAGTAGTTGTTTAAGGCCTCTTTGCCTTACTTATCCGAAGACGTGGTGTATAACCAAAGTAGATTGTGACAAAATGATGATGTGTTGTTTACGAATGCGGAGATTTAAAATTACACATTATTAGAAATTGAAAAGATTTTGAATGGTAATAATAGATCGTTGATTGAATTTCCAAATATTCCACAAATTGATCGTGTCTTATTGCGAGGGACAATGAACTCTTTACTTGTGTCTGAGTGAACATATAATGTAGGGGTTGAACGAACTCGGTTTCGGGATTTGTATCGCAGGTTAAATTATCAACAACTGGAGATCTTTGATTACATAATGATGAGTGTTGAAATCCTAATGGTGGGGTTGTATTTGTGTATGTCATTGGTGGTCCAGGCAAGACCTATCTCTGGACCACTTTAATTTCACGCATACGATCTATTGGTAAGGTGTATTGTCTGTTGCGTCTTCTGGTATTGCATCCCTATTGTATCCTGGAGGTCGAACTGCACACACTCACGTTTTCGTATACTTGTTGATATTCATAATGATTCGTGTTGTGGTATTGATGTTGTTTCAGAACTTGCAGACTTGATTAGAGATTCAGATTTGATACTTTGGGATGAGGCGCCCATGCAACATCATAATGTATTTGAAGTTGTCGATTAACCATTACGGGACTTGTGTAAATATGATCGGCCGTGTGCTGCAAATCAGGTGTTTAGTGGAAAGGTTGTTGTACTAGGTGGTGATTTTCGACAGGTTTTGCCTGTTATTCCGAATGCAAGTCGGAGGGAAGTGGTTTCATCGGTTATAAATAAATTAGCAAGGATATGGAATGTGTGTAGAATTTTCATTTTGTCCATAAATATTGGGCTTCGTGATCCGTTGCTTTCAAATTTAGATATGACTTTAATGATGCATTTTAACAAATGGCTTTTAGATATGGGTGATGTGAAGGTTAATACAATTGCATTGGCTGATGAAGCTGAGGCTGAATGGATATGCATTCCAGATGATCTTTTGATACCAGTATCTAACAACCCAATTCATTCGATTTTAATGTCTACATATCCAAATTTGTTGAGTTAAATAACTGATTTTGAGTATCTGAAAGAACGATGTATCTTGTGTCCAACCAATGACGATGTTGATGAGGTGAACTCCCATATTCTTGAAACTATGGTTGGTGACATGCATTTTTTGTTGAGTGCTAACGATATGTGTGCAACGACAGGCAACTTTGGATAAAATGCATATTCAGTACCCACCTGAATTTCTTTCTGGGATCCCAAACCACATGCTTGAGTTAAAGATCGGAACTCCAGTTATGTTGTTTCATAACATAAACTTGAAACGTGGACTTTGTAACGACACATGGTTGATCATATCACAGATTAGTCGTTTAATTCTTGAAACAGTGATAATCATCGGAAGTCATGTTGGTGAAAAAGCACTTATTGACAAGATTGATATGACTCCGACTGATACTTGCTAGCCGTTTCGATTTAAGTGCAGACAATTCCCTAGTAAGGTTTTCTTTGCTATGACTATTAATAAGAGTCAAGGGAAAACATTCAAATCCGTTTGTGGATACCTACAAAACCTAATATTTAGTCATGGTCAATTGTATGTCGTTTCATCTCGAGTTATGTCGCATAAAGGTATTCGTTTTTATATCGATAATGGAGGCAAATGTGATGTAAATTTAACAAAAAAAAAACGTCGTTCATAAAGAAGTATTGTATAATCTCCCGCAAGGTATTACTTATGTACGTGTGTATATTTGTGTTGAATACAATTAAGCCTTACATACATTCTTACATTTAGTGTTATGTGGGGGTTGTTATTACCGTTTCACTTGCAGTTAACGTTAAGTGAGGATGCAGTCAACTACTTCATGCATTTCTGGCTTGGTTCCACTGGTAAGTAACAAGTGGTGCATGATAGTAATGGTGTCACGTGTATGGACTGCGTGCAACCCTCGGGATGATTAGAAATTGTCCCTAAACATGATATCAGTTGACGAACAGGTATACGTTCTGTTACATGGTTCATTTGTGACGTGGCATACTTATATTTTATTTTATGAAAAAAAATCTAATTTCCTTTGTTTTCAACGGTTAATGATTAATGCTTTTGTGCCAAAGTATAATATCGAGAAGTTCAAATATTCTGTTATCGAGGGTCGTGTTTACAAGATTACTCGTTTCAGTGTTCTTAATTACACAACTAAGTATAGGCCTTTGCAACGTGATTTTTTTGTTCAATTTGGTGTTGGTACGTCTGTTTTATTACATTCATCCGTTGGTGCTGATGTGTTCCAACGATATGTTTTCGAGTTTGTCCCATTCCATAACGTCCACACTCGTGTAAATGATGATATTTACTTAACAGGTGATGTTATTATTTACTCTAAGTAGATGTATAACATAAGTCATTTAAAACCGTTTGTATGCCTAATATCTTATTCTTTCAGATGTTATAATGGTTGTTCGCGTACGAAATTCTATTCAAAGAAAATCTAGAATGTTGATGATGAATCCCAGATAATATCAGCACATTTACGTCAATAATCACTCACAAACAGAATATACACTCAATGATTGTGTTATGATTAAAGAAAGACAAAGAGAATAATATGAGAATGTGTATGCGACGGCTGGAACAAAACCCGTGTAATATTGAATTCAATTGTCAACCATTACACAAAACCCTAGGAGCCTATAAATACTAGGGTGAATTAATTAAGTATCAAGGAATTGCACTTTGGCCCTTGAACTTTTAGTACAAAGAAACTAACTATAAAATAAATTACAAGACAAAATATTTCTAGAAATAATTACTACAAAATAAATCCACAAGATCGAAATTTAATATCTAACAATCTCCCCCTTTTCGATCATTGTGGCGGACCCGAAACTCTGGCATGATCAGTGGTTTCATGGAGGCCAAGGATAACATCAAATCGTCTAACCACTTGCATCATATGAAGTCGTTCGCTCAGATATTCGATGCCGCTGAGGATGTATTGTATCTCCTTTGGTGAGCGTCTGAGTTCTAGATTTGGTTGAGCATCGAATTCATGTATTCTTCTTGTTGTAAGTTCAGCTCTGACCATTCTGATTGTTCCATCGGAGTAGCAAGGGAGATCCTCAAATCACATGAATCTTTTCTGCCCTCGTTGGTTCAAAAATATAACTCCTGGGCCTCCTCTGAATATAACTCTATAGGCAGGATGATGATCAAGCAAGAATCTGTCTTGCTCAGGGGCTCTTAAACCGACTTCGACCAGCGCGCTCTCTATAGCCATTTGGAAATCTCTTAAGCACATGATGATCGAGCGGTGGTTCATGCTTCGTGTAAATGCGGCTAAGGCGGTCATGCGAGACAGACGTTGTTTGATTCGGTGTTTCAGTCTCTCGTGCAAAAACTCAATGTCATCCACATTTACAAAGTCTAAGTCATTCTCATAAAACTCCTCAACTGTGCCATCTACTCTTTCTACTTGAAAGGCTGAATAGAAAACTTTGGCTCTTTTGCACATTGTGATGCTGAGAAGCTTCTTTATCTTTGAGTTAGACACTTTCGACCTCCTCTCCCTGAGCATCAACTAAATATACTCGACCTGTTCAGCTTTAGATACATTTGTAAGTTCAAACAGTAGGCACCTGCTGAACGACCCTGGTTTCTTCCTGAAGAACATCTTGAACCTTTCTTCCAGAAAAGGATTCTGGAACTGCTCTATAGGAAGCTTCTGTAAAAATTCGTTCAGGCCTTGAATGGGGGGATCTTCTATCTCAGATGTCTTTGCTTCAAGTAGTTTGAAGATTTTCCCCCTGCATTCTTTCCTCAGCTCTTCTTTTAGCTCTGGTGGCAGAGAGTGTACGCCACCTTTTGTGTACCAATTAACCCAGTAAAGATCACTGTCGTCATGAATACCAGGCTGCTCAGGTGGCTCATCAAATGTGTCTACACGCTTAGTTCCTGAGGGCTCTGGTTCTTGGGTTTGTGGTTGGGGTACAACTTGGACTTGGGGAGGACTTTGAGTTCTGGGAGGGCTTTGGACTAGAGGGGATTCTTTTAGAGTGGAGGGAGCTTGAATTGAGGATAAGATTTCTGGTTGTGGAACGGGGGGCGGGGAGTTTAGGAATTCAAATGATGAGGATGATTTTTGTGGTGATTTGGGTTCAGGTTATGGGATGATTAAGGGATAGCGTCATCAGTATCGGAGTCAGAGTCAGACACCAATATGATTTCGACTTTTTCGTGGGCGGGTTAAAATTCAACCATAGCTAACATCGGATCCAACGGAGCCGGACCTTTAACCAGTGGCTCGTCTTCTAACATCAACATATCCTGAGCCTCATACCTCTGATCCCCGGACCCTTGTAATTCTGTTCTCTTAGATTCAGCTCCCCCTACAACCATGATGAGGTCCTCAGACTGAGTCTTTCTGCGTTTCTCCCCCTCATGGTGATCAGGGTCGTCCTGATCGTCATGTTTTCTTTTCTGTGACTCAGCCTGGGGACGGCACTGCAGCTCTATGACGGCAGACTCAAGACAGTCCATTCTGGAGTTGAGCTGCTCCTGGACTTGAAGAATCAAATGAGATAGCGTGTCTAACTTGTCAGAGAGCTCGGCAATCTGGGTCTGGACTAAATGGGATCATGGTGGAGGCAGATCCTCAGAAGCGACACCCTTACCCTTAATAAATGAGAGAAGGGCGGTGTGTCGTTCTTCTGCAGCCTCCTTTTGGGCGTCCAGGTCAGCCCGGGTAACAACTCCGGCAGCATGTAAAGCTGCCGTTAGCATCTCTAGATTGATTTCGAGATGGCCTGAAGTGGATGGCATTGATGAAGCCATTCCAGGTCTTCCTTCCCTCACTTCTGGCTCCACAGTGGGATGCTCAGATCCGGAAGTTTGAGGAGCTGCCACGAAGGCAGCTCGTTGAGCGGACGCCACGGAGGCGTCGTGCGTTGTGTGTGGTGGTGGGGAGTGAGTTGTGGGTGAAGGAAGTTCGGTCACGTAGGGCGAAGTGTTACCTAATTCAACACCACGACTCTCCGAATGAGAAGGTGATGGAGTATGTGGTAGATCCCCGTGGAATGAAGTAGTGTCCTTTTGAGAGGACACTAAGTGGGTGGTGGGGGTAGATTCGACCATTGGACAGATGGTCTTTTGGTGGGTTGTCCGTCTAATAGGGCTTAGCTCGCCCTCGGATGTTATCTCAAGCCCTCGTAAAACAGAGACGGTCCTTTCAGAGTCCGCCGTCTCTGCTTCCTCACCTTCTACACCCTCTCTTACATGCACAGTCTCCCTTTCACCTATACCCATTGTTTGTTGCACTTTCACCTCATCTCCCTCAGCATCATTCACTCATGCCTCACCTTCGAATTGGGTAGGCTTAGTCGGTTCTGACCGAGCTTCATCCGGATAGAATTCCCTCAGATAAGCCTTTACCCTTTAAGTTTGTAACACTCTTTGAAGTTGAGAGAGCGGAATAGTCATTACCAGCACAGTGGGATTTCCTCGAGGGAGATTCATCTCTTGAATAGATGCCGTCATGTACACGTCTGCCTCGGGACGCGTATGTCATCGTCGTTGTCCATAGCATAATGTATGATTAGTTGAAGAAAGCGCTGGAGAGGAATATATTTGCATCCACGCTTCGTGCTTCTCTCCAGGTTGACTCTACTTAATTCCTCGAATAAAAAGGCAGCATAGCCATAGTGTCGGTCATAGGCGAATGCTGCGAACATGGCCAGGACTTGGATAGAGGTAGAGTCATGACCAGCATACTTGGCGGTGAAGCACTTGTTTATGATATCGAAGAGAACCCTCCAATGTGCCTGGAGGTTCTTGGTGCGGAAGTCTGATGGCTTTGTTAGTGGGTCATCATATCCCAGAGACTTTATCTCATTCAGGGTTTCGAGGGGAGAAGTGATTGGGGCAAATTGAAGGCGATTTAGGGAATAGGCTTCGGCTGGGAGGCGTAAAATGTGGCGGACGGCTGCGGTGGTGATTTTGACTGGGACACAGTGATGGTGGAAGTGAAGTATGGTTCGGCATCGACTACAACTTTAAGATGATGCCAGAACTGTTGGAGGTAAATCTGTGGAATGGAGATGGCGGTGGATAGTGAGCAGTAGATGGGGTGGTTTTTGAGAATATCAAAGGCAATATTCTCGGTTGCGCGATGAAGGGTTGACACGTCAAGCTGCCAATTATGTGCAAAGAACTCGACGTAATCGGAATGGGGTGATATGGATTCTTCGGGTAGTTGGGCGTTGTTATTTGGGATTGGGGAATGGGGCATAATTATGGCAACTAGGGGTTCCATGAGTCCTGTAAAAATACATCAAAGTTAGAATAGAAGACTTAGAGGATATGGCATTGATGCTAAGTCAGGGATAAGTGGGAAATAGAAATTGTCTGTTCTGTTTAAAGCATTGGGTCTTTAATAGTAGAATGGGAATTCTACCGAATAAAGTCCAAAGTCAATTTTTAAGAGACCAATGTTAGAACAGACATTTTCACTCAAACACCGACCCAAACTCTAACCAATGGTGCACAGGACTGAAAATATGTTTGGATTTTTTTTATTTATAATGAAAATGCAAAAATGATATTGAAAAAAAAATGCTAAGTAATGAAATTCAGGTGAGCCGAATTCGGATGAATAGTGGCCGAATTCGGTTCAGTCCGAAAGCCATATGATGATGCATGAAAATGAAATGAAATGGTCCAAATTCGGATGGGCGCTGAATTCGGATGGGGACCGAATTCGGGCACTATCCGACTTCGGATGCACAGTAGGTGTAAAATGAACAGTTAAAAAAATGACAAGATACTACGTGAACAGTTATAAATGCACAGGGGGTGGTCCGAATTCGGATGGACCGAATTCCAATAGTTAGCAGTTAATGTTCATGCAACATACTACGTGAACAGTTAAAAAAATGACAAAAATGCATGAAAATGCAGATCCTAGACTAAAAATAGGTAATGAACATTTCATTTAACTACAACAATCTAAAAAGAACATATTTAGGGTCCTAAAACTTGCAAAAACCGAAAATACATAACTATAAAAATTTGAAAATCGTACATGTAATGTTGTATTCCCGTAAATATTCAGCACCTCAATGATATTCTCATCAAACACATGAAGAAACAAGCTCAATAAATGTGTTATGATAAAGAAGAAGACAATATGAATATGAGAGAGTTATGAACAGTGGCGGCTGAGAATCAATTCAAAATGTCAACCGTGTGACAAAAAGGTAACCCTAGGAGCCTTTTGTAGGCTCCTTTAATTATATTTCATACATTGGCAAATTTGGCCCCTACACTATTCCTTAAACATAAATTACATAGAAATAACATAGAAGACAAATTACAAAGATAATAAATATTACAAAACAACTCCTAAGATCGAAATAAATAAATCTAACAATCTCCTTCTTTTCGATCACTTAGGAGGTCCTGGAACTCGGGCATGGTCGGTAGATTCTCGAAGACCAAGTATGACGTCGAAGCGTCTGGTTACTTGTCTTGTATGTAGCCGCTCGTTCAGGTAGTCTATGCCACTGAGTGTATCTTGTATTTCCTTTGGTGAGCATCTCTGTTCAGGATCTGGTTGAGCATCATAATCTTGTACTTTCTTTGTAAGAGCAGCTCGAACCAATCTAAGTGTACCATCGGAATAGCAAGGAAGGTCCTCAAAGCGCATATACCTTTTGTAGCCCTTGTAGTTTACAAAAACGACACCCGGATCCCCAGAAAGTACAACTCTGTAGGCCGGGTGGTGGGCTAGGAGAAAACTGTCTTGTTCCGGTGCACGAAGCCCTACCTTAACCATAGCACTTTCGATCGCCATCTGAAAATCTCTTAGGCACATTATTATCGATCGACGATTCATACTTCGAACTAAGGCACCTACGGCAGTCATGTGCGTTAGACGTTTCCTGATACGATTTTTCAGACTATTGTGAAGGAACTCTACGTCATCCGCATTTATGAAGTCAAGATCATACTCGAAGATGTCATCTCCCGTACCATCTTCTCTTTCCACTTGGTAAGAGGGATAGAAGACTCTGGCTCTTTTGCACATAGTGATTGTCTTGAGCTTTTTGATCTTTGACTTTGACACTTTAGACCTTTGTTCCCGGAGCATCAATTGGTAGTATTCAGCCTGTTCAGCTTTGGAGACATTCGTAAGTTCCATGAGTAGGCGTCTGCTGAAGGCTCCAGGTTTCTTTCTGAATACCATTTTAAATCTTTCTTCAAGGTAAGGGTTCTGAAACTGCTCCGGGGGAAACTTTTGCAAGAAGTCTTTAAGGCCCTGAACGGGGGGTTCTTCTATTTCATCCTTTTTAGCTTCGAGAAGCTTTATAATAGTTCCCCGCCGTTCTTGTCGCATCTGATCTTTTTCTTCCTGCGGCAGTGTATGAACCTTGCCTTTGGTGTAGTGGTCTACCCAGAATAGGTCATCTTTTCTGTACACGCCAGGTCCCTCCGGAGTTTCATCGAAGCAATCGACCCTTTTTGTTGGGGAGGGACCTGAACGTTGGGTTTGTTGGACTGGAGGTGGGCTTGGGGATCGTGGAGGGCTGATTGTAATGTGGGATTCTTTTAATGACAGGGGAGCTTGGATGGATGAAAGTATATCTTCCTGATGGGCTCGGGGTGGTGAATTCAGGAAATCAAAAGAAGAGGATGAGGATTTTTTTTGTTGGAGAATCAGGCTCAGGCTTAGGAGTTAATAAAGATTGGTTGTCCTCGGTATCGGAATCTGAGTCAGAAACTAATATGATTTCAACCTTATCGTGCGGTTCCTCATATTCTACCATAGCTGTCATCGGATCCAGTGGAGCTGGACCCTCGACCATGGGCTCGTCTTCTATTAGCATATACTCCTGAGCCTCCTGACTCTTTTCCCTTGAACCCTGGAATTCTGACCCCTCAGTGGTCTGTGCTCCCCCTATACCCAGCATGGGCTCCTCAAATTGAACTTTTCTGCGCTTCTCCCCCTCATGACGATCAGGGTCGTCCTGGTCGTCATGATTTCTTTTAGGGGCTTCGGCCTGAGTGCGGCACTGAAGGTCTATGACCGCGGACTCGAGGCGATCCATTTGTGAATTGAGCTGCTCTTGGACTTGAAGAATTAGACGATTAAGAGCATCGATCTTGTCCGAGAGCTCGGCTATCTGGAGATGGACTGAATGGGAACCTGGTGAGGGGCCAGCTTCGGAGGCGACACCCTTACCCTTGATAAGAGAAAGAAGGGCGGTGTGACGGTCCTCGGCGGCCTCCCTTTGGGCGTCCAGGTCAGCCCGGGTAATAACTCCGGCAGCACGTAATGCTGCCGTTAGCATCTCCAGATCGATGGGGAGATGGCCGGAAGTGGACGGCGTTGATTGAGCCACTCCCGGTCTTCCTTCCGTCATTTCTGGCTCCACTACGGGACGCTCAGATCCGGAAGTTTGTTGAGCTGCCACGGAGGCAGCTCTTGGGGATGCCACAAAGGCATCGTGCATGGTGTGTATATGTGGGGATGGAATCGTGGATGAAGGAAGGTCGGTCACGTGGGGAGGAGTGTGACCTCTTTCAACACCGCCACTCTCCGAATGAGAGGGCGATGGAGTGTGTGGAAGATCCCCGTGGAATGAAGTGGTTTCCCTTTGAGGGGAAACCAAGTGGATGGTGGGGGTTGTTTCAACCGCTGGACTAACGGTCTTATGAAGGGGTGTCCGGCTAACAGGGCTTGGTTCACCCTCAGACTGAATTTCCCTCGCTCTTACGACAGAGACGGTTCTTTCAGAATCCGCCGTCTCTGCCGTCTCACCTACAGCTCCCTCCCTTACAATCTCAACCTCCCGCTCACCGAGACCCATTGATTGTTGAACATCCATCCCTTCTCCCTCATGCTCACTCTCTTGTTGCTCACCTTCGGACTGGTTAGTCTCAGTCGATTCCGACTGAGACTCATCCGGATAATTCTCTCTTATATATGCCCTTACCCGCTCTGTGCCCCTTGACCTCGTAAGAGTAGATAGAGGAATTTTCATCACATGTACCGTCGGGGCCCCCTTTGGCAGAGTTAACTTTTGGATTGCCACTGTGGGGTAGACATCAGCCTCCGGACATTCATGTATGTCATCGTCTTGATCCATAACACACTAGATGATGAGTTGAAGGAATCTTTGATAAGGAACATACTTGCGGCCTTTCTTTGTGCTTCTTTCGACGTAGACTCTTCGTAATTCTTCAAAGATGAAAGCGGCATAGTCCAAGTGTCGGTCAAAGGCAAAGCCGGTGAACATGGCTAATACCTGGGCCGACGCTGAGTCACGACCGGAATGCTTGGCTGTGAGGCACTTGTTAAGCACATCGAATAGAATCCGCCAGTGGGACTGAAGGTTTTTCGTGCGGAAGTCTGATGGTTTGGTAAGAGGGCCGTCATACCCTAGAGTTTGTATCTCAGTTAGGGCTTCAGATACTGATGGGTTTGGGTCGAAGGAATCAAGGGTGGGAAGGTAGTCTTCTATGGGTAGATGAAGAATGTGGCGGATGGCTGCGGTGGTGATCTTGACCGGAACGCAGTCAATGGTGGAAGTGAAGTGAGGTTCGGGGTCGGTTATATATTGGAGCCTGTTCCAGAATTGTTGGAGGTAAATTTGGGGAACAGCTATGGCAGTTGAAAGTGCATAATATATGGGATGGCGGGTGACGATGTCGAAGGCAAGGGTTTGGGTTTCTTTTGAGAGGATGGAAACGTCGAGTTGCCAGTTATGTGGGATAAACTCAACAAACTCGGCGCTGGGTAAAATGGATTCCTCGGGTAGCTGAGCATTATTATTTGGAATTGGAGGATGGGGTACGGTGAGAACGATTCCGGGATCCATTTTCCTGCAAAGTGCAACAAAGTTAGAATCATAAGACTTGATAGGATAATGCATTGATGTGAAGTCTAGATGAGTGTGAAATAGAAATTGTCTGATCTGTTTAACATCGGGTCTTCATTAGCAGAATAAAATTCCACTAATAAAGTCCAAAGTCAATCGTTAAGAGACCGATGTTAGATAAGACCGTTTCACTCAAACACTGATCCTAACTCTAATCAATGGTGCACTTGGTTGGAACTATTTTTGTGATTTTTAATTTATATGAAAATGCAGAAATGGAAAAAATGAAAAATGAAAAATTTTAAAAAAATTCTAAGTGTTGGATTTCGGATGGTCCGAATTCGGATGAACAGTGTCATCGAATTCGGATCCGTCCGAAATCGAATGATGCATGAATGATGTGTGTGGGACCGAATTCGGATGAGGTGAAAATGGGGACCGAATTCGGATGATGGTCCGAAGTGTAAGTCATGAAATGAATGAAGGTGGACCGAATTCGGATGAGTTATGAACATGGTCCGAATTCGGTTGATGACTTGTGTAAATGCATACAATGATATGGGAAGGTCCTAATTTTGGATGCTACCTGGAATTCGGATGGGGACCGAATCCGGGTATCATCCGAATTCGGATGCACAGTGGTGAACAGACTTAGACAATTTTCAAGTTTTGAAAATTTTGACCTTGCTTTGATGGCCCGAATTCGGATCAACAGTGAACCGAATTCGGATCAACAGTGTCCGAAATGGGATTTATACTTTGAAAATTTTAGAAACTAGTCTAAGTCGGACATCCGAATTCGGGTGGAGGTCCGAATTCGGACATCCGAAACTGCATGAGTGCAGTTAATGTTCATGCAAAAATTAAACGTGAACAGTTGAAATGTTAATAAAAATGCATGAAATTACAGATCCTACTTTAAAATAACTAACTGAACACTTTATCTAACTACAACTAAGAAAATATAACACATTAAACTACCTAAAAAGAGTAAAAACCGAAAAGAAAAACTAAAAATATTTTGAAAATCAAACAAGTAATATACTAAGTTAAAGACTTAAATAAAGATAGAAAAGTGTTACCTGGTGATGCAGATGATGGAAAATGCAAGAAAAATGAAGAAGAATGATGGTCCAAAAGCTTCAAATCGGTAACAATGGTGGAAGTGGGCGGTGGTCGACGAGAGAGAAGGAGAAGAAAGAAAAATGGAAATATCTTGAAGATGAAGAAATTGACTATTTGACCACCCCTAATTAAACGCGCGGGTCGTGGGTCGGGTCAAAGGGATCCGCGCCCAAAAGGAAATTGGGCCGGCGGATGGTCACACAACACAACTCAACAAAAAAATGTTTTTGGGCTTTTAAGGAATTTAAACAAAAAGAAATTTTTTTTGGTCCAATACAAAATAAAATAAAAATATTTTTGGTATTTTCTTTAATTTTGAAGTTAAAATAAAATGAAATGAAGTAACTTAAAATCTTTTTGGCTTTTTGATAAATTTGAAAGTTAAAATCTTTTTGTGATTTTCTGACCTATTAAATTAAAACATAAAATTAAATTAAAACTAAGACTAACCTAAAATTCAAAAATTTAACTATAAAAGAAATAAGAAGAAACACAGAATTATAAAATTTAAAAATCCTAACTCTACTCCCCCTCAAATAAATACCGGTTATTTTTCCTTTTCCTTTTCAGATTTAAATCACGACAACCCTTTATTAACCTTTCAAGTACAGACAAACCTGGATATTGTTTGCATCCCACTCCGTGATGAACAATTCACACAGCAATTTATCAGGATCATTAATTATTAAAAATATACACAGATAAGGAAATATTGAGTTTCAATCTTGTGACATAATCCTTAAATTTAAATAACAGATATTTTCTAAAATAAAGGAATCTCAATCATGATAGATTGAAATAGAATTATTTAAGACAATATCTGATATTTAATTGGAAGGTGGATTCAACATGCCGATATGAGATACTAAAAACTGAAAACGAGGTTCGTCTAAAGCTTTAGTAAATATATCCGCAAGTTGGTATTCCGTGCCAACAAAATACAACTCAATGGTTCCCTTTTCCACGTGATCTTTAATAAAATGATACCTGATATCTATGTGTTTTGTTCGAGAGTGCTGCACGGGATTGCAAGAGATGGCAATTGCACTTCGAGAATCACAATAAATAGGGATATTGGTGAGTGAGAACCCATAATCGCGTAATTGTGTTCTCATCCACAGCACTTGAGAGCAACAGCTTGCAGCTGCTACATACTCAGCCTCAGCTGTAGATGTGGATACACAATTCTGCTTTTTGGAAGACCAACTCACCGGTCTATCTCCTAAAAACTGTATTCCTCCCGACGTGCTTTTTCTGTCCACTCTACAACCTGCAAAATCAGCATCTGAAAACGCGGTAAGATCGAAATCGGTTCCCTTTGGATACCATAGACCAAGTTCGGGTGTACCCTTAAGATAACGAAAAATGCGTTTTACCGCAGTTAGGTGTGATTCTTTTGGGTCGGCCTGAAATCTAGCACAAAGACATGTTGAAAACACTATATCCGGCCTGCTGGCAGTCAAGTATAGTAAGGATCCTATCATCCCTCTGTAAGTTGAATTATCGACACTTTTCCCGGAAGGATCGGTGTCTAACTTACAGTTGGAGGCCATGGGAGTTGCGATACTCGTGCAAGAGTCTAACTTATACTTCTTGAGAATGTCAAGAGTATATTTCGACTGGTTCACAAAAATCCCATCCTCAAGTTGTTTGACTTGTAATCCGAGGAAAAAGTTCATTTCCCCCATCATACTCATCTCAAACCTGGACTCCATTAGGGCTGAAAAATCCTTACAAAAATTACTGTCAGTAGATCCAAATATAATATCGTCGACATAAATTTGTACTAGCATTATATGTGGACCTTCCCTTTTAGTGAACAGAGTTGTGTCCACCACACCTTTATAGAAACCGGCAGAAATAAGGAAATTTGAAAGACTATCATACCATGCTCGAGGTGCTTGTTTTAAACCATAGAGGGCCTTATCTAGCACATAAACATGGTCAGGTTTATGTGCATCAACAAAGCCTTGTGGTTGTTCAACATACACTTCCTCGTTAAGTTCACCGTTTAGAAAGGCAGTCTTGACGTCCATTTGGTACACTTTGAAGTCTTTGTGTGCCGCGTACACCAAGAAGATTCTGATTGCTTCGATCCGTGCAACTGGAGCGAAGGTCTCGTCATAATCTATCCCTTCTTGTTGTCGGTAGCCTTTGGCAACAAGTCTTGCTTTGTTCCTTATCACAATGTCGTGCTCATCTCGTTTGTTCTTAAAGATCCACTTCGTTTCGATGACTGTGCGGTCTTTTGGCTTGGGAACTAACCGCCATACTCTTAGCTGTTCAAACTGGTTGAGTTCCTCTTGAATTGAAACTATCCAATCCGGATATGTCAGGGCTTCATCCACACGAGTGGGCTCTATCATGCTCAAGAATGATGCGTAGAGACATTCATTAGCAGATGCCCTACGAGTTTGGACTCCTGTTGATACGTCACCAATGATTTGCTCTGTTGGGTGACTGCGGGTCCATTTGATCTCGTGTGGAAGGGGTGCTCGGGATGGAACCTCTGTGGTTAATATGGGGATGGATGAGTATTCATGGTCAATGGTTTCAAATGATGGTACCACAGGTTCTGGTTCAATTTCCGAGTGTTCAGGTGAAGGAAGAATCGTTGGTATTATATGTGAGGGTATTACAGGACTAGATTCAACCGCGGATGTGTCAGTGGATGATGTGGATGGATGAGGATATGTTGATGAAGATGGAGCGGAGAAACTTTGCGGCGCAGTTGAATTGGAAGGATTACCTACATTATTTACGACATTAGACACACTAGCGTTAGGACCGAAAAATTCAACATAAAAAGGATCAAATAAATTAACCAAATCAGAAGAAGAAAAAGAAATGGGGTTATTCGAAGAGTCTCCAGGCATTTGAGTAATGCGTGGTCCTGATTGATCAACTTCGGGTGCCAGTTCAGCCAACTCATCAAATGTGACGTGCACACTTTCATTGACTGTTCTGGTTCGGGTATTGAATGCGCGATACGCCTTCGAGTTGGATGAGTATCCAATGAAGATCGCTTCATCCGCCTTTTCGTTAAATTTCCCGAGGTTGTCTTTGTTATTCAGCACATAGCACCTGCAACCAAATAGACGTAAGTACTTGATAAATGGTACTTTATTCAAAAAGAGTTGGTAAGGAGTTTTGTTTAAGCGGTTATGGATGATGGAGCGATTCTGTGTATAGCATGCTGTTGATACGGCTTCGGCCCACAAGAACGGAGGTAGCTTTGAGTATGTGAGCATTGTACGAGCGGCTTCTACTAGCGTACGGTTACGCCTTTCCACGATCCCATTTTGTTGAGGTGTTCGAGCAGCAGAGTATTGATGTTGAATCCCTTTGGATCGAAGGAAGCCTTCCACTACTGAGTTTTTGAACTCCGTGCCATTATCTGATCTGATTGATTGTACTGACAGCTGCTGTTGGGTCTCGACACTCTTGATAAAATCAATGATTTCTTGAGCTGTCTCGTCCTTGGAACGCAAGAACCTGACCCAGGTATATCGAGAATAATCATCAACGATAACCAACACATATCGTTTTCCATTTATGCTTTGAGTTCTCATCGGTCCGCATAAATCCATATGAAGTAACTCCAAAACTCTTTTTGTTGATGGTTCGGGCTTTGGTTTGTGAGATGATCGTTTCATTTTTCCTTTCTCACAAGCTCCACACAGATGGTCCTTTTCGTAGCGCAACTCAGGAAGCCCTTTGACCAATTGCTTCGCAGCCAGCTTGTTGATATTATCAAAATTCAAATGGGATAATCTTCGATGCCACAACCAAGAATCTTTTGAAGAGGCTTTTGATAGTAGGCAAATGTTATCCTTCACCACAAGTTTAGCTACGTCAATGGTGTAAAGGTTAGATTTTCGGGAACCAGTTAATATTTCTTTTCCATCCATGTTCTTAACACTGCAGTTCTTAGCCCTAAACGTTACTTCTAGTCCTTTGTCGCAGAGCTGTCCTATGCTAAAAAGATTATGAGATAACCCCTCAACATAGTCAACGTCCTTGATGACCAGATTATTTAGAACTAAGTCCCCGTATCCTTTTATGTGAGCCTGATGGTTGTTCCCGAATTTCACAGTTCCCCAATACTGTTCAACAATGTTGGACAGCAATTCTCTTCTTCCTGTCATGTGCTTGGAGCAACCCGAATCCATATACCAAATGGACTTAGCCTGAAAAACACATAAATTCATATAATGAAAAACTATATGCATTCAAACACATCCATTTTTAATTCACAATCAAACCGTGTTCTGAACCGAGATGTTCAGAAAACATGATGAGTTAAGACCGGGTCCTGGGCTGTGTGCACAGAAGCCAAACGTGTCGGTTTAAGCACAGCCGACAAGCAAAAGAACGGGTTCTAGTCTAAGGTAACTAGAAGCCATTTCTTTGAAGCACGGGTCTTGATCAGAAGTAACCAAGAACCATCTGCATTAAGATCACACAATCTTGGGTACCCACCTCAATATGGGTCCCTTTTTGTTAGGATTTCCAGATTTATATGGCACGTGTACAGATTTAGAATCCCAACTAGCATTTGTGTGTGGTCCGGATGCACAACCCTTTGGAATCCATTGAAGATTGGATTTATTGGGTTTTGGAGCCTTAGGCGCTGAAATTGCCTTCGGTTTTTGTCTTTTTGAGACCTTTTTGACCGTTGCTTTGGTTTTGGGCCTTGGCAACGGACACATCTCAACTTTTTTTGTGGCCGATGATGCACTAATTTTTGTTTTCTTTTTCCGAATACGTTTAACAGGGTAAGGCACAAAAGCATTCATTTCAGGAACCTGTCGTCTATATTTAGTTGGACAAAGATTAAACAAATCCTTGAAAGAGTACTTTAACGGAATAGTAGAATTCGGTACATCGTTACAGACATTGTCACACGCATTGTTACACAAATTGTCTTTAGAGATTACAGACATCCTATCTCTAGTAACAAATTCACTTGGCATTAAAGCCTTCTTCACAAAAAAACTTGAAAAATCCTGCATGGTGGTTTTTGGGACTCTCCTTTTATGATCTGTAGGAACAAAACGATTAGAGTCAGTAAGCATGGAAGATTTAGACTTGACATACTTTTCTTTTTGGTGGTGAGTGGGTTTCTTAAAAGACTTGGATTTCATCTGAGTCTTTTTAGGAACCTCATTTTTGAAAACTTTTGAGCACTCACCTTTGACAATGATAGAAGAAGATTCAGCTGTAGCCTTACCTTTATCTGATGACATACATGGAATTTTTATGGAATGAGAAAGTGTTTGTTGTTTTGAAAGATCTTTTAATTGTTGTGAAACTATTTCAAAATTTTCTCTGTAGACAGTGACTTCCACAGTTTGTTGAAAAGATTGATTTACCAATTCTTCTTCTCTCTTAAGAAGAGCATCTTGAAGATCAAGTGCTTTCTCTTAAGACGACTTCAATTCCTTTTCTAAAACAATGATTTGTTGTTGAAGAACTTTTGCAGGAATATAAAGTTGAGGAGTTGATTTTACGGTTTCAGTTATCAATTCAGTTTCTGAATAAGTTGACGAGAGATCTTCCTCTAAAGTGGGTACTCTAGAAGAATAACTCTCGTTAAGATCTTCATAATGAAAAGAAATTTCTTTATCTTTACGCGCAACACGTTTCTCATTTTCTTGGTTTAAAACTTCTTTTGATGACTCAAAAAAGAAAGATTTAATACCGGCTCCCATATAATTCATGTCATAAAATACAGGTAAAACATTTTGTGCCTTTTCCAAATATTTAGGATTTTTAAAACCAATTCCTTGTTTAGAATGGTAAAACCTAGTTTCTTTGGGCTGATTTAAATGGATAGTTTGTTCTGTTTGACCCCTTTTCAAAAATGCATCGTCAAGGGTCTTTATTCTTGCGTACAAACTTATCCTTTCTTCTTCAATCATTTTGTATTTTTCTAAACTGTCTATATTTTCCATATTTACCACATCTAATTGTTTTGTAAGAACAGAAATTTCTTCTTTTAAAGAGAGTTTTTCTTTTGAAAGCGTTTCCATGCAAAATTCAAGGTATATATTCCTATCCTGAACATCTACTTTTTCTATCAACATCTGTTTTATAACATTATGATTAGTTAACCATTTTGAATGATATAATTCAGATGATTCTTTCAAAATATGAGCTTGATGTTCAGCCTGTACACACTTTGCAGTTTCAGCATTTAATCTTTCTTGTAGATCAAGTATTTGTGTGTGTAGTGTACATTCATTATCTACAAATAATTTATTTACATGTGCAGGAATGTAATAGGAATATACCTCACTGGACTCGGAACCGGATGTGGAGCACTCGGGATCGTCGGTTGTAGCCATCAGACATGCTGGTGGATGTTTCATTGTCTCTCCCTCAGCAGCAATGTCTGAAATTTCAGCAGTGAAATCAGCACATGTCTCCAACCCCAGACGATCAACCATATAGCAATTCTTGCCCTTGTCATCCTCGTCTTCAGAATCTTCAGCATCCCAGTAGTCCTCCTGGGCGACGAGGGCTAACGCATCCGCTTTCTTCTTGGCAGCCTCGAGCTTTCTCTCGTAGTAAGCAACGTCTCTTTCGAAGTTATTCTTGCATTCCCTAGCAAAGTGGCCCGGTTTGCCACATTTGTAGCAGAGACGTTCATCAGTGGCCTTCGGCTCATCTGCTCTTGGCTTTTCCTCTCTTCTTTCCGCCGGCCTCTTGTCGGCCCGGCGGTTCTCGCGGCTGTCATCACGTCTCCGGTCCCTGCGGTCATCCCGACGATCATCCCTTCGATCGTCCCGCCTGTCATCTCGCCTTTCATCTCACCTTTCATAACGGCGATCATCGCGATAGTCGCGTCTGTCATCATATCGGCGATCATCCCTGTCATCCCTTCGGTAGTCATCTCTGCGATAGTCATCGCGGCGGTCATCCCTCCTATAATCTGAGTACCTCCGTGGACCGGTGTCATAACGGAGTTGGTTGTTGGTCTTGTTGGAGAACCGTCGCTGTTGGAGACGGTTGGTCCACAAGGCTATCTGATCTTGGATTGAAGCTTCCTCCTCATCATAGACCTCACGCGGAGGAGAAGCATACCTGTACTGAGACGATGAAGACCCAGGAGCAAAAGATGGTGTCAGAATCTGCGTGTTGGTGATCAAGGCTAGCGAATCATTCGGTTTCAACCCTGTGTTGGCTGATAGCAGTAGAGAGGCCAACTGATTTGCCATCAGCTTCTGTTGATCCACATCCCCTTGATATTTCTTAAGCTCCTTAAAGACGACATTAATTGATACCTCAGGAATGTTCAGAACTCTTTTCGTTGCCCGACATGCAAGCTGCCACTCGGGGGCTAAGGCGGCAAAGAATTGGATGTTGATGTCATCCCGATCCTTCTTGATGTGCAGTTTATTCAATTCGTTAAGGACTGCACAGAACCTGGTGAATGTAGCTTGCAGAGATTCCCCGTCTTTGGCGCGGAATTCCGAAAACTTTGCCTTCGCCTCCTCGATTTTGGCACGATCATCAAGATCTGCCCCCAGCATTTCTTTTGCAGACATTTTACTGTCTACAACGACCAAAATATCAGTGGGGAGGGCTTGATAAATCGGATATTCTGCCCTCTTATCAGCGTGCTGGCGATCCCTCTCGGCGTCATTTGCCGGCTCTCTTTCAACCTTTGAGGCTTGGACAGGGGGGTCAGCCTCGGGTCTGGCAGCTATCTCTCGATAGTAGATGACGGGTCCTTCGGATATTGATTGAAGCATCAGGTTCCCGAGAGGTTGCATTCCAACGAACTTAAGGAACCGGGCTTTCCATTGTTCGTACTCATCGGGATAGAGAACTGGTGGTCTGTTCTCAGATCCGAGTACTAGAGCTTCACGAGACGTTCTGATTATGGGTGCTGATTAAGAATATGAAGATCCTAGAGGTGGAAACTGAACACGGATGGGTTGGACTGAAAACAGAAGGTTCTGAATTCGGATGCTTGAATCCGGATGAACAGTGTTTCGGACGGATGGATTTCGGATGGTTAATTTCGGATGGGTATGGTTCGGATGAGGTTCTAGTTGGGAAGTGGTCCTAATTTCGGATGAACAGTACCACTGGTGGGGACCAAGTGCGGATGACCTAATTTCGGATGGACCTAATGGACCGAATTCGGATGAACCAAATTCGGATGAACAGTGGAAGGACCGAATTTGTTGGACCGAAATTGGAACAGCGGATAGACCGAATTCGGATGGTCCGAAATGGTGAGGTCCGAAATTGAAAAATTTTAAGAACAAGTCCCAACAGTGAAAAATGGAAAGCCTTACCTGAACTTCGGATGGTCCGAAGTTCGGATGGGACCGAAGTGTGGTCCGAAATAGGCTTATGGGGGGGTCCGAAATTCACTTAAGTATGGTCCGAATTAGGATGATGTGAGGTCCGAATTTGGTGCCTATTTGGTCCGAAATGCTACAGTGGTAATCCGAAATACAGCAGGTTTTTTACGATTTTCTAAGGCAGAATGAGCAGAATTCAAGTTTTATCAGTTTTAAAGCCTAAAAACAGTTCTAAATGATTTATAAACTATTTTAAACACTTTTGGTGATTTAAAACAACCTAAAAAACACTTAAAACTAGCATGAACACGTGAAAAACCCACTTAAAAAACCAATATTTTCAAACTTGAAAATAACCGATTCTTGATGATTTTAACAAAGATATGGAACTAAATGAGCTTAAAATCAGTAGAGAATGATAATGTGATGTTTATAGGACCATTACAACACAAGAAACACGAACAACAAAGGAAAAAATAAGATCTAACCGGTTGAAAATGGAAGAACACGAAGAACACATTCAAAACCCAGCAGAATCCGAAGAAATCAGTTTAAATCCACCCCTCTGAGCTCTGATACCAATTATAATGTTGTATTCCCGTAAATATTCAGCACCTCAATGATATTCTCATCAAACACATGAAGAAACAAGCTCAATAAATGTGTTATGATAAAGAAGAAGACAATAGGAATATGAGAGAGTTATGAACAGTGGCGGCTGAGAATCAATTCAAAATGTCAACCGTGTGACAAAAAGGTAACCCTAGGAGCCTTTTGTAGGCTCCTTTAATTATCTTTCATACATTGGCAACTTTGGCCCCTACACTATTCCTTAAACATAAATTACATAGAAATAACATAGAAGACAAATTACAAAGATAATAAATATTACAAAACAACTCCTAAGATCGAAATAAATAAATCTAACAATACACTCAAACTAACAAGTTAAAAACTAAAATAAAGTTGAAAAAGTGTTACCTGGTATTGCCAATGTCGAGAAATGCAAGAAAAACGAGTGAAAACCGTGACTTTAGTAGCTTGAGAATACGAAAATTGAGGTTTGGGCGGTGGTTTGCGACGGTTTAGAAGAAGAAGAAAGAGGGTGGGAATATCTTGAAGATGAAGTAAAAGGAGGGTTGACCGCTTTACACGCCCTTTTAAAGGCAAGCGGGTCGGGTCGGGTTTGAAGGATCCGCGCCCAAAAGCATTAACATGGCCCACCGATTTTCTTTTTCAAAAAAATGGGGTCTAACAAAAAAAAAATAAACAAACCAAATTTTTAAGACTTAAAAAATTGGCCCAATTACACAAAATCTTTTTGTATTTTTCTTTAATAAAAATGTTTTATATTTTCTTTAAGGGAAAATGGCGTCAAATAGTTGTGTACTTTTGAGTTTGTACTCATTTACGTAGTGTACTTTTTTTTGTGCACATTTGGTAGTTAGACTTTCAAAAATGTTTCAATTAGGTAGTTGGGTGACTTGGAAACCGGCACCAACCGGTCACCATGCTTACGTGGACGAGTTTTTCAAGAAAAATGGCATCAAATAGCTATGTACTTTTAAGTTTGTACACAATTATGTTGTGTACTTTTTTTTGTGCACATTTAGTAGTCAAACTTTTAAAAGTGTTTCAATTAAGTAGTTGGGTTACCTAAAAATCAATACCAACCGATTACTTTGCTTACGTGGACGTATTTTTTATAATTTGAAATTAAAAAAACTTAAGATGATTTATTTTTTCTATAAAACTATAAAAAGATTTATAAACCAAATATGTATCAAATTGATGAAATATGCTTTCATTTTATAACAATATAATAGAGCATTAGTTTTCAACTCCTAAACATGATACCTATCAAATGGAAATGATATGTTTTGAATTTGATAAGCATCGTGATTAAGAGTCATTAATTTTAAGGAGAATTTCATATATATCTTTGTAAACTTCCAACATTACGTATATATCCTTACAAACATTCTTATTTTATATATATATATATATATATATATATATATATATATATATATATATATATATATATATATATATATATATATATATATATATATATATATATATATATATATACATATATATATATATATATATACATATATATATATATATATATATATATATATATATATATATACATATATATCTATATACATATATATATAGATATACATATATATATATATATATATATATATCATATCCATCTCTTCTAAAATAGACCCTCTCTAGTCGATAGAGCTCATTTCTATCTCTACATAATAGGATATCTACATATATATATATACTATAGAACTAGAGTATATAATCTCGAACATAGTCTCATCTAGCTATCTCGATCTCTCTAATCATGATATATATATATATATATATCATTCTAAACCTTTAAATCTTACATATATATCCAAATGACTATTTTAAATTTAATTACATCATTTAAAAAATATTAAATGTCATTTTTTAATTAATTTATTATTGATTTAAATTAGAAAACGATATTTCTTTATTTTTCTAATTTATTTTTGTGGGAATTTAAGATGGTAGTATAGGTATTCAAAAACTTTTTAAATGATAAAATAAATTCAAAATAGTCATTTGGATATATACGTGAGATTTAAAGATTTAGAAAGATATATATGTAATAAGAAATTTTGCAAGCATATATGCGTAATAATTAAAGTTTACAAGGATATATATATGAAATTCTCTCATTCTTCTATGTCATAAAATATGTCAACATAAGTATCATAATCGGTTTGTATCAATTTTTAGGTAACTCAATTAACTACTTAATTGAAATACTTTTAAAAGTTTGACTACTAAATGTGCACAAAAAAAGTACACAACATAAATGTGTACAAACTTAAAAGTTCATAGCTATTTGATGTCATTTTTCTTGAAAAAACCGTCCACGTAAGCATGGTGACCGGTTGTTGCCGGTTTCCAAGTCACCCAACTACCTAATTGAAACATTTTTGAAAGTTTGACTACCAAATGTGCACAAAAAAAAGTACACTACATAAATGAGTACAAACTTAAAAGTACACAACTATTTGACGCCATTTTCCCTTTCTTTAACAACTAAGTTAAGACAAAAAAAATAAAATAAAAATGTTTTTGACTTTTTGATTAATTTTGAATAAATAAAATCTTTTTGTGATTTTCTGACCGATTATATTAAACTTTAAAATCCAAAAATTAACCAACCTAAAATTTTAAAATTATAGAGAAGTTAAAAAGAACAAAAATTATAAAAAACTAACATATGAATCATTCTCCCCCTCAAATTAACATCTATTCTCTTCTTTTTCTTTTTCAGATTAATTTCTTGAACCTTTTCAACCTTAAAGATACAGACAAATCTGGATTAATTTATGCGTCCCACTCAGTGATGAACAATTCATACAACAATTTGTCAGGATCATTAATTATTAAAGATGTACATAGATAAGAAAATATTGAAATTTAATTTTGTGACACAACCCTTAAATTTAATTGAAAGATATTTTCTAAAATAAAGGAATTTCAAACATGATAGCTTGAAATAGAATTATTTTAGACAATGTCTGATATTTAACTAGAAGGTGGATTCAACATGCCGATATCGGATACTAAAAACTGAAAACGATGTTCGTCTAAAGCTTTAGTAAAAATATCCGCAAGTTGATATTTCGTGCCTACAAAATACAACTCAATTGTTCCCTTTTCTACATGATCTTTAATAAAATGATACCTGATATCTATATGTTTTGTTCGAGAGTGCTGCACGGGATTGCAAGAGATGGAAATTGCTCTTCGTAAATCGCAGTAAATTGGGATGTTGGTGAGCAAAAATCCATAATCACGTAATTGTGTTCTCATCCACAGCACTTGTGAGCAACAGCTTGCAGCTGCTACATACTCAGCTTCAGCTGTGGATGTTGAAACACAATTCTGCTTTTTGTAGGACCAACTCACCGGTCTGTCACCCAAGAATTGTATTCCACCTGATGTGCTTTTCCTGTCAACTCTACAACCTGCAGAATCAGCATCTGAAAAAGCAGTAAGATCAAAATCGGTTCCCTTTGGATACCAGAGACCAAGATCGGGTGTACCCTTAAGATAACGAAAAATGCGTTTTACCACAGTTAGGTGTGATTCTTTGGGTCGGCCTGAAAACGAGCACAAAGACATGTTGAAAACATTATATCAGGTCTACTAGCATTCAGATACAGTAAGGATCCTATCATCCCTCTGTAAGTTGTATTATCGACACTTTTCCTAGAAGGATCGGTGTCTAACTTACAGTTGGAAGCCATGGGAGTTGCGATTCTCGTGCAAGAGTCTAACTTATACTTCTTGAGAATGTCAAGAGTATATTTCAACTGGTTCACAAAGATCCCATTTTCAAGTTGTTTGACTTGTAATCCGAGGAAAAAATTCATTTCCCCCTTCATACTCATCTCGAACCTGGACTCCATTAGTGCTGAAAAATCCTTACAGAAATTACTGTCAGTAGATCCAAATACAATGTCGTCAACATATATTTTCACTAGCATTATGTGTGGGCCTTCCCTTTTTGTGAACAGTGCTGTGTCCACCACACCTTTGCTGAAACCAGCAGAGATAAGAAAGTTAGATAGAATGTCATACCATGCGCGAGGTGCTTGTTTCAAACCATAGAGGCTTTGTCTAGCACATAAACATGGTCAGGTTTATGTGCATCAACAAATCCTAGTGGTTGTTCAACGTACACCTCTTCATTAAGTTCACCGTTAAGAAAGCTTATTTTGACGTCCATTTGGTACACTTTGAAGTCTTTGTGTGCCGCGTACGCCAAGAAGATTCTGATAGCTTCAATCCGTGCAACTGGAGCGAAGGTCTTGTCATAATCTATCCCTTCTTGTTGTCGGTAGCCTTTGGCGAAAGGTCTCGCTTTGTTTTTTATCACAAAGCCGTTTTCATCTCCTTTGTTCTTGTAGATCCACTTTGTTCCGATAATTGTTTGGTCTTTTGGCTTGGGAACTAACCGACATACTTGGAGTTGTTCAAACTGGTTGAGCTCTTCTTGCATTGCAACTATCCAGTCTGGGTCTTTTAAGGCTTCATCCACACAAGTTGGCTCTATCATACTAAGGAATGATGCGAAGAGACATTCATTAGCAGACGCCCTATGGGTTTGGACACCGGTTGAGACATCACCAATGATTTGATCGGTTGGGTGACTTCGGGTCCATTTTGTCTCGTGTGGAAGGGGTGCACGAGATGGAATCTCAGTGGTATGGTCAATGGTTTCTAGTGAAGGTACCATTGGTTTCGGTTCGGGTTTAGAATGTTCAGGTGAAGGATGGATGTTTGGCATGATATGCGAGGGTATTTCTAGAGTGGATTCAATTGTAGATGTATCAGTGGATGACGTTGATGGACGTGGGTATGACGTTGATGAAGATGGATCGGATAGAATTTGTGGTGCAGTTGAATTGTTGGATGTATTACCTACAGTAGGAGAAATATTAGAAACATTATAATTAGGACCAAAAAATTCTACATAAAAAGTATCAAATAAATTAACTAAATCAGAAGGTGAAAAAGAAGTAGATTGAGAAGAAGAGTCTCCAAGCATTGGTGTAAAGCGTGGTCCTGAATGATCAACTTCGGGTGTCAGTTCAGCCAACTCATCAAATGTGACATGCACACTTTCATTGATTATCCTGGTTCGGGTGTTGAATGCACGATACGCCTTCGAGTTGGATGAGTATTCAATGAAGATCGCTTCATCCGCTTTCTCGTTGAATTTCTCGAGGTTGTCTTTGACATTAAGCATATAGCACCTGCAACCAAATTCATGTAAGTACTTGATAAAAGGTACTTTATTCAAGACGAATTGATATGGAGTTTTATTGAAATGCTTATGGATTATGGAGCGATTTTGTGTGTAGCAAGCTGTTGACACGGCTTCGGCCCACAAGAACGGAGGTAACTTTGAGTAAGTCAGCATTGTACGAGCAACTTCCACAAGGGTACGATTACGCCTTTCTACGACTCCATTTTGTTGAGGTGTTCTAGCAGCAGAATATTGATGCTGAATACCTTTGGATCGAAGGAAGCCCTCAACTACCAAATTCTTGAATTTCGTGCCGTTGTCAGATCGGATTGATTGAACGTACAGTTGCTGTTGGGTTTCGACACTCTTTATAAAATCGATGATTTCTTGAGTAGTCTCATCCTTGGATCGCAAGAACTTAACCCAGGTATATCGTGAGTAATCTTCAACGATAACCAACACATATCGCTTCCCATTTATGCTTTGGGTCCGCATTGGTCCGCATAAGTCCATATGAAGTAACTCCAACAATCTCTTCGATGATGGTTCGGGTTTTGGTTTGTGAGATGATCTTTTCATCTTGCCCTTCTCACATGCTCCACAAAGATGGTCTTTTTCATATCTCAGTTCTGGGAGACCTTTCACCAGTTGTTTAGCAGCCAGCTTGTTGATGTTTTCAAAGTTTAAGTGGGATAACCTTCGATGCCACAACCAAGAGTCTTTTGAAGAGGCTTTTGATAGAAGGCAGATGCTATCCTTAACCATGAGCTTAGCTATGTCTATGGTGTAAAGGTTAGAGTTACGGGAACTGGACAAAATTTCTTTGCCATCCATACTATTAACACTACAGTTCTTAGCCCTAAACGTTACTATTAATCCTTTGTCGCAGAGCTGTCCTATGCTAAACAGATTATGTGATAATCCCTCAACATAGTCAACATCCTTGATGACTAGATTATTTAAGACTAAATCCTTGTATCCTTTTATATGAGCCTGGTGACTGTTCCTGAATTTTACCGTCCCACAGTATTGTTCAACTACGTTGGACAGCAATTCTCTTCTCCCAGTCATGTTTTTTGAGCAACCCGAATCCATATAGCAGATGGAATTTGCCTGAAAAACAAATAAATACATATAATGAAAATCTATAAGCATTCAAACAGATCCATTTTTTATTGGCAATCAAACCGTGTTCTGAACCGAGATGTTCATAAAACATGATGAATTTAGACCGGGTCCTGATCTGTGTGTATAGAAGCCAAATGTGTCGTTTAAGCACAACCGACAAGCAGAAGAACGGGTCCTAGTCTATAATAACTAGAAGCCAATTTATTGAAGTACGGGTCTTGATCTGTAGTAACCAAGAAATTCCTTCAGTTTTTGAGCCTTGTTTGACTTTTGCTTTGGTTTTGGGCCTAGGCAAAGTACAAGTCTCATTTTTCGTGATGGCCGATGATGAAACATTTTTTATTTTCTTTTTGCGAATTCTTTTAGCAGGATATGGCACAAAAGCATTCATTTCAGGAACATGGCGTCTAAAACGAGTTGGACATAAATTAAACAAGTCACTAAACGAATACTTTAAATAAGTAGTAGAATTCGTTACATCATTACAAATATTGTTTTCAGAGATTACATGCATCCTATCTCTAGAAACAAAACCAATTGGCATAACAACCTTTTTCATAAAAAAAAACTCGTAAAATCTTGCATGGTAGTTTTTGGTACTCTTCTCACATGATCTATAGGAACAAAACGACGAGAGTCAGTACGCATGGAAGACTTAGACTTTAAAGATTTTTCTTTTTCTTGGTGAGTGGGTTTCTTAAAAGACTTGGATTAAATCTGAGTCTTTTTCGAAACCTCAACTTTAAAAGGTTTTGAGCACTCACCTTTACAACTGATAGAAAGAATTTTCAATTTTAGTCTTGCCTTTGTTAGATGACACGAGGGGGATTTTGGTAGGACGAGAAACGCTTGGTTCTTTTAAATGATCTTTTAATGTTTGAGAAACCATGTCAAATTTTTCTCTGTAGACAGTTAAATCTACAGATTGTTGAAAACTTTGATTTACTAATTTTTCCTCACTCTTAAGAAGAGCTTCTTGAAAATCAAGAGCTTTCTTTTGAGTTGACTTTAATTCCTTTTCTAAAACTTTAATTTTATGTTGAAGAACTTTTGTAGGAATGTAAAGGTGAGAGATTGGTTTTACAGGTTCTGCTTTCATTTCAGCTTCAGAATAACTAGACAAGAAGTCTTCCTCTAGAGTGGCTACTCTATAAGGATAACTCTCGTTTAGTTCTTCATATTTAAAAGATATTTCTTTTTCTTTATTTTCAATAAGTTTCTCATCATCTTGGATTAAAACTTCTTTTGATGACTCAAAAAAGAAAGATTTAAGCCTAGAACCCATGTAATTCATGTCATAAAACAGAGGTAAAACTTTTTGAGCCTTTTCCAAATACTTAGGATTTTTGAAACCGATTCCTTGTTTAAAATGGTAAAACCTAGTTTCTTTGGGCTGACTCAAGTGAATAGTTTGTTCAGTTTGACCCCGTTTTAAAAATTCATCATCAAGTGTCTTTATTCGAGAGTACAAACTTATTTTTTCTTCTTCTATCATTTTGTATTTTTCTAATCTGTCTATGTTTTCCATACTTACCGTCTCTAATTGTTTTGATAGAACAGATATTTCTTCTTTTAGTGAGAGCTTTTCGTTAGATGACCTATCCATACAAGATTCTAGGTACGTATTCCTATCCTAAACATCCACCCTTTCAATTAGCATCTGTTTTATCACATTATGATTAGTTAACCACTTTGGTTGATATAATTCAGATGACTCTTGTAATGTTTGGGCTAGATGTTCAGCCTGCACACACTATTCTGTTTCAGCATTTAACCTAGCTTCTAAATCAAGTATATGTGTGTGCAATTTACATTCACTATGTACAGATAGATTATTTACATGCTTTGAAATGTGACAGGAATGTACCTCTCCTGCCTCAGAATCTGATGACGAACATTCTAGATAGTCGGATCTGGCCATCAGACATGCTGGTGGATTTTGCGGTGTCTCCCCCTCAGCAGCAGTGTCTGAATCTGAATCAGTTGAAGTAGCATAGCTATCCAATCCCAGACGATCCGCCATGTAGCAATTCTTTCCTTTGTCATCCTCGTCATCAGTATCCTCTGCATCCCAATAATCTTCTTGGGCAACGAGAGCCATGGCATCAGTTGTGAAGACCACCCCTCACGGGGCGGTAGTCACGAGTCTAGGTTCCACCCACATCATGCAACACGATATCAATCATAACTAAGATAGAGTAACTATATTGCGGAATTATAAATTACAAGCACAAACATATTAGGATTTAAGTTTAATATAGATTACAATTTTCAAATTAAACTTACAAAGGGTACCATCTAATCTAATTCATTACATCATACAATCATATCAAGTCTACCCAAAACCACCACAATTATCATCTTCCAATCAGTACCAAAAGGGTTTGCTGAGTAGAGGTCTATGAAAACTTCTGTCTTGATCTTGTAAGACCTAAGAACTAGGTCCGGCAGGTGACTTTCCTTTATCTTTTCCTGTAAAACTATAAGTAGCAACTGTAAGCAATGCTTAGTGAGTAAATAGATTTTCAAATTAACATGCATTATCAAGCGGATCATAAGTTCTAGCGTGATATGTCTTGACTGCCGCTACAGCCACTCATGATTGAGACATAGTAGTCATAGAGTCGGATGATGTTCAAGCCACGCTCACGCTTAAATCGTGGGGATCAGCCACATACTGGGCTAGCTACCAGTAAATCAACATGGCGGAATATCGGAGGGTCATTACCAAGTTTAATAGAACTGGTGAAATAGCCAGGTCTAGAACAATAGACCGACAAGACTAATCAAGCTGAATCAATATGTCAAAGTATATGCACTAATGAAGCATACGTAATCAAAGTCATGATAGCAGTAATCTCATACAATATCAGAAATGAATAGTAAATCTCAAAGTCATATGAAGTGATAAATCAAATAGCTATCATGATCTACTGGGCAACACCGAACCATAGTGTGCACAGTTCACAATCCAGCTGATATTATGAGTGTCAAATTAATCTAACATCAACAATATGTCTCCACCGGAAATCTAGCATGTTAAATCTGAATATCTATAACTCACTGTTTGGGGTCTTTATCAAGCAAATATATATATCCACCACCTGAGTTATCTCAGGATTTTATCTTTAAATCTTTTATCAATCTGATCTCTGTCAATTCTTTCAATTCTGTGACCCGCTTTCAAATATCTTTATATCTATGTTCAGAATTTCACTGAACCTGTCCAGAATCTTTCATTTGTTCATATTCTTTGTTTCTTTGAATTTTTCAAGGGATATATATATATATATATATATATATATATATATATATATATATATATATATATATATATATATATATATATATATATATAAATATACATATTATATTTCTTTATTTATCAATATTTAGTCATAATATTATGAGTCTCGTATTTATAAAATATCATTTATTTGTAATTTTAAAATATCAAGATGAAACATCCGGATCCCCCGAATTCGGACCATCCGGATTGGGTCAACCAGATTCGGACCGGACTGAACCGAAATTAGTTCATCCGAATTGGGCATCATATGAAGTACAGTATCCGAACTCGGATTTATCCGACCGGTCCAACACTCATCCGAAGTGTATAAGAACTGAAAACAAAATGCATCACCCGAATTAGACATCCGAATTGGAACATATTTTGAAAACATGGGATCCGAATTTAGCATATCATCCGAGATGGGATCCGATTTAGAAACCATCCGAAGTAGATCCATATTAGATCCGAAATGACATTCCATCCGAATTTGTACCTCATCCGAATTCGGATTCATGACTTGTAATATTTCCAGAAAATGTTTTTGGTGTTCTTATGATGTTCATACGGATTTTTCATAATAATTCTCAAAAATCCCTTTTATTGGCATGCAACTTATTATAATGTTATATTATCATTATTAGGTTGATTTTATACATTTTTCCCTATCAAAAACATTATAAATTCATCAAGATCATCCAAATTATAAACTTTTTGTCAAGAACACATTTTTATCAAAAATTTCGATTTCTTCATTATTAGGATGATCCAACCTATAAATTTTGTTTCTGATTCATTTAATAACTTTAATTCATCATAATCTACTAAAAATTCACACATGCAATACATAAATTTCATGTTTCAATCTTTGGTTTCGGTTTTACACATAACCGAACCAAACACACATATATTTCGAAATTAAAGTAGTTATTACCTCAAAATCTTGTAAATTCTTGATGCCTGATGATTGATTGTAACTCCTTTCTTGATTAATTCTTCTCTTAATTGAGCAAATTTTGAATTCTTGGTAAAATTTTTGGAGATATCCGAGAGTTAGAGAGAGAGTAGAGAGAGAGTGTGTAAATTTTTAATTTGTGTTAAATGACCATTAATTTGGTTTTTATATGTTAACTTAATGCTTTTGCAATTTAACCCACTTTCACTTTTGTATTTTACATCTTTTTAAAATTTGATCATTTAAATATCTTATAACATTTATATAATTTAATTAAATAATCTTAAACTTAATTAAATTACATAACTAATAATGTAAATAAAATTTACATTATTTGGATCAAATACGAAATTGAGATTCAGATAAAAGCTGGGTTGTTACAGAATGGGCTCCACCACGCACAAACTTCGTCCCCAAAGTTAGCTTCGTTCGAACAGACTTGGATAAGTAGCTTTCATAACATCTTCAGATTCCCAAGACTGATGCGAACCTTTGTGGTGTTTCCACTGGACGAGCACCATCTGTATTTCTTTATTCCGAAGCTTTTTGGTCTTCGAGTCCAGAATACATTCTGGCTCTTCAACCACTCGAAGCTTTTCATCAACTTGCAAATTAACATGTGGTATTTGTACTTCTCTTTCATCGGCTAATCTCTTTCGCAAATGACTAACATGGAATACAGGATGTATTCCCGCTAAGTCAGATGGCAATTCAAGACGATAAGATTGATTCCCTATCTTTTCGACAATCTTGAACGGACCGATGAATCTCGGAGCTAGCTTGTTTTTCTTTATGAATCTCACCACATTCTTCATTGGGGATACTTTCAGCATCACCCAATCGTTAATTGCAAAACTGATAGATCTGTGTCGATTGTTGTAATATGACTTTTGCCTGCTTTGAGCTTCAAGTATGTTTCTTCTAACAAGTTGAATCTTTTCATGAGTCAACTGTAGAAGGACAGGACCCGCTATAGGCGATTCACTTGTTTCGCGCCAACAGGTGGGAATTCTACAATTTCTTCCGTATAAAGCTTCAAATGGAGCCATCTTGATCGTTGAATGATAACTATTGTTATATGAGAATTCAACCAAAGGCAAGTGGTCATCCCAGTTACCACCCAGATCAAGAACACAGGCACGAAGCATATCTTCAAGAGTTAAAATAGTACGTTCACTTTGGCCATCTGCATTAGGATGATAAGCAGTACTCATTGAGATTCGAGTACCCATCCCTTCTTGCAGCGCTTTCCAGAATCTCGAAGTAAAACGACTATCTCGATCAGAGACGATAGATTTCGGCACACCGTGACGAGAAATAACCTCGGTGATGTACATTTGTGTCAATCTATCAAGAGAATAAATCTCTTTCATCGGTATGAAATGAGCTGACTTTGTGAATCGATCCACGACAACCCAGATGGAGTTGTGCTGTCTCTTGGTCTTTGGCAGTTTCGTGACAAAATCCATGGTTATATGCTCCCACTTCCATTCAGGAACTGGCAGTGGTTGCATATCCCCGAAGGGTTTCTGATGTTCTACCTTAACCATTTGACATACTCTGCAACTTTCAACATATTGACCGATGTCCTTTTTCATTCCTGGCAACCAATAATCAGCTTTCAGATCGAAATACATCTTTGAGCTGCCAGGATGAATAGATAATTTGGACTGATGGTCTTCTGATAGAAGAGTGTTGCGAATAGAACCATATTTAGGAATCCAAATTCGGTTTCCCTTGAGACATTGAAGTCCTAAAGGATTCATAGATAGGAATTGTAACTGCCCTTTGATATTTTCAGAACAAAGGTTCTCTTCTTTTAAAGCTTCGGCTTAAGCTGATTTGATGTCCTCGATAAGATTAGAAGAGAATACAACAGGAGTCAGGGCATAGCAACACTTTTCTGGATATACTTTCCTACTCAAAGCATCCGCGACAACATTAGCTTTGCCGGGATGATATACGATCTCGCAATCATAGTCCTTGATAAGCTCCAAGGACCGACGCTGTTTCATATTCAGATCCTTTGAGTAAACAGATGCTTGAGACTTTTATGATCGGTGTAAAGCTGACACCGAGTCCCATAAAGATAGTGACGCCAGATTTTCAGTGCAAAGGTCACGGCAGCCAACTCAAGATCATGAGTTGGTGCACTTTTCTCGTAATCTTTCAATTGCCTTGAAGCGTAGGCAATAACCTTTCCCCTTTGCATGAGAACACATCCTAAGCCAGTACCAGATGCATCGCTATAAACAACGAAATCAGCATTGCCTTCTGGTAAGGCTAGGATCGGCGCTTGAATTAACTTCTGTTTCAGAGTTTCAAATGCCTCTTGCTGTTTATCTGCCCATACGAAAGGTGTATTCTTTCGTGTTAACATTGTAAGAGGCACAGCAATCTTCGAGAAGTCCTTAATGAATCGCCGGTAGTAACCAGCCAATCCAAGGAAACTTCTGATTTCGGAAGCATTGCGGGGTGTTTGCCATTTCTGAACAGCCTCGACTTTAGAAGGATCGACTGAAATACCTTCGCCAGATATGACATAGCCAAGGAATTGGATCTATAAAGAAATCGAGGTAGAATTTCAAATTTTTATTCGAATCAAAGAACGCTTAGGAATAACTCAAGACAATATAAAGTTATACCTGTCTAAGCCAGAATTCGCATTTCGAGAATTTTGCGTAGAGTCTTTCTTTTCTTAATAATTCTAGCAATTGTCGCAGATGATTAGAATGATCAGCCTCCGTTTTGGAGTAAATCAGAATACCGTCTATGAATACGATAACTGACTTATCCAACATTGGTCTGCATACACGATTCATGCGATCCATGAACGCCGCTGGTGCATTTGTTTAACCGAACGAAATCACGAGAAATTCATAATGACCGTATCTTGTTCGGAAAGCTGTCTTCGGAATATCCTCATCTTTTACCTTCAATTGATGATACCCAGAACGAAGATCAATCTTGGAAAATAACTTGCTCCTTGTAGCTGGTCGAATAAATCATCGATTCTGGGCAGAGGATACTTATTCTAGACAGTGACTTTGTTCAACTCGCGGTAATCGATGCACATTCGGAGAGTTCCATCTTTCTTCTTTACAAATAAGACCGGTGCACCCCACGGAGATGAACTAGGTCGGATAAAACCCTTTTCTAACAGCTCTTGCAATTGTTTTGACATTTCCTGCATTTCTGCAGGCGCAAGTATGTATGGAGCTTTAGCAATTGGAGCCGCACCAGGAACTAAGTCAATGCCGAATTCGACTTGACGTTCCTGTGGCACTCCAGAAATATCATCCGGGAATACGTCTGGAAACTCACAGACGACAGGAATATAAGATAAGGATTTCTTTTTTACTTCAGAGTTAGATTCAGACGAGACATAGCATATGTAAGATTGATGACCCGTAGACAGATATTTACGAGCTTTTTCAACTGAAATGAAGCAGTGAGCACCTTTTCGCTTCTCGCCTTTTATTTCTAACACTCGGCCGTCTAAAGACTTGATCCTGATGATTCGGCGGTTGCAGACGATCGTAGCCTCGTTATTCATTAGCCAGTCCATGTCGATGATGACATCAAACTCTTTCAACGGAATAGTGATAAGATCGAGGTTGAACCCAATGTTATTGACAAGCAGAGTGCAATTACGGTATACGGAATCAGCCATAACGTAACTGTTACTGGCTGTCTCAATATCAAGTACAACGGGAAGCTTCGATGGAGATTTGTATAATCTTTGTGCAAAAGTGGTCGATATGAAGGAATGAGTAGCACCGGAATCAAATAATACACGGGCAGGTATCGAGTTAAGCATGAACGTACCGGTAACCACGTCAGGGGTTTCCTTTGCTTCCTCGGCAGTTATCTAGAAATGTGCGAGTCCTTGCTGTTGGAGTTGCAGCTGAGCTTTTCATTGTAGATCCTCCAGCTGACGATTGTGACTGACCTCGTTGCCCACTACGACACTGATACATGAAGTGTCCTCGTTTTCCACATCTCGCACACCCAAATCCTCGCTAAGGGCATTCTTCACTGCTGTGGCCGATTCTGTTACACGCAAAACAAGTGACGTCGTCTGGGTTACACAGCCCCATGTGTGATTTTCTGCATCTCTTGCAGAATCGTGGCTCGTTCGTTAAAGAGTAGGCTTGCGCTTTCTGAGGCAAACTGTATTGTTGGGATTGCTGAGGTTGTGACTTATTTGGCTTAAAGAATCTGCCAAATCTCTGTTTCTTCGGAGGAGATGGACATGTTGGGTTCGCTGATGGAGCGTAGAGCTGATCGCCATACTCTAGATATCCCCTCTCGATCTGTGTGGCCGCTTCAACCATTTCTAGATAACTCTTATACTTTATCGCACTCATCGGGTGTCGGTATCTCGGGTTGAGTCCTCCACGGAATCGATTCATCTTTCTTTCTTCAGCAGCTACTTGATACGAGGAGTAACCACAAAGTCGTGAAAATTCGTGCTCGTACTCGTCAACAGATTTAGTTCCTAGGGTCAGCTGCATCAATTGAACTTCCATCTTGTCTCGTTGATCAATAGGACAATACTTCGCGTTAAACATATCGAGGAACTGGTCCCATTCTAGAGTCTGAATAACTTCCTCGCCATAAATACTTCTCTGGGTTTTCCACCAGGCACGGGCAGCACCAACAAACAATGCTGAAGCATAACTCACTTTCTTGGATTCTAAACAGTCAGAGATTCTAAAGATCTCTTCAGTATGGCTGATCCAATCCATCGCTTGAATTGGATTGACTGTACCCTCAAAGTTCAGGGCGCCGCTAGCTTTGAAATCTTTAAACTTGCAACCTTTTGGCTGAGCAATTTGGGTTTCAGGGTTCGAGTTATCAGAATCAGATTCATTATTCTGGATTTGTTTTTCTTTTCGCTTATTCTTTTTATCATCACGTCTCTTAGCTTCAGCCTCATCTCTGGCCTGAAACTGTTCTTGCATAATCTTATTTTGTTGCTCAGAGTGTTGGGCTAATAGCTGTTGCATCATTTCAAACATTTGTTGTGGGGTCATGTTGTTGGGAATGTCACCTGATCCTGACATCTTTACTGAAAATTAAAATCATTTAACTATCATTTTATAGACTTAGATCTATGTACCCTTTTTCCCATCCTAACAGTATGTACATCCTATCTCAGTTCAAACCACCTAAATGATTGATACATATGTATTGCTTCAGTTTGAGACCAAGTATTATTCATGTAATACTTGATTCACTCAAACTATGGGCTCTGATACTATCCTGTGAAGACCACCCCTCACGGGGCGGTAGTCATGAGTCTAGGTCCCACATCATGCAACACGATATCAATCATAACTATGATAGAGTAATTATATTGCGGAATTATAAATTACAAGCACAAACATATTAGGATTTAAGTATAATATAGATTACAATTTTCAGATTAAACTTATAAAGGGTACCATCTAATCTAATTCATTACATCATACAATCATATCAAGTCTACCCAAAACCACCATAATTGTCATCTTCCAATTAGTACCAAAGGGGTTTGCTGAGTAGAGGTCTATGAAAACTTCTGTCTTGATCTTGTAAGACCTAAGAACTAGGTCCGGCAGGTGACTTTCCTTTATCTTTTCCTGTAAAAATATAAGTAGCAACTGTAAGCAGTGCTTAGTGAGTAAATAGATTTTCAAATTAACATGCATTATCAAGCGGATCATAAGTTCTAGCGTGATATGTCTTGACTGCCGCTAGAGCCACTCATAATTGAGACATAGTAGTCATAGAGTCGGATGATGTTCAAGCCACGCTCACGCTTAAATCGTGGGGATCAGCCACATACTGGGCTAGCTACCAGTAAATCAACATGGCGGAACATCGGAGGGTCATTACCAAGTTCAATAGAACTGGTGAAATAGCCAGGTCTAGAATAATAGACCGACAAGGCTAATCAAGCTGAATCAATATGTCAAAGTATATGCAATGATGAAGCATACGTAATCAAAGTCATGATAGCAGTAATCTCATACAATATCAGAAATGAATAGTAAAAATCAAAGTCATATGAAGTGATAAATCAAATAGCTATCATGATCTACCGGGCAACACAGAACCATAGTGTGCACAGGTCACAATCCAGCTGATAATATGAGTGTCAAATTAATCTAACATCAACAATATGTCTCAACCAGAAATCTAGCATGTTAAATCTGAATATCTATAACTCACTGTTTGGGGTCTTTATCAAGCAGATATATATATCCACCACCTGAGTTATCTCAGGATATTATCTTTAAATCTTTTATCAATCTGATCTCTGTCAATTCTTTCAAATCTTGTGACCCGCTTTAAAATATCTTTATATCTATGTTCAGAATTTCACTGAACCTGTCCAGAATCATATAATATCACATCATTAGCTTTTTAGCTTTTAAAATCATTATTTTATCTGATTCTGATAACTGATTATTCATAAATCTTTCATTTGTTCATATTCTTTGTTTCTTTGAATTCTCAAGGGATATATATATATGTAAAAATATACATATTATATTGCTTTATTTATCAATATTTAATCATAATATTATGAGACTTGTATTTATAAAATATCATTTATTTGTAATTTTAAAATATCAAGATGAAACATCCGGATCCCCCGAATTCGGACCATCCGGATTGGGTCAACCGGATTCGGACCGGACTGAACCGAAATTGGTTGATCCGAATTGGGCATCATATGAAGTACAGTATCCGAACTCGGTTTATCCGAATCCGGTCCAACACTCGTCCGAAGTGTATAAGAACCGAAAACAAAATGCATCACCCGAATTGGAACATATTTTGAAAACATGGGATCCGAATTTATCATATCATCCGAGATGGGATCCGATTTAGACACCATCCGAAGTAGATCCATATTAGATCCGAAATGACATTCCATCCGAATTGGTACCTCATTCGAATTCGGATAACCGAATTCGGATCCATGACTTGTAAAATTTCCAGAAAATGTTATTGGTGTTCTTATGATGTTCATACGGATTTTTCATAATAATTCTCAAAAACCCATTTTATTGGCATGCAACTTATTATAATGTTATATTATCATTATTAGGTTGATTTTATACATTTTTCCCTATCAAAAACATTATAAATTCATCAAGATCATCCAAATTATAAACTTTTTGTCAAGAACACATTTTTATCAAAAGTTCCGATTTCTTCATTATTAGGATGATCCAACCTATAAATTTTGTTTCTGATTCATTTAATAACTTTAATTCATCATAATCTACTAAAAAGTCACACATGCAATACATAAATTTCATGTTTCAATCTTTGGTTTCGGTTTTACACAAAACCGAACCAAACACACATATATTTCGAAATTAAAGTAGTTATTACCTCAAAATCTTGTAAATTCTTGATGCCTGATGATTGTTTGTAACTCCTTTCTTGATTAATTCTTCTCTTAATTGAGCAAATTTTGATTTCTTGGTAAAATTTTTGGAGATATCCGAGAGTTAGAGAGAGAGTAGAGAGAGAGTGTGTAAATTTTTAATTTGTGTTAAATGACCATTAATTTGGTTTTTATATGTTAACTTAATGCTTTTGCAATTTAACCCACTTTCACTTTTGTATTTTACATCTTTTTAATATTTGATCATTTAAATATCTTATAACATTTATATAATTTAATTAAATAATCTTAAACTTAATTAAATTACATAACTAATAATGTAAATAAAATTTACATTATTTGGATCAAATACGAAATTGAGATTCAGATAAAAGCTGGGTTGTTACATCAGTCCTCTTCTTGGCGGCTTCCAACTACCGCTCATAATAACCGACGTCCCTATCGAACTTGTTCTTGCATTCCCGAGAAAAGTGGTACGGTTTGCCACACTTGTAGCACAGACGTTCTTCGGTTCCTTTTGGCTCTTCTGCTCTCGGCCTCTCATCTCTCCTCTCCACCGGCCTCTTGTCGGCACGGCGAGGTTCTCTACTATCATCTCTCCGATTATAGTCCCTTCGATCGTCCCGTCGGTCATCCCTTCTATCATCCCGATGATCATCCCTTAGGTCATAATCGCGTCGATCATTCCTGTGATCATCCCTCCTATCGTCGCACCTTTCATAACGGTGGTCATCCCAATAGTCCCGTCTATCGTCGTAGCGTCGGTCATCTCTATCATCCCTTCGAAAATCGTCCCTACGATACTCATCCCTTCTTTCACTGCGTCTGTCATCCGAGTACCACCGCGGACCGGTGTCGTAGCGGAGCTGATTGTTACTCTTATTGGAAAAACGTTGTTGTTGTAGACGGTTAGTACATAAGGATATCTGTTCCTGAATTGTCGCTTCTTCTTCATCCATTATCTCACGCGGCGGAGAAGCATATCGGCATTGGGATGAAGATGAACCTTGAATAAAAGATGCAGTGGGAATGTTCTTGTTGGAAATCAAGGCCAGAGAATCAGTGGGTTTCATGCCCGTATTGGCAGATAGTAACAAGGATGCTAGCTGATTGGCCATCTGCTTCTTATGGTCGACGTCACCCTGATACTTTTTATATTCTTTGGACACCACGTTGATAGACACATTTGGGATGTCCAAAACTCGTCGCGTTGCTCGGCATGCAATTTGCCACTCGGGGGCTAAGGCTGCAAAGAACTGGATGTTTATGTCAACCTTGTCTTTCTTGATGTGCAGTTTCTTAAGTTCATTCAGAACTGCACATAATCTAGTAAACGTGGCCTATAGCGACTCCCCATCTTTGGCCCAGAATTCTGTAAACTTTGCCTTTGCCTCCTCAATTTTTGCTCGGTCATCTAAATCTGCCCCTAGCATTTGAATCTCTAACTCATCCCACATCTCTTTAGCGGACATTTTGTTGTCTACTCCTACAAGGATATTAGTGGGCAGGGCTTGATAGATCAGATATTTAGCCCTCTTATCAGCATGCTGCCTGTCTCGCTTTGCATCATTTGCAGGTTCCCGTTCAACTTTTGATGCGAGTACAGGGGGGGTCAGCTTCGGGTCTAGCAGCAATTTCCCGATAGTGGATAACTGGGCCCTCAGAAATTGATTGGAGCATAAGGTTGCCATTGGGTTGCATACCGACAAACTTTAGAAATCGGGACTTCCACTTCTCATACTCATCTAGATATAGAACAGGTGGTCTGTTCTCGGAACTGAGGACAAGGGCTTCTCGAGACATGATATAGGGTGCTGATATAGAAGAATGAGATTTTGAAGGTGGAAACTTGAATCGAATTGGCTGAACTGCGAATGAATAGTACCTTGGATGGTACGAATTCGGATCAGAAGTTGAGTTCGGATGGGACCGAATTCGGGTGAACCATGTGTTTGGACGGGACCGAATTCGGATAAACAGTGATTTCGGATGGAATGTGGACCTGGTTGACCAAAAGAGGATGGACCGAATTCGGGTGGGTCGAATTCAGATGAACAGTGAATTCGGTAGAAACCGAATTCGGATGGATCAAGATCAGGGGAACCGAATTCGGATGAATAGTAGGCACTTCGGATGAACACTTGGAAAAATTTTCAAGAAGGAAACAGCGAATTCAGATATGGACCGGATTCGGATGGTCCGAAATGAAGGTACAAAGTGAAAGCACAAGTTAAACTAAGTGACTTAAAAATGTCTAATCTGAACTTCGGAGGGTCCGAAGTTCGGATGGGACCGAAGTGTGGTCCGAAATGGGAAAATATATGGTCCGAAGGTCACCTAAGGATGGTCCGATATGGACCGAACTACTGTCCGAATTGGTCCGGATTATGATCCGAAATGCTACAGTACACAGTCCGAATTACAACAGATATGAAATTTCAGAAAATGTCCAGACTTATAACTAGCAGATTTTTGGCCTAAAAATAGTTTCTAAATGATTGGAAAATTATTTTAAACACTTTGTAGCCTTTAAAATACACCAAAACACTTAAAAATCTTTAAAAATGGACCAAAATAGCTAGAAAACCCATGTTTTTCAAGATTTAAAAAACGGATTTAAGATGGCAATATGGTGTAAAGATTGAACCTAAATAGCTCTAAATCAGTAGGGAATGTATAGGACATGATTATATGAAAAGCAAAACACGAAAACAGCAAAATATTTGAGAAAAAGAAGATCAAACCGGGTTTTTTGATGAAGAACTCGATGAACTTGCAGCAGAATCCGAAAGTTTGAGTTTAAATCCACCTCCTTGAGCTCTGATACCAATTGTTAATGATGAATCCCAGATAATATCAGCACATTTACGTCAATAATCACTCACAAACTGAATATACAATCAATGATTGTGTTATGATTAAAGAAAGACAAAGAGAATAAGATGAGAATGTGTATGCGGCGACTGGAACAAAACCCGTGTAATATTGAATTCAATTGTCAACCATTACACAAAACCCTAGGAGCCTATAAATACTAGGGTGAATTAATTAAGTATCAAGGAATTTCACTTTGGCCCCTTGAACTTTAAGTACAAAAAAACTAATTATAAAATAAATTACAAGACAAAATATTTCTAGAAATAATTATTACAAAATAAATCCACAAGATCGAAATTTAATATCTAACATAGAACGATAACAAGCCCCGCTTCTGATATCCTTAAGATTTTCGTTTTCGATATGAGGTATCATAATTATTTCACGCATCAATAAAATTGTTCATATATACATTGTCTAGGCTTGTCTTTAAGATGTATTCGATTGCAGTGGGACGTTGTTAGACGTCTCATTGTGAGGGTCGTCTGTTGTGAATTACATTCATGATATGATTCATGCAAAACAACCTGAAAATGTTGTTGTTGTCATTACGTGATGCACTATTAGTGCTTATAAACGTAGGTTTGTTTTACAATGTGATAATATGTTAACATATATTATCATCGTTATTATTTTACATATATCGCGATTAATTACTGACACACGTCTACGCATCGCTAGTTTGTAACATATTTTGTATTACATGCACTTATGTTGTATTTCCTGTATAACCAAATATATTATAATCAGAAACTTTTCGTATTGAAAATAACAAAACAAAACATACACAAAGTAGCATAGATTTTAACAATGCTTATCAACCAAAATTAGCACATAATCTAGAATTAAAAATTCGTGATTCTAACCAAAGATCTACGGTCGGCGTTGGAGCGCATCGAGAAGTTTTAGAGTTTGAGCTTCCAAAAGTTTCTGAGTTTGTGCTTCTTGCTTAGCTTCTAGGCGATCCACTTGTTGACTTAGGATGCGCCTTAGGTTTTCCTCCATTGACACTTGGGAGTGCATAACTTCGTCTAGCTTTTCAATTTGTGTTTCTTGTGTAGCTCGTAGGCGATTTTGCTTAGCTCTTAGATATTCTTGTTCAGCTCTTAAATGTTCTTGATCAGCTTGTTGCTTTTCAACCAACTCTCGGATACGAACAAGCTCATCAGTATTCATAGAATTGATCGGAGGTTCATTGATATTAGTGCATTGTAGAGTATATTCATCAACTTCGGATCCAAGGCCATAAACTCTCTCATTCTTTAAGCCAACAAGGTCAACCTAATTTGAGTATGACATAGACACATCACGTGAATGAGAATGAGTAGTGTCCTTTGTGCCATATTTTTCAATGTATCGTTCCTGCATTAAAAAGCATACATATACATATTTAGGTCCACTATGTGAAAAAAATTACTAATATACAATATACTAACATATAAATAATCTCAAAATATATCTTGCAAGAAATATAAAAGATTTTAATAATCTACCTTGTTCATAATTGATAAAAAAAACATACTAAAAATATGTCAAATAACATTTTAGTGCATATGACTAATAACAATGTATTAAAGCATAAATCAATGTATGTACTCAATCCAAAACACCTTAAAACTTTCACTAATAACATGTACATGAGTTGAATTATATTTAAACTTACCCATGTCTCTTTTGCTTCATTGTCAACAAATGTGTTATCCTTTCGCTTATGTGTTCGAAGAAAGAGTTCATCAGCACTTGGTTCTCGGGCCAATTTATCCCGCTAAATAAATTAAAAGATGTAAATTTTCTATATTAAAACAAAACATAGAATCATAGAAACTAGAGCACAATGTGGAATTTGGGATGAACTCGTTAAATGCCTGCACCATACGATCAAAGCAACTTTCACTCATGTTAAAATCTGACTTAATGTTCAACAATCTTGACATTGCTGACAAAGTAGAGTGTTTTTCACATCCTTGATACAATGGCTTATCTGCTTTAGACAACAAGTCATAGAACTTCTTAGCTTCGGGATTTGGAGGTTCTATGTTTGGTGTATCAGAAATTAAATCTTGATATTCATGCAAATTTAAATTTGGGCCAGCCGCATCAATAACCATGTTACGAACTAAGTTCATAGCTTCAGCACGATCAGATACTTGTTGAGTTGGTCTTTGAGAACGTTTCTCTCCATGTATGGTCCATACATGATAATTAGGGACAAACCCATATCTGTACAAAGACAATAAAAATTAAGTAGGAGACGTACTTATGTGTGCGTTGGTGGCGGCGGCGGCCGGTGATTCGTTAATGGTGAGCCCCACAGCAAAGCTTTGTTGAATACTTTAATTAAGAGGTAATAGGTGTGTGGAAGCAGTTTCTGTGAAAAGATCAAATTAGGGCGCACGAAATTTGAAGCGGGAATTTCGATTGGTGAGTAAAAATGATGGGTGAAAGTCAAAATAATATTATCTCTTTATATTATTTAATTTAAAGATAATTCAACTAATTTGTAAATTAAACACGACATTCAAATTAAATAAATTTAAGTAATTTATAAAATTAATGGATCACATATAATTACGTTGACTTAGCTAGTAACCCATTATAGCTAGTAACCCATTATATGATTCAATTTATAAAATGTTTAAAAAGTAATTGTTTTATAACTAATTCAATCAATCTATCTATTAATACTATTAAAAGAGTAACTATACTCATCTATTGTGATATTTTTGTGATATCTATCTATTAATACTATTTTATAACTAATTCAATCTATCTATCTATCTATTAAGATAATTCAACTATTGTGATATCTATCTATTTATAGGTTTTAAAAATAATAAAGAAATTTAAATTATATCTACCCAAATCTAATATAATCTACTTTTAAATTCAATTCAAATCAAATCAAATACTCTACTAACTTTTAATTATAATATAATAAAATATTAAAAAATATAAGAATATAATCATATATATTTAGAAATATATAAAATTAATTGGTCATAATAAATAATAATATGAGTCTTATATATTTTTGTTTAACAATAATAATATTTATATCTTTTTAATTTATTATATTATATACATATTAAAAATATATGCGTAATACGAGGGTAATAAACTAGTATATATAATAAAAGAGAACATATAATGGCACATGTTACATCCACGTTTAATCACAAAAGATAAATACAACTTATTATTAAATTCAAACAACGGATACTAAACATTATACTTTTGATAAATTCATGGATTTTATGTAAACATTTACACATCTCATACTAAAATTAGTCTATTTTATAGACGAATTGTGCATTGAAGAAAGTTTGTGCATTTGAAGTTCAAATTTGTGCATTTAGTTTATAATTTAATGAATATAATTTTTAAATGTAATTTTAGTGTTAGGTTATGATATTTATTAAATTTAAGGATAATAATGGTTTTAAGTTACAAATTTAATTTTTAATTTTATGCATTTGATGTACAAATTTGGGCATTTTGGGGTGGTTCACACGGAATTAAGAGTTTTTACAGAAACCCAACCCTATATATATATATATATATATATATATATATATATATATATATATATATATATATATGTAGGTCCCAAAAGATTCCCAAAGTATATAGCTTTAAGCTGTAGAGGGGGGGTGAATACAGCTATTTAAAACTACACACAATTTTCTCAATGTTTGTATGTATTATTAACAAATGTTAATTACAAACAAGCTTGAATGCGGAAAGGTTCAAGCTGAGATGACAGATACAACAGTATGTTTAACTAGTCTAAGACTAACTTAAACTAACTACAATGAATACAGTCACTAAGAATCACTCACTGTGTTTACAGGACTCTGAGGAACAGCTTGAATAAGAACAGCTTAGACACTGAGCACTGTTTTATTCAAGCAGACTTGCATGCATGAAAGACACACTTTGAATGCACGTTCACTCTTACTTTCAGCACTTAGCTTTTTGGCTTAATCTTTCAATCCTTGGAAGTTTCCTTTTATACTCACTCAGAGGATCTAAGTGAAGCTTCTTCATTGGACGGGATGAAAAAGGTAAAGTCTTGTTGAAAAGACAACATAACCTTTTCTGCACTTTTCTGAAAAGCAGACTTGTCTTCATATGTGCAGAACTTTTGTCTTTTCACTTTGTCTACTGTTGCATTGCCTTTAACCAAATAAGGAATGTCAACTTTGTGTTTTTCTTCCTTGTAAAGGCCTATATTGATATAAGAAAAAGGTCTGTCGCCCTTTTTCAAATAACCTTTTGTCTTCATGTAACAGAACAGCTTGGGCAGGCTGAGCAGTTCTGATTTTTACTTTTTCTTCGACTTTGTAAACTTATCTTGTAGTCAAAAACAATACATGAGGACTTGGAAACACATTCCATAAAGTGTTTAGCCTGTTCACAAAGAACAGGTTCTGTTCACAAAGAACAGAACACTTGTAAACTGCCCAAGCTGCTCACCAGTGTAGAGCAGCGTAGACAGTTTATGTCCAGCCTGTTCAGCAGACTGAACAGCTTAGGCAAAACTGCCTTTGTTGCAACACATGCAACACATAGAACAGCTTAAGGCTGATATTGCAAATCATTTTCAGGTTTCAATAAGGCATATAACAGGCCTTAAATTCAACCTTCAAAAGCATCAATAGGTTTGATTAAGAATCTCCTCCTCATATGTAGAACAGGTTTGACTGAGGCCTTTTTGTGCCTAACAATCTCCCCCTATTTGCAATAACCAGTCTAAGCTGGCCTTGTCAAAGATCACTATATATTTTTACAGTACATTTGTTGAAATAAAATTACAACATCAACATAAAGTAAAAGAACAGTTTATATATACACTGATTTTTTATTACACTAGAACAACACATGTTCTTACAAAAGTACAACTGATGTACTGATGTATATTACAACTAATGTAAAAGAGAAAATTACAACATATGTAAATAGAGTACAACTAATGTACATTGGACTGTTTTTGTTGGGAGCGGAAAATGGTAAGCCTGTCCAACTGATGGACAGCTTCCATTCTTCACCTACCCTGATTGGTAGATGGACATCACTGTACTCAAGGTGGCAGTCTTTCTCCAAATATTCTTTCAAGTTCCTCCCTTGTTTCTTCCAGATCCTGAATTTCAACTCTGAGAAACATGAAGTTTGGATAAGCTCACCTCTGTCATACAAATCTCTCAGCACATCCCAGATGGCTGCTCTCCATTTGCTAGACTGCCTGAAGGAGTTGGCAATTCTGAAGGCTGCAAGCTGCTTAAGACCAACTTTGTGCAGGTCTGAAGCTCTTTGAAAACATTTCTTCTGGGATAGAGGATCTACAAAAAATGCCCCTAACTCAGGCTCTTCAATTACTTTGCCATCTTCAAAATCTACTCCTTTGGGCAGGCTGTGGTTAACTCCTTTGATTTCCACAGCATAATCTCCTTGTTCAATCATCAAAAGGAGTTCTTCCAGCTCTGTGTCTCTCCTTCTTCTTTTGGACTTTATCTTGGGATATGTCACAGAGACACCCTTACTTATATCAGTTGAGATCAGGCCAAGATCTTTCACTCTCTCCATTAAGTTCTTTACATATGCCCTGATAGTCTTAGCCTTTTCTGACTTTGACTGGCTCAGGGCAACTGCTAGTTCCACCCATTCCCTATACCCCATTTGGGCAACATCAGTGTGATCATAAGATTCCAGCTCAGGGCCTGTTGAACCCATCCTGGTAATTTGCAGTTTCCACTGTTTGCCTTTTCTTGAAATTGGAACAGCTTTGACAATTGGTTCCTTAGCAAGTCTTCGGTCAGCAACATCATGAAACTTCTTCCTTGCCAGGTTGTCAAAATGGAATTGGGTTCTAGCAGAGGGCACTTGAGTTTTCGTCACTGAGGCCAGAGCACCCTTTTCTTTTTCTGCTTCCTTCTCTTCTGCTGATCCCTTAGCAGCTTCCATTAATTTCTTTTGCACATTCAGAGTGGACATTTTGACTTTCCTTGCCTCTTGAATTGCAAAAGATTTAGCAGCTTTGGCAGATTCTTCTTCTTTCCTTAGAGCTTCCAGGGCTTGAAGCTGTTCTTCTCTAAACTCAAAGTATTTGTGCATAGGAAGACCCATTTCTTTGGCCCTGGCTTTGTGAAATTGAATCTCTGCTGCTATCAGTTGTTGGGGATCAGTTGCTGCTTTTTCTTTTCCTTTAGCTGCTATAGTGACAGCAGCTTCAGGACTTTCCTCCTCCTCTTCTTCTTCTTCTTGTAAGATCAGATGCCTCCTTCTGCTGCTTGGCCTGTCCTCATACATAAGTTCCTCCCCCTTAGACTGAGCAGGGTTTGAAGTTTCAGCCTGAGTAGGCTGAGCAGCATGGGAGGCACCCTCCAGTGTACCTGTTGAAGCTACTGCTGGTTGATCAGTGAGTGTTGCAGGCACTGATTTCTCCTTAGGAGAAGAAGTTTTCTCCCCCTTAGACTTAGTCTTCGAGGCAGAAGACTTCTCCCCCTTTGAAGGAGATGGACCAGCACCTTCAACACCCGGTTTGCCTGAAGACACAAAGTCATCAGGCTTGCCAGCAGTTTTGGCAGTAGGTCTGGGGCCAACAAGGCTAGTCACTAAGAATGCCAAGTTGTCCTTCACCTCTGCAAGCTGGATAAGACAGGTTTGAAGAGAAGAGGATTGGGTATCAGCAAGGGAGGTCAGCTAAACAATAGTTTCCCTATCAGAAGCTGTGAACAGCAAACTTTGAAGCTGTGCAAGATGTAATTCGAGAGAATCTTGCACATCAGCAAGGTTTGATGACACAGAATTGGATAGGGAGCCAATGAGGGTGTTCAAGCTGGCCAGAGTAGTAGGAAGGGTAGTGTTGCAAGACGTTAGGAGAGATGAAAGCTGTTGAGAAATAGCTGTCATTGAGGACACAGAGTCCTGTTGCAGTGAAAGAATGGAGGAGAGGGAAGTTGACACATTTTGCAGCTGTGCAGTGAGTGCAATCAGCTGTGGAGAATTATTTGTTTGTGGAGTGGCAGGGAAGGAATCTTTGAACAAATCAAGAATCCTTTAAGCTGTTTAGACACAGAGTCTGAAATGATAGAGGGTAGAGAGGTCATAGTGGTTTCCAAAGAACCAACTTTGTTGGTCAGCAGAGAAAGCTGATCCTTCAAAGGCAGGTTTTTGGGAGATGGAGGTGTATGGGTGGACTGTTTAGATTGGGTGGATGGAGAAGATGATGATGAGGTTGGTGTATGAGGATGTGAGGGAGAGGGAAGAGGAACATTTGATAGAAGCTCCATAGCCTGGGCAAAAGTAATGTGGCCCAGCTTGGAGGGGTCAAAGGGTCCCTCAGCAGCGGCTGTAGCTGCTTCATCAGGAAAAGGAGTTGATGTTGGGGGCCTTTCAGATGCTACTTGTGTTGCAACATCCTCATGAAGGCCAGTGGGGGTTCCCTCTACAGTGCCTTGGTGTAAAAGCACCTCATCATGGGGAGATGGGATATGCATTTCAACATCAGCAGTGGTGAAACCTGCTGATGGAGCTTGCATAGAGGGAGCAGCCTCACCAAAGGGATGGTATGATCCCTGAGGTTCATCAGCTTGGGTTGTTGGTCCCTTAGCAGCTGTTTGGTGTGGAACAGCTGTATCATGGGGAGCAGAAGTTTGAGGCTGAGCTGCTGATTGGTTTATACCAGCAGTGTGGGCACCTCGTGCAGACTCAGGGTGAAAAGCAGTTTGAGTGGGGGACAGTGTGGACGCATTATGGAGTGGAGAGGGCTCCTGTCTTTCAATATCCTCAGCCTGTTGAGAGGCTGGAATAGTTGAGGTGGTGATCTCCTTTTGTACAACTGGATCTTGTTGGGAGGAACCAGAGGGTCTAGGCTGACTCGGGGTGGACTCAGGCTGGAGTGAAGCATGCTCCAAGTGTGCTGAACCTTCTCCCAATATAGGAGAGGCAGCAGGGGTGGCTTCTCTTACAACTGAACCCTGTTGGGAGGGAACAGAGGAGGTGGTTGTTTGGGCTGGTTTCTTTTTGGAGACTGATTTTCTTTGGTAGTGGATGGATGAAGTGGGTGATTGTGGAGAGGAGATGAGGGGTTCAGACTGGACAGGTTTTGAGACTGGGTCAGAAACAGGTGTGTTCAGCCTGTTGTATGTTCAAGCTGATCAAGGATTTCAGAAAAGTGGCTAAGTACATAACACACAGAGCCTGTTCTGTCTAAGCTGTTCTGAGAAACTTGATCAGTGTGAGACATACAAAGTTTTAGACCTTTGAGGACACTTAGTCACTTTTGTTTAACATGCCCAGCTTGCTGACAAGGTAATTAAACCTTGTTTCATCCAGAGGTTTCGTGAAAATGTCTACAAGCTTTTCATTTGTGGAAATAAAACTTACCTCCACATTACCTTTCTGAATGTGATCCCTGATGAAGTGATGTCTGACTTCAATATGCTTTGTTCTTGAATGAAAAACCAGATTGTTGGAAATGGCTATGGCACTTGTGTTATCGCACAGAATAGGAATTTTCCTATACACAAGCCCATAATCTTCAAGCTGATGCTGCATCCACAGAATCTGCCCACAGCAGCTTCCAGCAGCAATGTACTCAGCTTCAGCAGTAGAAGTAGATACTGAGTTTTGCTTCTTGCTGCACCAACTTATCAACTTACCACCAAGGAGTTGACATCCACCTGTTGTGCTTTTCCTATCTAGCCTGCAGCCTGCAAAATCATAATCTGAATAACCTGTTAGTTCAAGGCTGGAGTCTTTGGGATACCAAAGACCCAAACCTGGTGTACCCTTCAGGTATCTGAAGATTCTCTTAATGGCATCTAGATGAGATTCCTTTGGATCAGCTTGGAACCTAGCACACAGACAGGTGGCAAACATAATATCAGGTCTACTAGGAGTTAAGTACATCAAGCTCCCAATCATACCTCTGTAAGCTGTTTCTGAAACAGCTTTGCCACTGATATCAGCATCCAATTTTACATTGGTTGCCATTGGGGTTTTAATAGGAGAACTTTGATCAAATTTAAACTTTTTCAAGAGATCTAAGGTATACTTTCTTTGATTTATTAAAATTCCAGTTGAGGTTTGTTTAACCTGTAATCCTAAAAAGAAAGTAAGTTCTCCCATCATACTCATTTCATATTTAGATTTCATGAGTAATGAAAAATTCTTGCATAACTGCTCATTGGTAGAACCAAATATTATATCATCCACAAAAATTTGAACAAGCATAATATCAGATTTCACCTTCTTTATGAACAGTGTAGTATCCACTTTACCTTTGGAATACCCATTGCTCATAAGGAACTCAGTAAGCGTGTCATACCAGGCTCTAAGGACTTGTTTGAGACCATAGAGAGCTTTGTCCAACTTATAGACAAAACATGGATGATGTTCATTTTCAAAACCTGGAGGCTGCTTGACATAAACTTCTTCTTGCAGCTTCCCATTTAAAAATGCACTCTTCACATCCATTTGAAATACCTTAATGCTCTTATGAGTAGCGTAGGCTAGATACAAACGAATTGCTTCTAGCCTGGCCACAGGAGCAAATGTCTCATCATAGTCAATTCCTTCCTCCTGTCTGTAACCTTGAGCAACCAGTCTTGCCTTATTTCTTATGACATGACCTTGCTCATCCATCTTATTCCTGAAAACCCATTTAGTGCCAATTATAGTTTTGCCTTTATGTGCAGGGACCAGCTTCCATACTTTGTTTCTTTCAAACTGATTGAGTTCTTCTTGCATGGCAGTGATCCAATTGGCATCTTTTAGTGCTTCATCCACTTTCTTTGGCTCCATTAGTGAAACAAAACTAGAGAACATACAGAAGTTCCCTAAGCTGTCCCACCTTGTTTGTACCCCTTTGTTGATGTCACCAATTATTTGATCATTGGGGTGAAACCTGATCCACTTAGGATCATTCTTCAATGATGATTCTCCAAAGTTATCAGCAGCTTCAGCAGGTCCTGTTGAACAGCTCTCAGGATTTTCAGACACACTGTTGTCCTGAGCCTGTTCACCTGTTGAACATGACTGACCACTGTTGAACATATCAGCAGAGGAACCAGGAAAATCAGCATTGATAGGTTCAGGACATGCATTTGTAATTAGATCAGTACACTTATTCACACAGGGTGTATTGACATAATCATCATCATGCCCATCATGATTAATACGTTCCACACTGGGTGATGTGGAAGCTTTTGAGTCCTCTTAACTGTTTGAATGCATCAGTTCATCAAAGTTTAATTCTCCTGAAACTGATTCAGGAACAGCTTTGGTGGAAGCATTCTTGGACTCTTCAAAGGTGACATTAATAGATTCATCTATCACCTTTCTTTTGTTGTTCTACACTCTTTAGGCTTTAGAGATAGCAGAGTAGCCAACAAACACACCTTCATCAGCTTTTGGTTCAAACTTTGTTAATTGGTCCCTTTGATTCAAAATGAAGCAGGGACAACCAAACACATGGAAGTAACTGACACTTGGTTTCCTCCCTTTGAGCAGCTCATAGGGGGTCTTGTTGAACCTTTTCACCACTAAGGATCTGTTTTGGGTGAAGCGGGCAGTGTTAACAGCTTCAGCCCAGAATGATGAAGGTAAACCAGTTGCACACAGCATGGTTCTAGCAGCTTCAATGAGATTTCTGTTTCTCCTTTCAGCAACTCCATTTTGTTGTGGAGTTCTTACAGCTGAAAAGTTTTGAGTGATTCCTTTCTCTTCACAGAAGTCCTCAAGAGTACTGTTTCCGAATTCAGTACCATGATCACTTCTAAGCTGCTTTACTTGGGCAGAGTTCAGCATTTCCATCTTATTCACAAATCCAATAATTTCTCTAGCATCCTCTCCTTTGCCCTTTAAGAAGATAACCCATGTGTACCTGGAGAACTCATCAACCATTACTAGACTGTATCTTCTTCCTCCTAGACTTGGGACATTAACAGGTCCAAACAAGTCAATATGGATTAAGAAGAGAGGAGTATCAATAGAGAAGTTATGTTTGGATTTAAATGATGATTTTCTCTACTTGCCTTTCTCACAAGATGTGCAGAGTTTATCTTTAACAAAGGTCATAGAAGGCAAATCTGTCACCAACTCTTTCTTACAGAGTTTGTTGATGTTCTTGAAGTTCAGATGTGACAGCCTTTTGTGCCATAACCAGTTTAAGTCTGCATTTGTTCTTGTGAGGAAGCAGGTTTCAGTTGTGGAATCAGCAGATTGCATGTCCACAACATATACACCTTTCTTTCGTTGAGCACACAACACAACTTTGCCTTGGGGATCCAATATGTAACCCAGGTGCTCATCAAAGTTAACCTTATAGCCAGCATTACACAGTTGGCTTATGCTAACAAGGTTATGTTTTAGCCCAACCACATAGGCTACTCTTTTGAACACTGCAGCACCAGCTTTAAGAGTTCTATATCCCTCAGTAGATCCTGTACATTGTCACCAAATGTGACTTTTGGCCCTTTTTCAGGCCTGAGATCACTCAGCAGGTCCTTACAACCTGTCATGTGCCCTGAGCAGCCACTTTCCAAGTACCAAACCTGGGATGGTTGTTTTTCCTGCAGAGTGATAAGAAGAACATTAGATACTTTTAGGGGAACTCATCACAGAGATGAGTTCTCCTATTTCATCAACATTTGTTGATGGACTTGTAATGTCAACTCTAATATTCCCTATTTGAATGGTATCAGTTTGAATACCACTCTCATTGGCTAAGATGTTTCCAAAACTGTTTATGTTGGCAGTGAGGGAAGCATTAGAGTCAGCAGGCCTCATGTCCACAGTTTTCGGACAGTCTTTGGCCAGATGTGTCTTCATTCCACATTTATAGCACTTTCTTCTTTTAGCATTTTTGGAAGAAGACCTTTCAGAAACACATTCTGGGTTATTTCTGTTGATTCCATCAGCAGGTTTAGCAAACTTATTGCTTTTTGATGAATCAACAGCTTGAGTGGAAAGTTCAATAGCCACAGCTTTGCCTGTCTCTTCTTTCCTCTTTTTAGGAGGGCAGATATCAAAAATAGGAAGCTTAATTGGCTTTTGAACCTCCACAGGTTTAGGAAACTTATTCCCAGATCTCTCAGGCTGAGCAATGACTTTGCCTTTGCCCTTCCTGATATGTGATTGATGTTGCCTATCAACATAATCATTATTTCTGGTTTTTAAATACTTATTCTCATTTAAAACCAGTTTACTACTATGATTTGAAAACTTATTTGAAATCACAGCAGGTTTGCCTTCAACCTGAGACTTATTCATGTTAAAGGCAGACTGCTTACCTTTTGAAGACTTATTTTCAAAATGTTCAGCATTAAAAGGATTAGTATGCCTTTTAACACCAGCTTTAGACCCAAAGTCTGTTTTGTCAACAGATTTGGTGTCCACAGCTGCAGTTTGGACATGCTTTCCTTTCTTTTGCTTGTGTGAATCAGCAGAACACTTAGCAAGCTTATTTGATGAAAAACTCATTTCATCAACAGCTTTTGAGCTTGGTTCACACGAGCTGTCAGTGTTTTTAGGCTTGACAAACCTGTTTGTTGAGATTAATTTACCATTCACTTTTTGAATAAAAGTGTTTGGAAGCTCACCAAGAGTGGACAAGTCTTCTTTTAAATTATAAACCTCAACAATGGAAGCTGTTGTGTCAAGATCCCCTCCAAGATAGGCTTGGATTTGTGCAGGAATCTGCTGACTTATGCAGTGGCTGACTTTTTGTGCAGATTGGCACCAAGAGTCAACTATCTTTTGAAGCTTAGGATGTTTTATATCTGTTTCTCTCTTTTCTTCCAGTAAAATGGAATTGATGTGTTTTAATTCATCAAGCTCAGCTTCCAAGTTATGGAAGCTGTCCAGTTTACTGGACTTTGTTTCAATATCACTTTTAAGCTTAGAGATTTCAGATAATAAAACAGCATGCTTCTCAACAACAGCTTTTAGATCAACAAGCATATATTCAAACATTTTAACTTTTTCTTCAGAACTGTAATCCATAAAATTTTGTACCTTATACATCATTGTAGGGTTCCAGTTCTCCAAGCTGCTGAAAGCTTCAGCTTCAGCCAGATCCTGTTTGAAGTTGCTTGTTGATGGGACATCAGTGTTGGCCATCAGACAGTTGTTGTCTTCTTCATCAGATGATGAATCAGACTCCTCCCAGTCACAAGTTTCAGCCATTAGTCCCTTTTGCCTGTTAGAAACCACTGAGTTTTCTAACTTCCTCAGCTTAGCCATGGCCATAACGTACTTAACCCTATAGCCATCATCCCTGCTTGTCTTGTGTGATTTGGATGTCTGACCAACAGCTTTTGACACACAGTCAGCAGCTATATGGCCAGTTTTGCCACATTTGAAGCACTCAGCTTTGGTCTTGTCAAATGCTTTCTTTTTGACAGCATTTGAGCTTCCCTGTAGCATGTTTCTTCCAAATCTTTTCTTGTTGAACCTTTTGACAAGCATGGCTATCATCTGCTCATCATCCAGTTCAGTACTATCTGCATTGTCTTCCTCATCAGACATTTCCTCCTTATCATCAGCCTGTTGATCAGGTTGAGTGAACACATCACTCACTTGATTTACAGGTTGTCTCACACTAGCCACAAAGGCTGCACCTTTCTTAGATATTTTCAAGGCATTTCTCTTTTGTTGCCTTGATTGCTCATCATTTAGCAAGGATCCATATAAGTTAACAAGATCCATACTTTTGATGGTACCTGAATTCCTTAAAATTGTAGAAAAGTAATTCCATTCTTCAGGCAGAACATCTAAGAACTTGTTTACCAAAGTCAGGCTGTCCTTGGTGATCCCAACAGCTTTGAGATCATTTACAAGAGCAGTAAACCTGGTATAGGTTTCAGTGAGAGTCTCCTTTGGTTTTGCAAAGAAGAGTTCATACTGTCTAACAAGATTATTAATCCTGTTGTCAAGTGTGATTGTGGGTCCATCATAGACAGTACACAAAGTATCCCACATCTCCTTTGCAGTCTTCATCTTCTCAACCTGTTTGAACACATCATCCGGTAGAGAGATGACCAGATTGTTTCTGGCCTTTGCATCAAGAGCCACCAGTCTTTTGTCTTCATCAGACCATTGAGCTTTTGCTTTCTCAAATGTTCTGATCTCAGGAGCAGCTCCTTCAACAGCAGGGGTTATTGTTGTAACAGAGGTTGGCACATAGGGACCCTCCATTACAATCTCTGGTAGTTGTACATCCTGATTCTCTAAGTAGAGCATCATTCTGCACTTCCAACCAGAAAAGTTCTGATGATTGAACTTTGGAGGTTTACCCATTGAGCCATTGTCATAGTATGAGGAACTTGCAGCACTGTTGTCCATGGAAATTTTGGGAGAATGAGAGATCTAGAATGACACACACTCTAAACTGCTCTGATACCAGTTGTAGGTCCCAAAAGATATCCCAAGTATATAGCTTTAAGCTGTAGAGGGGGGGGGGGGTGAATACATCACTTTAAAAACTACACACAATTTTCTCAATGTTTGTATGTCTTATTAACAAATGTTAATTACAAACAAGCTTGAATACGGAAAGGTTCAAGCTGAGATGACAGATACAACAGTATGTTTAACTAGTCTAAGACTAACTTAAACTAATTACAATGAATACACTCACTAAGAATCACTCACTGTGTTTACAAGACTCTGAGGAACAGCTTGAATAAGAACAGCTTAGACACTGAGCACTGTTTTATTCAAGCAGACTTGCATGCATGAAAGACACACTTTGAATGCACGTTCACTCTTGTTTTCAGCACTTAGCTTTTTGGCTTAATCTTTCAATCCTTGGAAGTTTCCTTTTATACTCACTCAGAGGATCTAAGTGAAGCTTCTTCATTGGACGGGATGAAAAAGGTAAACTCTTGTTGAAAAGACAACATAACCTTTTCTGCACTTTTCTGAAAAGCAGACTTGTCTTCATATGTGCAGAACTTTTGTCTTTTCACTTTGTCTACTGTTGCATTGCCTTTAACCAAATAAGGAATGTCAACTTTGTGTTTTTCTTCCTTGTAAAGGCCTAAATTGATATAAGAAAAAGGTCTGTCACCCTTTTTCAAATAACCTTTTGTCTTCATGTAGCAGAACAGCTTGGGCAGGCTGAGTAGTTCTGATGTCCACTTTGTCTTCGACTTTGTAAACTGATCTTGTAGTCAAAAACAATACATGAGGACTTGGAAACAAATTCCATAAAGTGTTTAGCCTGTTCACAAAGAACAGGTTTTGTTCACAAAGAACAGAACACTTGTAAACTGCCCAAGCTGCTCACCAGTGTAGAGCAGCGCAGACAGTTTATGTCCAGCCTGTTCAGCAGACTGAACAGCTTGGGCAAAACTGCCTTTGTTGCAACACATGCAACACATAGAACAGCTTAAGGCTGATATTGCAAATCATTTTCAGGTTTCAATACGGCATATAACAGGCCTTAAATTCAACCTTCAAAAGCATCAATAGGTTTGATTAAGAATCTCCCCCTCAAATGTAGAACAGGTTTGACTGAGGCCTTTTTGTGCCTAACAATATAGACACACACACACACACACACACACACACACATATATATATATATATACACACACACACACGCACAGAACATATATATATATATATATATATATATATATATATATATATATATATATCTATATGTATATGTATATGTATATGTAATAAAACACATGATTTCAAATGCCAATACCAGAAAATCCTCGAACCAAACTCCCTCATGAGTATAGCTAGCAACATAATAAATCATAAGTTAGCACTATAGATCGTGACGTTCTATACGACGCCTATAGCGACGTGTATATTGTCGTCGCAAATATTGCGACTAACTTACCGACACAAGCATGGGGTCACATATAAACGACGAAATCTACGACGCGCGCTTTAAAGTCGCAAAGATAACGACGCATTCAGCGACGTGTATATTGTTGTCGCAAAAATAACGACAAATTTATCGACACATGCATGGTATCGCAAAATCAACGACGAAACTTACAATGTGTGACTGAAAGTCGCAAAGATAACGACGCACTCAGCGGCGTGTATATTGTTGTCGCAAATATAACGACGAATTTAGCGACACATGTATGGTGTCGCAAAATCAACGACTAAACCTACGATGTTTGACTGAAAGTCGCAAAGATAACGACACACTCAGCGATGTGTATATTGTTGTCGCAAATATAACGACAACTTTAGCAACACATGCATGGTGTCGCAAAATCAATGACCAAACTTGCGTCTCAATTTCTTAAGTCGCAAATTTAGCGACGAAATCAACGACACCAACTACGACATTATTGTATGGGAATGCAAATGGGGACATCGTTAGCGACGTTCGCGACATGGGTGTCGTAAAACGCGTCGCTAACTATGTCTTAGATCAGCGACATCGTTTTATTTGTCGCTAAATTTGTTGCTAAAAGACTGTTTTTTTGTAGTTGTATTTGTTGAACTTATATGGTTTTTATTACGTAATAGTATGTGCACATGCATTCCTCAATTACGATGGCATAGCTTAGTGCTTATTGTCAAGATGTTTCCGCAACATTTTTTATGTAGATAATTGATGATATTTGGATGTTAGATGTTTTTTATCACTTACTCATCCTCATGCATGTTGGAACATCATCATTGTTCGGGTAGAGTTTGTCAGAAAGATGATGGAAATGACAAAATGATATTAATTCTAATTGATAAAGATGTAAATGATAAATGGTAGACTGGTATGTATATTGACTTTATGTTGTGACATTATATATTGATTACCTAAATGGTATGCGAATACAATGTGTTACAGAGGCTGAAAGTCGTAGCTGATAAACCATTCGGTTTAATGCTTCTATACCTGTGAAGGTCTTTTGTGGGTGGTGTATTCCTTTTGCATAATTTCAAAATCCAAGGAAGCTGTTATCATTCTCCAAGTTCTAAATTATTTGATTTGTTGCGTTGTGAGTGGTATATACATTTCATTAAGAAGACAACAATTACACATGTTACGAATGATATTGAGCGCATGGTTCATGTATACCCATTGGTAGCATCAATTAGAAGTCTTGTGTATCAAACAACGAGATATCGGGTGTTGATCGGTAGTGTAAACTTGTATTCCCATATATATTTCAGCACCTTGATGATTCTTTATCAAAACCCAAGAAGAAACTAGCTCAATAATTAGGTAATGATGAAGAAGACAATATGAATATTAGAGAGAATATGCAAATGGTAGCTGCAGTGTTTTGTATTCAATATGTCAACCGTGTGATACAAAAGAAGCCCTAGGAGCTATTATAGCTCCATTTAATTAACTATGGGGCATTGACACAAATGCCCCCTAGACTTTTACAAGGAAATAAATTACATAGAAACTAAATACAAAACTAAATACTAAGTAAATAATTATTACAAAATAACTCCATATGATCGAAATTAAATGTCTAACAATCTCCCCCTTTTCGATCATTTTGGAGGTCCTGGAACTCTGGCATGATCGGTCGATTCTCGGAGTCCAAGGATGACGTCAAAGCGTCTGGTCACTTGTCTCATATGTAGCAGTTCGTTCAGGATTTCAATGCCGCTGAGGGTGTCCTGAATTTCCTTCGGTGAGCATCTTTGTTGTGGATCTGGTTGAGCGTCAAAATCTTGAACTTTCTGAGTAAGTGCGACTCAAACCAATCTGAGAGTACCGTCGGAGTAACAGGGAAGATCCTCAAAGCGCATGAACCTTTTGTAGCCCTTCTGATTGATAAAAATGACACCCGGGCCTCCTCTAAATATAACTCTGTATGCAGGATGGTGGGCTAGAAGGAAGCTGTCTTGTTCAGGTGCTCGTAGGCCCACTTTAACCATCGCGCTCTCTATTGCCATTTGGAAGTCTCTGAGGCACATAATGATCGAGCGGTGGTTCATACTTCGAACAAGGGCACCTAAAGCAGTCATGCGAGACAGACGCCCTTTAATACGATTTTTCAATTGTTCGTGTAAGAATTCGACGTTGTCCACATTTATGAAGTCCAGATCATTCTCGAAGAACTCATCAGCCGTGCCATCTTATCTTTCTACTTGAAAGGCGGGATAGTATACTTTTGCCCTTTTGCACATGGTGATGGATATGAGTTTCTTTATCTTCGATTTTGACACTTTTGACCTCCTCTCCCTGAGCATTAATTGATAGTATTCAGCCTGCTCAGCTTTGGTTACATTTGTCAGTTCCATCAGAAGGTGTCTGCTGAAGGATCCAGGGTTCTTTCTGAATACCATCTTAAGTCTCTCTTCTAAGAACGGGTTCTGAAACTGCTCAGGAGGAAACTTCTGCAGGAATTCTTTGAGGCCCTGAACGGGGGGTTCTTCGATTTCAGACTTTTTAGCTTCAAGCAATTTTATGATTGTCCCCCGCCGTTCTTGTCTTAGTTTGTCTTTTTTTTTCAGGCGGTAGATTGTGTACCTCACCTCTTGAAAACTGGCCTACCCAGTACAAATCTTCTCTCCTATATTCACCGGGTCCTTCTGGAGTTTCATCAAAGCAATCAACCCTCTTGCTTTGCGAAGGACATGGTTGTTCCGTTTGTTGGACTGGGGGAGGACTTGGAGATCTTGGTGGGCCTTGGACTAGATGGGATGCTTTGAGTGACGGGGGAGCTTGTATGGATGAAAGAATTTCTTGTTGTAGGGCTGGTGGTGGTGAGTTTAGGAAATCAAAGGAGGAAGATCAGGATTTTTTAGGTGATTCTGGCTCAGGCTTAGGAATGATCATAGGTTCGTTGTCCTCGGTATCGGAGTCTGAGTCAGACACCAATATGATTTCAACTTTCTCATGAATGGGCTCGAACTCTACCATAGATGTCATTGGATCCAGTGGAGCTGGACCCTCGACCATGGGCTCGTCTTCTAAATCAAGTATTCCTGAGCCTCTTGCATCTGTTCCCTTGACCCCTGAAACTCTGTCCCTTCGGTCTCTGCTCCCCCTACAAACAACATTGGGTCCTCAGACTGAGTTTTCAGTCTTTTCTCCCCCTCATGACGATCAGGGTCGTCCTGATCGTCATGCTTTCTTTTCTAAGCCTCAGCCTGAGGACGGCACTGAAGTTCAATCACCGCAGACTCAAGACGACACATTCTGGAGTTCATTTCTCCTGGACTTGAAGAATAAGGCGTGTCAGCGCATCTATTTTGTCGGACAGGTCGGCAATCTGATTTTAGACTGAATGGGATCCTGGTGGAGGCACAGCTTCAGAAGCGACACCCTTACCCTTGATAAGTGAGAGAAGGGCGGTGTGACGTTCCTTGGCAGCTTCCTTTTGGGCGTCCAGGTCAGCCCGGGTAATCACTCCGGCAGCACGAAGAGCTGCCGTTAGCATCTCCAAGTTGATGGGGAGATGGCCTGAAGTGGATGGCGTTGATGGAGCCACTCCAGGTTTTCCTTCCGTCATTTCTGGCTCCACTATGGGACGCTCAGATCCGGAAGTTTGTGGAGTTGCCACGAAGGCAGCTCTAGGGGATGCCACAGAGGCATCGTGCGTCGTGTGTATATGGGGGGATGGAATGGTGAATGAAGTTTGGTCACGTGGGGAGGAGTGTGACCTCGTTCAACACCGCCACTCTCCGAATGAGAGGGCGATGGTGTATGTGCAGAAACCCCGTGAAATGAAGTGGTTTCCCTTTGAGGGGATACCAAGTGGATGGTGAGGGTGATTTCGACCGTTGGACTGACGGTCTTATGGTGGGTAGTCCGGCTGATAGGGCTTCGGTCACCCGCAGATGGAATATCTATCGTTCGTACGACAGAGACGGTTCGTTCGGAATCCGCCGCCTCTGCCGCCTCACCACCTTCTCCCTCACTTACAAACACAGGCTCCCGCTCAACTATCCCCAATGATTGTTAAGCCTCCGCCTGATCTCCCTCGTCCTCAGTCATTCTGGCCTCACCTTCGGATTGGCTAGACTCAGTCGGTTTTGACTGAGCCTCATCCGGATAGAACACTCGAATGTAAGCCCTAACCCGTTCCAAATCCCTTGCCTTGAGCAATAGTGACAACGGAATAGTCATTATAGGCACTGTAGGGGCCCCCTTTGGCAAAGTAAGCTTTCGAATGGCCACGGTAGGGTAGACGTCGGCTTCAGGACGTTCGTGAATGTCCTCATCATTATCCATCGCATATTGGATGATAAGTTGCAGAAACCGTTGGAGAGGTATGTACTTGCGTCCCTTCTTGGTTCCCCTCTCCACATGTACTCGTCTCAATTCCTCGAAGAGGAAAGCCGCATTATCAACATGTCGGTCAAAGGCAAAGCCGGTGAACATGGCTAAAACCTGAGCCGAGGCAGAGTCGTGGCCTGAGTGCTTTGCTGTGAAGCACTTGTTGATGACATCGAAAAGAATCCGCCAATGAGATTGTAGATTCTTTGTGCGGAAATCGGAGGGTTTGGTGAGAGGGCCGTCATAACCCAGGGTTTGTATTTCGGCTAGGGTTTCTGGGATGGAAGGGATGGGATCAAACTGAAGGCGGGATGGCAAATAGGTTTCGGCGGGAAGGTGAAGTATATGGCGTATGGCGGCGATGGTGATTTTGACTGGGACGCAGTCGATGGTGGTTGTGAAGAAGGGTTTGGCGTCGGGAATATATTGCAATCTGTTCCAGAATTGCTGCAGGTAAATCTGGGGAACAGCGATTGCGGTAAACAAGGCGTAGTACATGGGGTGGTGAAGGAGGATGTCGAAGGCGAGGGTTTGGGGTTCTTTTGTGAGAATGGAGACGTCGAGCTGCCAGTTATGTGGAATAAACTCGACAAACTCGGCTTGGGGAAGGATGGATTGTTCGGGTAGTTGGGCGTTATTATTGGGAATGGGGGGGATGGGGTAGGGTGAGGACAACAGCTGGTTCCATCATCCTGCAAACACCAATCCTAACTCTAATCAATGGTGCACCAGAATGAAAATATTTTTGGATTTTCTTTTTTTTCGATTTATAGTGAAAATGCAAAAATGAGAAAATTGAAAAAAATATGCTAAGTGTTGGATTTCGGATGGTCCAAATTCGGATGAACAGTGTCACCGAATTCGGATCCGACCGAAATCCGGATAATGCATGAAATTTGATGTTTGGGGTTCGAATTTGATGATGCATGATGATGGTCCGAATTCGGATGGGGACCGAAATAGATGTAAGTGATGATGAGGAATTGGGGGGTCCGAATTCGGTTGAAACATGTTGATGGTCCGAATTCGATTTAACAGTGGTCCGAATTTGGTTTATGTATGTTGAAAAACTTGAAAATTAGTCTAAGTGGGACATCTCGGACGTCCGAAATGCATGCAAACAGTTAATGAGTTCATGCAAATTTAAACGTGAACAGTTAAATGTGACAAAAATGCATGAAATTAAAGATGTTAGACTAAAAACACATAATGAACATTTTATCTAACTACAACTAAGTTAAAAACACACATTAAACTACCTAGAAATTAGAAAAACCGAAAAGAAAAAACTAAAGAAATTTTGAAAATCAAACACACAAAACATGAAGTTAAAAGCTAAAATAAAGTTAAAAAGAAGTTACCTGATGATGTCGAAGGTGAATGAAGCAAGAAAAACGAAAGAAGATGGTGGTCCAAAAGCTTGGATTCGGTTTTAATGGAGGTTGAGGCGGTGGGTATTCGACGGAGGGGGAGAGAGAAGGAGAGAAATCTTGAGGGAAAATTTCACAAAAAACATCAAACTACAAGTTTTTCTTCGATTAAGTCCCTCAATCAATTTTTTTGTCTGATAAGTCCCTTAACTGAATAAAAATCACGAATTTGGTGTTTTTTTTAGAAAAAGTTACCGGTAACCTGTTAAGCGGGTTGCAATTACTGACGTGGATTTTATAAATCTATGATTTTTTTCGATTAAGTCCCCCAACTAAATAATTTTGTCTTATAAATCCATTAACTAAATTATTTTGTCTTATAAATCCCTCAACTAATTTTTTTGCCACATAAATCTCTTATCTTGATGAAACTCATGTTATTTGTTGTTTTATCAATTTATGTGATTATTCAATTGACACTCACGTAACACATATGTGGATGCAAAAAAATAAAACAAAATGATAAATCAAAACGATCATTTTTATTGTTTAAAGTTTAGTCGGGATGAACAACTTAAATATATTTAAAAATTGTGGTCTAGACAAACATAGGATCGAAATAATCATCATTTATGTTATTATATCAAACCAACTTATATTATCCGGAATAACGAACTTTTAACAAAATTTATTATTTTCAAACAACCATCTTCGTTTTTAAAAAATATTGTTTTCAAACCAACTTATTTTGGTCTAGACAAACATGGCATGCTCTGTCATCGTAATAAACATCGCCGTTTTTAAAAGTTTAAGAATATTCGTTTTTATTTTATCGAAAAGTTGAAAGGTTTAATTAGTTCGGAGACTTATAAGGGAAAAAAAAATGAAATGGAGACTTAATCGAAAATTTTTTATACTTTGATGGTTTTTGCAAAATAGGTTTAAGCATGTTAACCTGTTATAACAGGTTAACAGACCAATTTAAAAGGTTTAAGCAGTTTGGGGACTTATCAAAAATAAAAAATGAAATGGGGACTTAATCGAAAAATTTTTGTACTTTGATGGTTTTTTGCATAATTTTCCCAAATCTTGAAGATGAAGTAAGAAAATTTGACCGGTTGACTCCCCATTTAAATGAGCGCGGGTCGGGTCCGGGTCATAGGATCCGCGCCAAAAAATAGAGTGTGCCGCCGATTTTGTTCATCACAACACACACAAAGAGAATAAAAATTATTGGGCCTTAAATAAAATAACAACAAGAGAATTAATTAAAAAGATGTGGCCCAGTTTATTAATCTTTTTGTGCTTTTCTTAAAAAATAAGCAAAAACAAAATAAAATATTTTTGATATTTTTCTTTGATCATTTAAGTTAAGATAAAATAAACTAAACTAAAATAAAATAAACTAAAATATTTTTGGCTCTTTGATAAATTTGAACAATTAAAATCTTTTTGGGATTTTCCGATCTATTAAGTTAAACTTAAAACAATAGACTAAACTATAACCAACCTAAAATTTAAAATTTAACAAAAATTAAAAAGAAACAGAGAATTATAAAAATTAATATCCTAACTATACTCCCCCTCAAATAAATACCTGTATGTTTCCTTTCCTTTTCTTTTTCAGATAAAGCTCGTGAACCTTTTTAGCCTTAAAGATACAGACAAACCTGGATTATGTTTGCGTCCCACTCCGTGATGAACAATTCACACAACAATTTGCCAGGATCATTAATTATTAAAAATGTACACAGATAAGGAATATTGAGTTTCAATTTTGTGACACAATCCTTAAATTTAAATAACAGATATTTTCTAAAATAAAGGAATTTCAATCATGATAGATGGAAATAGAATTATTTAAGACAATATCTGTAATTTAATTGGAAGGCGGATTCAACATGCCGATATGGGAAACTAAAAACTGAAAACGAGGTTCGTCTAAAGCTTTAGTAAATATATCCGCAAGTTGATATTTCGTGCCAACAAAATACAACTTAATGGTTCCCTTTTCTACGTGATCTTTAAAAAAATGATACCTGATATCTATGTGTTTCGTTCGAGAGTGCTGCACGGGATTGCAAGAGATGGCAATTGCACTTCGAGAATCGCAGTAAATTGGGATATTGGTGAGTGAGAATCCATAATCGCGTAATTGTGTTCTCATCCACAGCACTTGAGAGCAACAGCTTGCAGCTGCTACATACTCAGCCTCAGCTGTGGATGTTGAAACACAATTCTGCTTTTTGAAGGACCAACTCACCGGTCTATCTCCCAAGAACTGTATTCCTCCGGACGTGCTTTTTCTGTCAACTCTACAACCTGTAAAATCAGCTTCTGAAAAAGCGGTAAGTTCGAAATCGGTTCCCTTTGGATACCATAGACCAAGATCGGGTGTACCCTTAAGATAACGAAAAATACATTTTACCGCAGTTAGGTGTGATTCTTTTGGGTCGGCCTGAAATCTAGCACAAAGACATGTTGAAAACATTATATCCGGCCTACTAGTAGTCAGATACAGTAAGGATCCTATCATCCCTCTGTAAGTTGTATTATCGACACTTTTCCTAGAAGGATCGGTGTCTAACTTACAGTTGGAGGCCATGGGAGTTGTGATACTCGTGCAAGAGTCTAACTTATACTTCTTGAGAATGTCAAGAGTATATTTTGACTGGTTCACAAAAATCCCATCCTCAAGTTGTTTGAATTGTAATCCGAGGAAAAAGTTCATTTCCCCCATCATACTCATCTAGAACCTGGACTCCATTAGGGCTGAAAAATCCTTACAGAAGTTACTGTCAGTAGATCCAAATATAATGTCGTCGACATATATCTGTACCAGCATTATATGTGGGCCTTCCCTTTTAGTGAACAGAGTTGTGTCCACCACACCTTTACAGAAACCGCCAGAAATAAGGAAATTAGAAAGACTATCATACCATGCACGAGGTGCTGGTGCTTGTTTTAAACCATAGAGGGCTTTATCTAGCACATAAACATGGTCAGGTTTATGTGCATCAACAAAGCATTGTGTTTGTTCAACATATACCTCTTCGTTAAGTTCACCGTTTAGAAAGGCAGTCTTGACGTCCATTTGGTACACTTTGAAATCCTTGTGTGCCGCGTACGCCAAGAAGATTCTGATTGCTTCAATCCGTGCAACTGGAGTGAAGGTCTCGTCATAATCTATCCCTTTTTGTTGTCGGTAGCCTTTGGCAACAATTCTCGCTTTATTCCTTATCACAATGCCGTTCTCATCTCATTTGCTCTTAAAAATCCACTTTGTTCCGATCACTGTACGGTCTTTTGGTTTGGGAACTAACCGCCGTACTCTCAGCTGTTCAAATTGGTTGAGTTCCTCTTGCATTGCAACTATCCAATCTGGATCTTTTAGGGCTTCATCCACACGAGCAGGCTCTATCATGCTAAGGAATGATACGAAGAGACATTCATTAGCAGACGCCCTACGAGTTTGGACTCCTGTTGAAACATCACCAATGATTTGATCTGTTGGTTGACTTCGGGTCCATTTAATCTCGTGTGGAAGGGGTGCTCGGGATGGAATCTCAGTGGTTAAGGTAGGGATAGATGAAGATTCATGGTCAATGGTTTCAAATGACGGTACCACTGGTTCCGGTTCGATTTCCGAGTGTTCAGGTGAAGGAAGGATAGTTGATATTATATGTGAGGGTATTATAGGAGTAGATTCAGCTGCGGACGTATCGGTGGATGATGTTGATGGATGAGGGTATGATATGGATGAAGATGGATCGGAGAAACTTTGTGGCGCAGTTGAATTGGAAGGATTACCTACATTATTGACAACATTAGACAATTAGCATTAGGACCGAAAAATTTTACGTAAAAAGGATCAAACAAATTAACCAAATCAGAAGAAGAAAAAGAAATGGGGTTATTAGAAGAGTCTCCAGGCATTTGAGTAATGCGAGGTCCTGTATGATCAACTTTGGGTGCCAGTTCAGCCAACTCATCAAATGTGACATGCACACTTTCATTGATTGTTCTGGTTCGCCTTTTCGTTAAACTTCCCGAGGTTGTCTTTATCGTTCAGCACATAGCACCTGCAACCAAATACACGTAAGTACTTGATAAATGGCACTTTATTCAAAAAGAGTTGGTAAGGAGTTTTGTTAAAGCGCTTATGGATAATGGAGCGATTTGTGTATAGCAGGCTGTTGATACGGATTCGACCCACAAGAATGGAGGTAGCTTTGAGTATGTGAGCATTGTACGAGCGGCTTCCACAAGCGTACGGTTACGCCTTTCCACGACCCCATTTTGTTGTGGCATTCGAGCAGCAGAATATTGATGTTGAATACCTTTGGATCGAAGGAAGCCCTCAACTACCGAGTTCTTGAACTCCGTGCCGTTATCAGATCTGATTGATTGCACTGACAGCTGCTGTTGGGTCTCGACACTCTTGACAAAATCTATGATTTCTTGAGCTGTCTCGTCCTTGGATCGCAAGAACCTGACCCAGGTATATCGTGAATAGTCATCAACGATAACCAACACATATCGTTTCCCGTTTATGCTCTGTGTCCGCATTGGTCTGCATAAATCCATATGAAGTAACTCCAATACTCTTTTTGTTGATGGTTCGGGCTTTGGTTTGTGAGATGATCGTTTCATTTTTCCTTTCTCACAAGCTCCACAAAGATGGTCCTTTTCATAACGCAATTCAGGGAGACCTTTGACCAATTGTTTCGCAGCCAGCTTGTTGATATTGTCAAAATTCAAATGGGATAATCTTCGATGCCACAACCAAGAGTCTTTTGAAGAGGCTTTTGATAAGAGGCAAATGTTATCCTTTACTATCAGCTTGGCTACGTCAATGGTGTAGAGGTTAGAGTTTCGGGAACCAGACAGGATTTCTTTTCCATCCATACTCCTCACACTGCAGTTCTTAGCTCTAAACGTTACCTCTAGTCCTTTGTCACAGAGCTGTTCTATGCTAAATAGATTATGTGATAACCCCTCAACATAGTCAACGTCCTTAATGACTAGATTATTTAGAACTAAGTCCCCGTATCCTTTGATATGAGCCTGATGGTTGTTCCCGAATTTTACCATTCCGCAATATTGTTCAACTACGTTGGACAGTAATTCTCTTCTTCCCGTCATATGCTTGGAGCAACCCGAATCCATACACCAAATGGATTTAGCCTGAAAAGCAAATAAATTCATACAATTAAAAACTATATGCATTCAAACACATCCATTCTTAATTTACAATCAAACCGTGTTCTGAACCGAGATGTTCAGAAAACATGATGAGTTAAGACCGGGTCCTGAGCTGTGTGCACAGAAGCCAAATGTGTCGGTTTAAGCACAACCGACAAGCAAAAGAACGGGTCCTTGTCTAAGGTAACTAGAAGCCATTTCATTGAAGAACAGGTCTTGATCAGAAGTAACCAAGAACCATCTGCATAAAGATCACACAACTTTGGGTACCCACCTCAATATGGGTCCCTTTTTGTTAGGATATCCAGATTTATATGGCACGTGTACAGTGTTAGGAACCCATTTAGCATTTCTGTGGTCCGGATGCATAACCCTTCAGAATCCATTGAAGATTGGATTTTTTGGGCTTTGGAACCTTAGGCGCTGAAATTGCCTTCGGTGTTTGACTTTTTGAGACTTCTTTGACCTTTGCTTTGGTTTCGGGCCTCGGCAACGGACAAGTCTCAATTTTATTTGAGGCTAATGATGCAATATTTTTTATTTTCTTTTTCCGAATTCGTTTAACAGGATATGGCACGAAAGAATTCATTTCAGGAACCTGTCGTCTATAGCGAGTTGGACATAGATTAAATAATTCACTGAAAGAGTACTTTAAAGAAACAACAGAATTCGGTACATCATTACACACATTGTCACACACATTGTTACACATATTGTCTTTAGAGATTACAGACATCCTATCTCTAGTAACAAATTCATTTGGCATTATAGCCTTCTTCACAAAAAAAACTCAAAAAATCCAGCATGGTGGTTTTTAGAACTCTTCTTACATAATCTGTAGGAACAAAACGATTAGAGTCAGTAAGCATGGAAGATTTAGACTTGACAGAATTTTCTTTTTGTTGGTGAGTGGGTTTCTTAAAAGACTTGGATTGGATCTGAGTCTTTTTAGAAACCTCATTTTTAAACGGTTTTGAACACTCACCTTTATAAATGAAAGAAAAAGTTTCAGCTTTAGCCTTACCTTTATTTGATGACACATATGTAATTTTGGTGGAATGAGTAACTGTTTGTTCTTTTGAAAAATCCTTCAACTTTTGAGAAACCATTTCAAAATTTTCTCTGTAGACTGTTAATTCCACAGTTTGTTGAAAAGATTGACTTACCAATTTTTCTTCACTCTTAAGAAGAGCATCTTGAAGATCAAGAGCTTTCTTTTGAGACGACTTCAATTCCTTTTCTAAAACATTAATTTGATGTTGAAGAAATTTTGTGGGAATATAAAGTTGAGGAATTGGTTTTACAGTTTCTGTTTTCAATTCAGCTTCTGAATACGTTGACAAGTAGTCTTCCTCTAAAGTGGGTATTCTAGATGGATAACTCTCATTAAGTTCTTCATATTGAAAAGAAATTTCTTTTTCTTTATGTTCAACACGTTTCTCATTTTCTTGGTTTAAAACTTCTTTTGATGACTCAAAAAAGAAAGATTTAAGTCTGTCTCCCATATAATTCATGTCATAAAATAAAGGTAAAACTTTTTGTGCCTTT